>JAYESD010000002.1:118809482-119298511 GCA_036927565.1 Tuctoria greenei
TTACACAAAGAAGGCAAAGCAACTGATTATCTGTATGCATTATCTAGAGGACCTGATCGTCGGGCATGTTTTTTTAGTCAGTTATTCATCAATGGTTTCTTCTTCCGAACTGCAGATGTGGAAAAAGATTTACGGACCCAAAAACGTGGTATTGTTGTTCGGGGCACTGATCATGATTGGTTTGGAGTAATCAAGAAAATCATTGTTGTTGATTTTGAAAAAAAATCAAGAGGTTCTGTTATTTCAGTGTGAATGGTTTGATCGGCCTTTTGGAAGCAGTCAGAACCAAAGCAGAGGCTACAAAAATGATCAATATGGAATGATAGATGTTGACACTACTATGTTTCGATTCCAGTATGAGCCTTACATTCTAGCCACCCAAGCAGAACAAGTTTTTTATGTTCCAAGTGTGAAGCATCCTAAATGGGCTACAGTTGTTAAAACGAAGCCACGGAACCTTTTTGCCATGCCCCCTAGAGACAGTGAAAATAATGTGACTAAGACGATGGAGGCTGAGACATTTCATGATGATTTGCTTACTGATGATATCAATAATGAGGATACGACCGCATGGGCTATGAATAACATTGAGGGAGCCAGCGGCGACGCTTCCACTGTTATAATGACAATTTCCGGTGATCGGTTTGAGGTAGATGGAGTTGCATCAGAAAATGAAGACGACGACGACGACGACGATACATATACCAATGATGGTCATGTAGCTCCATTGTGGGGGGACGACAGCGAAGATGATGATTTTTAGTATAATTAAGTACGTGACATGTAGCTCCACAATGAATTCATCCGTCCGAACCCGACATTTATTTTTCAGTTATATATATTTGCTACCCGAAAAGTACCCGATACCCGATATTTTTGTCTTTTCAGTTCCGGTCTCGGTTTTATCGGTTTCGATTTTTCGGTCTCGATTTATTTGCCCACCCCTAATTTACGTAGTAGTAGCATATATATGGGATATAAATATTTCTCCTGCATGTTTTTTTTTTGCAAAACTATTTAGTGATATATCCTATGTGCATATTACATATGTAAAACTAATGTAAAGTATATAACTTTTCAAAAGGAAGTCTTAGGTTTCATCAAATCTATCTTTCATATTTATGCAATTTTGATGTGTTTTAACAATACAAGAATTGTACTTTTAGATTCACCATGAAAATATTTCCATAATATACAATCTAGTACTACATGTTATTGAAGTTAATAAATTCCATATAAATAATTTGTCAAAGGTAATTAGTTTGACCAAAACAGAAATAGAGTTGAGTTGGGGCGGAGGAAGTATTATACGTTGTTGTTTGCCGCATAAGGTTTCATCCTTCATTCAAGCCGTATCCATTTGTACAGGCGGCTGATGCGACCGGGCGCACCGAGCTTACGTGCGCGCCAGTCACCGAGGCGCCTTAGACGCGCGCAACGCATACGTTGAAATCACCTGCGGTACTGCAGGTGCAGTAACAGTCACCGACATGTGGGTCCGGCTAGCCGTGGGACCCACATGTCATTGACTGTTACTGCACATGTAGTATTGCAGAGGTTATGAATCCCACATGCGCATCTTTGAATTCAATTGGAATCGCTCCGCGTCCCATCACCGCTTTACCGTGAACCACTACGGATGGTCTTAAAGGCAGGCCCGGCTCTGGGCCTAGGTGGGCGGAAATAAATTTTCTGCGGCCCTGCCGCACAACGTCGCCTACCGCGCCCCGGGCTCCGCCGCCGGCCCGCCGCCCCTGCGCCCCCACCGCCGGCCCGCCCCTGACTCGAGAATGGATCGAGGGGAAGGCTCATCGCCCATAGCGGTCGTGTAGCTTCCGTCCCCTCGATCCGTTGGTGGTGAGCCTTCTCCTCATCCATTCTCGAGTTCGCAGCGGCCACAGCGCCGCTTCTACCCTACTTCTGGACTGAGGACACTGATGATCCGCAACATACTTTTAAATTTGCTTGCCGCTAGCCGTTGTTGATGCGTTAATACCTGATGTTTTACATCATTGAGTATGTTTTGGATCATCAGCGTCGTTAGTCCAGCACTGAGTCGTCGGGAGGCAAAAAGTAATGAACATCATTGATCAGCACTGCGCTGAGGAGAACGCGAAAATTGCAGTTGGCCGCGTCAAGTTGGTTTTACGATTTTATTCACGTTCCATTTGACTTCAAGTACCACGCCTGTGCTTTGAAATATATGATCATACTAATCAAGCTCCGGTCTTTTGCTGATTGATACTTAACCTCGTTTGTTGCATTTGCCAAGGTCCGAGGCCAACAAGGGCTACTGCTTTGTCAACGTCACATCGCTAGATGCGGTGTTCTGGCTGTGGATGAAGCACCTGCATAGCTTCTGTTGGAAGGTGAACGACTCGCGGAAGATGTGCGAGGTCGACTATGCCAACATCCAGGTACATCGCCGTCCGTTGCCACCGTTTTCCTTTTCGCCACTGCTGCATAGTGTTCACCTGCCGCTGCTCATCATCCTTTCACAGGGTCGGGATGCATTGGTGGCCTATTTCTCCAAGTCATGCTTCGACTGCGAAACCGAGGAGTTCCTGCCAGTGTGGTTCAGCTCGCCGCAGAAGGTGAACGACTCGTGGAAGATGTGCGAGGTCGACTACGCCAACATCCAGGTACGTCACTTTCCGCTGCCACCGTTTTCCATTGTGTCGCCACTGCAACGTGTTCACCTGCCGCAGCTCGTCATCCTTTCGTAGGGTTGGGATGCGTTGGTGGATGCGGCCAGATGGTTGCTCTTGCAGGTGTATGGTAATTACGTGAGTGTTTGGTCAGTTCATGTGGTTAGTCCACGATGCACCCTAAACCCGGTGTTGAGGCCGTGTATTTGTCATTTGTGCGTACACTCTAGTGACATGTGACAAAGTGCTCAGTCATCAATTGCGTTTGGTTTGACGTTGAAGTTCGATTGGAGATAGATCATCCATTTCTTTATGTCTTGGATCATCCAAATTAACGTTTGGTTGGATGGACTGGACAATCCAATTTTTCGTTGGTAGGTTGGATGAAACTTGATTGAGATTATTGAATCATCAAAGTTGATAATTTCATAATATTATTCGTGCGCATGATGATCGATCGTGCACGCCGAGCGCCGAGTTATTCGGATCGCTGAGCAAAGTTCCGACGTGGAGTTTGTGTGTGCCCGTGCGCCCTGCAAGATTCAGTGCACTCGCGTACGTGGCAATCATCAGGGCAGGGTGGTACAGTCACGTGAATCGTGCAGTGCGCCCTTGGCTGTAATATTTGGAGCGTGAACATACGTGGCAACCATCTGGGGATGGAACTTCATGTAGCTCCATCCTAATCCAACGATTGTGGTCCCGTGGCGACAGATCCTAATGCCACGAACCAGTGAATCGTGGCAAGTCATCCTAATGCAACGATTGTGTTTTGTTGCATTAGTATCCTGATGCCACGAAAAAGTGAATCGTGGCCACACATCCTAATTGCTACGATTGGGGTCCGTGGCCATTGATACTAACGTCATGAACCAGAGTATCATGGCAACACATCCTAATGCAACGATTGTGTTCTATGGCGATAGATCCTATAACGCCATGAACCAGTAATTCGTGGCAACAGATCCTAATGCAATGATTGTGGTCTGTTGCATTAGCATCCTAATGCCACGAACCAGTGAATCGTGGCAAGACATCCTAATGCAACGATTGTGTTTCGTTGCATTAGCATCCTGACGCCACGAAAAAGTGAATCGTGTCCACACATCCTAATTGCTACGATTGGGGTCCGTGGCCATTGATACTAACGCCACGAACCAGAGTATCGTGGCAACACATCCTAATGCAATGATTCTATTTCGTTGCATTACGGTCCAAATGCAACTGTTTGCTGATTCGTGGCAACAGATTCTAATGCAACGACTATGTTCCATGGCAATAAAGCTGTAACGCCACGAACCAGTAATTCGTGGAAACAGATCCTAATGCAATGATTGTGTTCCGTGGCAATAAAGCTGTAATGCCACGAACCAGAGTATCGTGGCAACACATCTTAATGCAACGATTGTGTTCTGTGGCAATAAAGCTGCAACGCCACGAAACAGTAATTCGCGGCAACAGATCCTAATGCAACGATTGTGGTCCGTGGCGATAGATCCTGTAATGCCACGAACCAGTAATTCGTGGCAACAGATCCTAATGCAACGATTATGGTCCGTTGCATTAGCATCCTGACACTACGAACTAGTGATTCGTGGCAACAGATCCTAATGCAACGATTGTGTTTCATTGCATTAGCATCCTGATGCCACAAAAAATTGAATCGTGGCCACACATCCTAATTGCTACGATTGAGGTCCGTGGCCATTGATACTAACGCCACGAACCAGAGTATCTTGGCAACACATCCTAATGCAATGATTCTGTTTCGTTGCATTACGGTCCAAATGCAACTGTTTGCTGATTCGTGGCAACAATCCTAATGCAACAATTGTGTTCCGTGGCAATAAAGCTGTAACGCCACGAACCAGTAATTCATGGCAACAGATCCTAATGCAACGATTGTGTTCCGTGGCAATAAAACTGTAACGCCATGAACCAGTAATTTGTGGCAACAGATCCTAATGCAACGATTGTGGTCCGTGGCAATAGATCCTGTAACGTCACAAACCAGTAATTCGTGGCAACAGATCCCAATGCAACGATTGTGGTCCGTTGCATTAGCATCCTGACGCCACGAACTAGTGATTCATGGCAATAGATCCTAATGCAACGATTGTGTTTCGTTGCATTAGCATCCTGATGCCACGAAAAATTGAATCGTGGCTGCACATCCTAATTGCTACGATTGGGGTCCGTGGACATTGATACTAACGCCACGAACCAGAGTATCGTAGCAACACATCCTAATGGAACAATTCTGTTTCGTTGTATTATGGTCCAAATGCAACTGTTTACTGATTCGTGGCAACAGATCCTAATACAACGATTGTGTTCCGTGGGAATAAAGCTCTAACGCCACGAACCAGTAATTTGTGGCAACATATCCTAATGCAACGATTGTGTTCCGTGGCGATAGATGCTGTAACGACACGAACTAGTGATTCATGGCAACAGATCCTAAAGCAACGAGTGTGTTCCGTGGCGATAGATCCTGTAACGCAACGAACCAGTAATTCGTGGCAACAGATCCTAATGCAACGATTGTGTTCCGTGGCGATAGATCCTAGTGTCACGAACTAGTGACTCGTGGCAACAGATCCTAATGCAACGATTGTGTTCCTTGGCGATAGATCGTAGTGCCACGAACTAGTGAGTCGTGGCAAAAAGCCAAGCTTACTGCAATGATTTAGTATTCGTTGCACTACAATCATTGCAATAGGTCGGAATCGTTGTAGTGGGTAAATCTCCCTGATGCCCGTGGTAGCTAACCACATTACCCACTTCCGAAGGTGTGTGGCTAGGAGATCACTACGAGGTGTTTCCGATGGTTCTCCCGACTTGCAATGGGTACTCTAAGGTTTCACCGCTCCGGCACCTGGAGTCTATTTTCCCTCTGCCAGGAGAAGCCCCTTCTTGAGCCATGCGGATCCCAAGGCAGAACCCAGTCCCCGCTCGTTCAATTACCTATGCTACATCAGAAGAGACCAAATTACTAAACCAAGTTGTCCCATATACAATTCTGTGGTGATACTAAAAGTCTTAGCAACTTCCTCCATAAACCGGTTCTTAGAATCCGATAGGTGTCAAGCCCCAAACCAAGGTATTGTGCACGCATGCACCAATCCATACAAAACCCCCTATCAGATTCCTATCTACAAAATTCCATTATTGCAATCAATTCATGAATCATAAAACATCAGATGTAACTTGTAGATAAATAGATCATATTTCAATTAAGCATGGCTAAGCGTAAACTAATTAATAGTAAAACACCCAAACCAAGCGACAAGGAAATATTAGGAAAACTAGGGAAACATAGCTCATGATTCATATTTTAATTTAGCATGCATCTAACTAAAACTTAACAAAAAGTGTGCAAGATGGTCAAGGAACTTGCCTCCAAATTGAGCCTGGTGTCGACGGGAAATTACTGCTCTTGAAGATTAAATATCGGTTCTGGCCCTGACTCTAAATTACGACGATGCATAAAAATAATAACATACAATAAGAACACATAGAATGCAAACAATTCAAATAAACACAAATTCCTACGCAAAAGTGATTTTATGGTTGATTTAAATTATAGCCATAAACCAATTATTGAGAATTTAGAGTTAAATAAAATATATTGAGTAAAACATATTTTTAACAATTTTATACCATTTTTATATTTATTAGAAACCTATTATTATTTTCTAGAAATTTTTCTCCTTCAAAATATGCTTAAAATAAATTTATAACATAAAATGTACATTTTACAATTTTTACACTATTTTTAATTATTATTTCTATGTGCAAATCAATTTTTATGAATTAAATATACTTAAAAATATTTTATGATTAATTCAGCAATTTAAATGGATTAATAAAAATAATACAGAAATGTAAATAAATTAAACATATTTAAAACTGTTTTTATAATTATTTTATATAAATTAAGGACTTTTATTTAATTTCTAGAATTATCAGGGGCTTTTTTGTAAAAACAGAACTGTTTCAGAGGCTAAAATCAATTTTCATTAAGTCTAGGGATTATTCCACAATTTTCTAGAATTTATTTGCTATTTTATAATATTCCAGGGGCTTTAAAACACTTTCTATTTAATTATCCAGCATTTTCCTAATTTCTAGAAAGCTTAGGGTTAATTCTGTAAAGTTTGGACCAATCTGTAATTAGTTTTAAAAGTCCAGGGGCTTCTTTGTTAATCTACCAACGGCTAAGAAGATTTAAGCGTGGGCCGTGGGATTTAAAATGGACGGCCTAGATTTAAAAGTTCGAAGGGGTACGGGGTGTTTTAATCTCGCCCGCCCATTCAAAATGAACGGCCGACAGAGGGCCACGTCGCCCCGAACGATGGAAGCGGCGGCGCAGGGCGATGCGCGGTGGCGGCGACGTTCTTGCCGGCGTTGACCAAAATTACACTACAGTCGCTACGGGACACATCCAAATGGCAAAAAAGAAAGGGGGAAACGAGGGGGACTCACTGAGGGTTGTCGCACGACCGGAGAAGGGTCAGAAAGTGGTCGGCAACGGTGATCGGCGGTGGAACTCGTCGGCGTTTGACAAAACCAGCGATACAGCAGCATTCCACCCCAACGGTGATGTCCGGCGGGCTCCCTGGACACACGGCGAAGATGTTAGACAAGCTCCCGAGGCGTGGAATTGGAAGGAACGACGGGAATGCGGTCGGCATTACCGAGCTCGACGGTGCTAGGGTTTGGGGTGTCGGGTGAGGAAATCCGACGGGATTGGCTGGGTTTTTATAGGGGATCTGACGAGTAACGGACGACGGTCATCATGGGCACGACGGGGTGATTGATTAGGGAGAAACGGGCGACATTCAAGAGGGGATGAGTGGGCGACGCGGGTGGAGGCGTTACGGGTGCGGGCGCGGCGGGGAAGACGGAGCTGACCGGTGGGGCCGGGTTGACAGAAAGAGGGAGGGGGAAGGGGAAAGCGGGTCGGCTCGGGGAAAGGAGGGGAACTGGGCCAGGGCAGGGGATTCGGCCCAGGGTGGGTTTTCTCTTTTTCTTTTCTTTTTCTTTTTCTTTTCTGTTTTGTTTCTTTTCTCCTTTATAATTTGAATTTTGTAAACATATTCTCTAAGGAATTTAAATTTCAAAAATTCACACAATCATTCAAACATGATGCAATTGCCATATATGAATTTTATTCTAGAGAAAATGTTTTTATCTCTTGCAAAAGAATTCATTTTACATTTTTTTCTTCAAAAAGAGTGGGTGTTACAATTCTACCCCCCTAAAAAGAAATCTCGCCCTCGAGATTTGGACGACCTAAGAGAATAGACTGGGAAACTCTGCCTTGAGGTCTTCTTCTCTTTCCCACGTTGCCTCTTCTTCTAAGTGATGTTTCCATTGAACTTTGCACATACGAGTAACTTTATTCCTCGTAACCCATTCCGATGTCTCGAGAATCTTAAGAGGGTGTTCTGCATAGGTCAGGTCCTCTTGTACGTCTAATGCATCCAATGGCAACTGTTCTTCAGGCACTCTTAAGCATTTCTTGAGTTGTGACACATGGAATACGTCATGCACATCTGATAAGTGAGATGGTAGCTCGAGCCGATAGGCTACTTCTCCTCTTTTCTCCAACACCTTGAGAGGACCAATGTAACGGGGTGATAATTTGCCCTTCACCTGAATCGTCTCAATCCTCTCACGGGTGACACCTTAAGATACACAAAGTCACCAATCTCAAATGACACATCACGACGTCGAGTATCTGCATAACTCTTCTGCCTTGACTGAGCCGTCTTCAAATTCTTCCGGATTTCTTGCACTTGTCTCTCAGCTTCTTTTAACACTTCAGGCCCGAATACTTGGCTTTCCCCAGTTTGATTCCAAAACAACAGTGTTCTGCACTTTCGTCCATATAACGCTTCATACGGAGACATCTTTAAACTGGCTTGATAACTGTTGTTATAAGAAAATTCAGCATACGGTAGGTTCTTATCCCAACTCCTACTGTTTTTCAAAGCACACGCTCTCAACATGTCTTCAAGAATTTGATTAGTGCGCTCTGTTTGACCGTCAGTCTGCGGATGATATGCTGAGCTGAAATTCAGTCGGGTATCCATAGATTCATGCAACTTCTGCCAAAATCTGGAAGTGAACTGAGTACCTCTATATGATATTATCTTCTTCGAAACTCCATGCAGGCACACAATTCTTGCCATATATAGTTCTGCCAATCTTGAACCATAATAGCTTTTTTTTACTGGAATAATGTGAGCCACTTTATTCAAGCGGTCCACTATGACCCATATAGAGTCGTATCCTGACTGAGTTCTTGGCAATCCCACAATAAAGTCCGTACTTATTTCTTCCCATTTCCATTCAGGAATTTTAATTGGTTGAAGTAACCCTGCTGGTCTTTGATGTTCTGCTTTGACCTTCTGACATGTGTCACACAGAGCTACATATTCTGCTACATTGAGTTTCATTCCATGCCACCAATACCGATCCTTAAGATCTTGATACATCTTTGTGCTTCCCGGATGAATAGAATACGATGAATTGTGGGCTTCTCTCAGTATCAACTCCCGAATCTCCTTGATATCAGGCACACATATTTTCTTTCCTAGCCATAGGGTTCCCTGTTCATCTTCTTTAAAGTCTGGTGCTTTTCCTTCTTTCATTAATTGCTTAATCTTTTGGATCCACTTATCATTCTTTTGCCCTTCTCGAATTTCCTTCTCCAAAGTAGAGTCTACTTCCATGGACACTACCTCAGTGTTAGTCACAATACTGAGGTTTAGCTTCGCAAATTCTTCACATAACTGCGGTTGCTGACCCTGTAGTGTCAAGCTGTTGCATTGAGCTGACCTACTTAAAGCATTTGCGACCACATTAGCTTTTCCAGGATGGTAATTGATTCTGACATCAAAATCATTAATAAGTTCCAACCGTCTGCGTTGTCTGAGGTTTAGATCTGGTTGAGTAAAAATATACTTCAGAATCTTGTGGTCCATGTAGATTTCAGTTATTTTTCCTATCAGATAATGTCTCCATAGCTTCAACGCATGAACCACGACTGCTAACTCCAAATCATGAGTAGGGTAATTTCTTTCATGCTTTCTGAGTTGAGGTGAAGCATAAGCTACTACATGTCCATCTTGCATCAATACACATCCTAGCCCTTGTCCGGATGCATCACAATAAACTGCAAATTCTTTTTGCATATCTGGCATAACCAACATAGATGCAGTGGTCAACCTTTTCTTTAGTTCCGCGAAACTAGCTTCACATTCCGGTGTCCATTTGTATACAGCTCACTTCTCAAGTAACTTGGTTAACGGACGAGATATTTTTGAGAATCCTTCAATGAACCGGCGATAATAGCCAGCCATTCCCAAGAAACTCTTGATTTCCCCAACATTTTCTGGTGTTTTCCAATTCAGAACATTTTTCACTTTACTAGGGTCTACTGCTATTCCTCCTTGTGATATAACATGTCCCAGAAATGATACTTCCTTTAACCAGAACTCGCATTTACTTAGCTTTGCATCAACTGATGTTTACGAAGCTTTTGTAAGGCCAATCTTAGGTGTTCCTCATGTTCCTCTTCACTTTTGGAGAATATCAAGATATCATCAATGAACACCATGACAAATTTGTCCAAATATTCCATAAACACCTTATTCATAAGATACATGAAATAAGCAGGGGCATTGGTTAAACCGAAGGACATGACTGTATACTCATATAGTCCGTATCTTGAAACAAATGCCGTATTGGGTATGTCCGAGGGTCGTATCTTCAATTGGTGATACCCCGAACGCAAATCAATCTTCGAGAACACACAAGTGCCCCTCAACTGGTCAAACAAATCCTCAATCCTTGGTATAGGATACTTATTCTTGATAGTTACTGCGTTGAGAGCACGATAATCCACACACAACCTTTGTGTGCCATCTTTCTTGGGCACAAATATCACTGGAGCTCCCCAGGGTGAGGAACTAGGACGAATGTATCCTTTTTCTAACAACTCATTGATATGATCCTTCAATTCTGACAACTGTTTAGCATCCATCCTATATGGTCGCTTGTAAATTGGAGCTGTTCCAGGAACTAATTCAATGATGAATTCAATTTCTCTGTTAGGGGGCATACCCGGTAATTCCTCAGGAAACACATCCAGAAAGTCACAGACAACTTTAATCTCTTGTACTCCCTCAACTTGATTGAGTCATATTTTCTGAACTGGTGCTTGATCAGGGCGAAACTCCATGTTTGTGCCATCTGTATGAGTTAAGCATACTGTTCTGGTGACACAGTGGATCACTCCTTTGTACTTGGTTAACAAATACATTCCCAGAATAATGTCTATTCCTTGTGACTCCAGCACTATAAGATTTGCTAAGAATGCTACCCCCTAATGCTTATGCTTACATTAGGGCATACTTGCCTTGTCAGCATCTCTCATCCAGGAGAGTTGACTACTAATACTTGAGTCATTAATGTAACAGTCATTCCATGTCTTCTTATGAATTTTTTTGCTATGAATGAATGTGTTGCACCAGAGTCAAACAATACTGTAGAAGGGTGGGAATCAGCAGAGAACATAACGATCACCACATCTGATGCGTCTTGGGCTTCTTCCAAGACAACATGATTGACCCGACCTCTGGATTGATTCTGCTGCGATGGCTTCTTCGTGCAGTTGTTGGAGTAGTGTCCCTTGTCACAACATATGTAGCAAGCTCCCCGAGCACTGGTGTCTTGAGCCTTGTTTCTTTGTTGATTCTGTTGCGGTTTCCCAATTGGTTGAGGATTTTGAAGACATAGGGCATTGTTGATACATTTGAGGATATTGTAGTTGCATCTGCTAGTACTGTGGGCGAGCATACTGTGCTTGAGGTCTGAATGAAGAGTTGTTGGTGTATCGCTGACCTTGACTATTACCCATGGGACGAATCATGTGTCCAGACTGCTGTGGGTTAAAGCGAGGATAGTTGTTGCTTGAAGATTATCCCATCATCATCTTCCGTTTGCGGTCTTCTCCCTCACATTCTTTCTTCTTTCTTTCCACCGTAAAAGCTTTGTCCACCAGATGTTGAAAACTAGCATAGTCACTGGAAGACATCATCAATTGTATCTCTTTGTCCAGTCCCTCCTTGAAACAGAATTGCTTCCTAGCATTAGTATCAACATCTCCAGGGGCATACCGAGACAGTTGTGTAAACTTGTTCAAATACCCCCGTATGTTCATGTTCCCTTGCTTCAGTGCTAGGAACTCTAGACGCTTAGCTTGAATCTCCCTTCAGGTACGTGATGATTGCGGAAGTTTTCACTGAACTCCTCCCATGTGATGTTGTCTGGATTGTCATGAGCTGCAGTGAAAGCGGTCCACCAATCAGCTGCAGGTCCATGGAGTTGGTGTGATGCCAATAGTACCCTTTATCTTCCTTCGCATTGAACAATCCTCAGTTTATTTTCAATTGTCTTGATCCAGTCGTCAGCATCCATAGGCTCCACAGCGTTGGAAAAGCGTGGAGGTTGAGTGTTCATGAAGTCTTTTAAGCAAGACCTCGGAGGTGGGGGTGGTGGTGGTGGAGGGGGGGGGGGTGGTGCTTGCTGAGCCTGTTGCATTTTGTTCACAATTTGTGTCAAATTTTGCATCATTTGCAGCTGCATTGCCATCATCTAATGCATTTGGTTGGCAGCTGGTGCTCCACGGGCACCTCTTCCATTCCATTGAGGTAACGGAACTTCATTGTTTTGATTGGGTGGCGCACTATGTCCACGTTCTCTTCCTCTTCCTGCCATCTGAGGTTGGGGTGTTGTTATAGAATAAGAAGATGAGAGAGAAACTATTCTATACAACCTTCCCACTATATGCATCAATAAGGAATATGAGCAATAACAATCATTTCATTAAGCAAACTCAAACATGGATAATCAAGTTCTCAAAGCAAATCATACAACTCGAGATTACATAGATACGTCTCTACATCGCTCTTATTACAAATGATGGGTAAATGTCTTAATCTTGAGTCGTAGGGATAGGTTGAAGTATACTCTCACTCCACGGGATCCTCCTCCTCAGGGTATTCATCTGGGTCTCATCATCATCTCCATCATACCCCGAGTTGCTTCCACGAGACTCGTTGCCATGTGGAGGGGAGTTGGCGGGATGCTGCGGCACAGAAGGCTCCTCTGAAGATGGCTCCTCGTCTAAAGTCTGGTCCAGTGAATTAGTATCACCGTGACCGACACGACGGTCTGGGGAGTCCAGGATCCACGTGGAGGTGTCAGAAGCATAGCCATCTGGGTCCTCGTCGGTGATCTGACGATACCTCCTCACCAACCTCTCGTAGTGTGTTGTGAGGTCACGAACATCCTGTATCTCTTGTTGAGCCTTGTGGAGTCGGATGCTGAGGTGCTCCACATCATCTACCGCCTGGTGAGTCTGTGGAAGGTCCAGGGGTCCCTCCACGAACCTGGTGACAAAGTTGCCAGTACCGCTTGGACGCTGGGGTGTGTAGGCATGCACAGTGTTCCTCAGCTGGTACCGGTAGGAGTGACTCTAGAAAGTGATGGCCTCCCAACTGACATCTTGTTCAGCGTGACGACGGTAGCTCCTCAAGGCAGGTGTACGGTGCACCTTGAGTAGCTCATCTCCATAGTAGGCGAACAGTTTGCATGACCACTCTAGCCTGTAGGGGCGCTGCATCCCGATTGAGTGGTAGGTGAGTGACAGTCTCTCGTGCCTGTAGCCGGCATCACGTAGTATAGCTTGAAGTCGAAGACGAAGTCGTCCTGCAGCTCTTCCATCAGTGCAAATCACCACTGCATGTCGGGGGTCATTGAGTGGGGTGCAGCGGGCAGCAATCCTACGGTTTGGTATGTATCCTCCAGTGGACATGCGGGCGGTTCTCCTGACATTGGCCATCTAAAATTTGAAATAGGAGTGTGTCAGTAATAAAACAAATTAAGGAGTAAGTGAAACAAGTACAAGGTAAAGAATACAAAGAAATTTTTACAATTAATACTATTTGAAAATAGTAAAGTCCTTAAATCGTCCTTTTCTATCTAGGCTTGCCTCCTACGGGCAGCACGGCTCTGATACCAAGTTGTCACACCTGGTAATAAGAAAACAACCAGATGCTTTCCACATGTATGCTAGGATCAGTTCAATTCATACATGTGTAGATGAAAGTGAAATACCATAAATAATGCCATGTTCGAGTACATCACCTTATTACATAAATGACCTTCCAGGTCTAAATGAAAAGTACACGCAGTGGAAAAACATACAAAAGGGTTCCAAGCACAGGCATTGCACGGGGGAGTGCCAGCCTAGAACATCTCATCGCGGTCTCCGTAGATACCCTGGTTCTCCACCTCTTCGTCTTCGTAGACTGGGGGGGGGAGCGAATATGCAACTAACAAGTTTGAGTACCAACGGTACTCGCAAGTTGGGAAGTTAGGACATGTGGTTACAACAAGGAAGGCAAATAATAGGTAAAGCACTATATCAGTTACAACCTACTCTTAATGTTATTAAGCACCTACATCTAGGTGAAATTCCCAACCAACATTCCAAAATAACCAGGTAAGACCAAACCCAAACCATCCATTATGTAACCATGTGCTAATTATGAATTTGGTTCCAAGCCGCTCGTGTCCGTGAGCACGGCTATCTAGACAGTTTGACAAGACTCTGCAGAGTGTGTATCCTTTACCCACAGTTCGTGATTTCATCCCCTGTTGCCAGGTGGACTAAGGTAAACCTCCCTGATGCCCGTGGTAGCTAACCACATTACAAACTTCCGAAGGTGTGTGGTCAGGAGATCACTACGAGGTGCTTCCGATGGTTCTCCCGACTTGCAATGGGTACTCTAAGGTTTCACCGCTCCGGCACCTGGAGGCTATTTTCCCTCCACCAGGAGAAGCCCCCTCTTGAGCCATGCGGATCCCAAGGCAGAACCCATTCCCCGTTCGTTCAATTACCTATTCTACACCGGAAGAGACCAAATCACTAAACCAAGTTGTCTCATAAACAATTATGTGGTGATACTAAAAGGCTTAGCAACTTCCTCTATAAACCGGTCCTTATAATCTCATAGGTGTCAAGCCCCAAACCTGGGTATTGTGCACGCATGCACCAATCCATAAAAAAACCCCTATCAGATTCCTATCTACTAAATTCCATTATTGCCCTCAATTTATGAAGCATAAAACATCAGATGTAACTTGTAGATAAATAGATCATATTTCAATTAAGCATGGCTAAGCGTAAACTAATTAATAGTAAAACACCCAAACCAAACGACAAGGAAATATTGGGAAAAACTAGGGAAACATAGCTCAGGATTCATATTTTAATTTAGCATGCATCTAACTAAAACTTAACAAAAGGGCGCAAGATGGTTAAGGAACTTGCCTCCAAACTGAGCCTGGAGGTCGACGGGAAATTGCTGCTCTTGAAGATTAAATGTCGGTTCTGGCCCTGACTCTGAATTATGACGATGCATAAAAATAATAACATACAATAAGAATACATACAATTTTTATTAAGTCCAGGGATTATTCCAAAATTTTCCAGAATTTATTTGCTATTTTATAATATTCCAGGGGCTTTAAAACACTTTTTATTTAATTATCTAGCATTTTCCTAATTTTGAGAAAGCTCAGGGTTAATTCTATAAAGTTTGGACCAATCTGTAATTATTTTTAAAAGTCCTGGGGCTTCTTTGTTAATCTACCAACGACTAAGAAGATTTAAACATGGGCCGTGGGATTTAAAATGGACGGCCCAGATTTAAAAGGCCGAAGGGGTACGGGGTGTTTTAGTCTCGGCCGCCCATTCAAAATGAACGGCCGACAGAGGGCCACGTCGCCTCGAACGACAAAAGCGGCGGCGCAAGACGACACGCAGCGGCGGTGACGCGCTCGCGGCGGCGATCTCACTGGCGTTGACCAAAATCGCACTACAGTGGCTACGGGACACATCCAAATGGCGAAAAAGAAAGGGGGAAACGAGGGGGACTCACTGAGGGTTGTCGCACGGCCGGAGAAGGGTCGGAAAGTGGTCGGCAACGGTGATCAGTGGCGGAACTCGTTGGCGTCTGATGAAATAGGCAATACAACGGCGTTCCACCCCAACGGTGATGTCCGGCGGGCTCCTGGACACACGGCGAAGATGTTAGACAAGCTCCCTAGGCGTGGAATTGGATGGAATGACGAGAACGCGATCGGCATTACCGAGCTCGACGGCGCTAGGGTTTGGGGCATCAGGTGAGGAAATCCGAGGGGATTGGCTGGGTTTTTATAGGGGATCGGACGAGTAACGGACGGCGGTCATCATGGGCACGGCGGGGTGATTGATTAGGGAGAAACGGCCGACATTCAAGAGGGGATGAGTGGGTGACGCGGGTGGAGGCGTTACGGTGCGGGTGCGGCGGGGAAGACGGAGCTGACCGGTGGGGTCGGGTTGACACAGAGAGGGAGGGGGAAGGGGAACGCGGGCTAGCTCAGGGAAAGGAGGGGAAATGGGCCGGGGCGGGGGATTCGGCCCAGGGTGGGTTTTCTCTTTTTCTTTTCTTTCTCTTTGTCTTTTCTGTTTTGTTTCTTTTCTCCTTTATAATTTGAATTTTGTAAACTGATTCTCTAGTGAATTTAAATTTCAAAAATTCACACAATCATTCAAACATGATGCAATGGCCTTATATCAATTTTATTCCAAAGAAAATATTTTTATCTCTTGCAAAAGAATTCATCTTACATTTTTTTCTTCAAAAAGAGTGGGTGTTACACCCGACCCGACCCGACACGAAACACCGGGCCGTGTCGGGCCTGGTTTTTGGGCCTGACAGGCGGCACGACCCGGCACGACGACATGGGCCGTGCGCGGGCTCGCACAGCCTGAAATGGCCTGATGGCCCGAAGCGGCCCGAATTGGCCTGGCGGCCCGATACGGCTGTTCTTGATTTTGCAGGTCTTTTTTTATTTTGATTCTTATTTAAATATTCAAACTTGTATAGATTCCACAAATTAAGTTCAAATTCGATGATTTTTTTCTATATTCTTAGAAAAATACTCTCTACCACTTGGAATAGTTATTTTCAACTTATATAAATCTTTTTTGTACTTTTTTTATAAACAATCAAAACAAATCACATGTTCATATTCTTCACTATTTTGTAAATCTCCAAAAAAAAGATGTTGTATAAAATTTTGTTTTGTATGTGTATGTTCTATATTTCTACATGTATGCATTTTTTATAATTTTTTTAATTTACTTCAACATGTGAAGATTTACATTTTCTCTCTTCTCACTCAAAAGCTAATAAGCATATGAGGCAATCTTCAAATTCAAACACACTTTCATCCGAACAAAGTTCAAAAATTCTTTAAAAAATCATGGAGGTTGGTGTCATCATTAGAAAGCCTCACAAAAAATTTCACTCACTAAATCGATGTACTATTCAAGATATAAAAATGACAAAAACTCCCCAAATATCCTTTTTATTTGTTTTTTGTTCTAATCAATTTACTATGTTTCGCAAATTCAAATTCAGAGGACACATGAAATACAACATCCTTGGACTCCAGTATTTTTTCAGATTTTTTGGAATTTTTTTGTTTATGTATTGCATAAAAAACTAAAAAATTCATTTTTCTTTGTTTTTTTATTCTCTTAAATATATTATTATTTTGAATGTGAAATTTTTTAAGAATATGTAATTCAACTTTCTTAATCTTCACAAATTTTTTTCATATTTTTTGAAATTTTGGTTATGTAATAAAAAAATTGTCCTCAAATCAATTTTAAATGTTGTTGGGCCAGCCCAGTATACTGGGCTGCTGCTCGGCTGAAGTAGTTTTTTCATTTTTATTCAAATTTGAAAGTTCAAACTTGTATAATTTCTTCAAATTTGGTCTAAATTTGATGTTTTTTTCCTAAATTATTCAAAAAATAATCCCTATCACTTCAGTATTTTTACATTTTTTGCATGTTTGTCCATTTATTTCATAAAAAACTTGTTTTTATTAAAATTTCAATTGTTTGTGGGCTTAAATCAATGAACTGGGCCGTGCTCGGGCCTGGCCCAGCCCGAAGGCGGCCCATCGGGCCCCGAGCCGTGCCTGGGCCTGGATTTTCGGCCGCCGGCCCGGCTGGCCCAGCCCGAGCCGGCCCGACGTGCTTTCGGGCCTGGGCCATTTCGGTCCGAAGCACGAACGGGCCGTGCCGGGCCGGCCTGGGCACGGCGCGAGTCCCACCTCTAGTCGCCGTCATGACGATGAACACCAACTGTCGGCAGACGGTAGCCAGTGCCCACATGGCAACGTCGAGCGGGCCCTCTCACACCATCGGGCACTCCTGGAATCCAAGTGCACCTGTGAAATTGCAGCGCGTTGTCCTCAGCGGAGTTGGAGGATACCAAGGAGAGCCTGTCGGTACCCTGCGTACCGGATACCCTTTGGAACTGGAAAGAGTGCAAAGGAACTCCACCTATGTGAGTTGAAAACCTCCGAAGGGCCCACGTGTTGCTTGTAACCGGACCTGCCTCCCTCATATGGTTAGTCCGAGTGCCGCCATGTGTATCATAAAACTGGAGCTACAATCCCTACATGGGAATGCTTCGGACTGAATACCTGTGTGGCACCCCCGGACCTAACCCCCGACAGAGGGAAGCTCCGGTACCGACACGTGTACCATGGCACCGGATCCACTCGTCCAAGACGGTAAGCTCCGAAGCTGCCACGCGTCCAACTGCCGGACCTTCAACCTCAACAGGCAGAATGGTGGACCTCCAATGGCTCGGACCTTCAAGGGACATTAAAGGCTTCAAGACCCTATTATGTGTCATTAATGCTATCTTAATGACACACGATCGGAGGACCCCTAATACTAGTAACGCCATCATTAAGGCACGTTACCACGCTATTAAGGGGAATTAAGTACATTAAACTGTGTATTAGGCATCAGTAATCGCCAGGGCCACATGTCGGGCCAGGCTAACGATGTAACGGCCAACCCTTGTACTATAAAAGGAATGGTCGAGCGATACACAGGGGAGAGATGCGCTCGAGGGACTGGAGACTGGCTAGAGGCTCAGAGGGCGAACACACGTGCTCGAGGGGGCTCTCTTTGGCTCACGCTCTCACATGATCATACATTCAATACAACAACAACAACAACACACCCGTGGAGTATGGTATTACGCTCAGGCGGCCCGAACCACGTAAATCCTTGTGTCTAGTCATCATCTTGTTCTGAATCTCCGCGCGCCCTAACCGAACTAAGAAACTCAGTGGGCTGCCAATGGTAGTACCGGGGGAATTGTCAAAACCAAACTCTAACATTTGGTGCGCCAGGTAGGTGGTGCCTGAGATTCAAAGATGGTTAATTCTGCTGCTGGATCATCCGACAGTAACCATGCTGAGCAACCTCCTGGAGGCAATCCCTCCAACATGCAGCAACCAGCATGTGCTGTGGCTCCAGCAGGAGTCATACCATCGCCGCCATCGTCCGCTCCGGTAAATCAACCCAGACATCGAGATGGGGCGTCTGTGTCGATCACTACATCGGCGAAGAACAACCCCGAACATGCGCTTATTGTTGCGTGTGCTCTTCTCCAACGTCCACCGCCTCCAGGAGCACCCCAAAGTGCGATGGAGCAGTGGAGAGCTGATGTGGATCATATGGTTGCTGCAGCAGCCGATGGCATCAGCAATCAAGGTCCTCCCCCCTCGGGGCAGGCCCCATCGTAGCGTCGGACCTTGTCGGGCAGACTCGGTCCGCAAGCTTCGCAGCACAGGAGGTGTGCTGCATCTCAACAGGCGACGTCGCTGCCTTCTGGGGTGCGGCGTACTCACACGGTAACAAGGCTTTCGACTCACGACCTCCGAGCGGAGCTCGATCATCGTTACAGGCAACAGGACGACCACATCCACATCGAGCATGCTCGCGAGAGGCGATAGGCTCGGGACAGTCCTGCTCCTGAGGGAGTAGGAGGAGGTTGTTCTGCCTTGGCCATGCACCTAAGCATGGTCAGATGGCCGCAGAAGTTCTGGCCTCACTTACCGGAGAAATTTGACAAGACTGTTAACCCCGCCAAATTTCTTCAAATCTACTCCACCGCTATCCTTGCGGCTGGGGGCAATGAGGTAGTGATGGCCAATTACTTCCCTGTGGCTCTGACTGGGACCGCCAGGTCTTGGTTCATGAGCCTTCCGCCTGACTCCATCAACAGTTGGGCGGAGTTGCGTCAACAGTTCACCGCCAATTTCAGGAGCTCATACACCTGACTAGGCACGGAACTCGATCTTTTTGTTGTCAAGCAAAAGGGGGGAGAGTCCTTGCGATCTATCAGCCAGAGGTTCTCCCAGGTACGAAATACCATTCCTTCTATCTCAAGCGCTTCTGTTATTGTAGCATTCAGGCAGGGCGTTCGATATAAGAAAATGCTGGAGAAGCTGGCAACCAAAGAAGTCACCAGCGTCACGAAACTCTTTAGCTTGGCAGACAAGTGCGCCAAGGCTGCGGAGGGCCGTGAAATGCACTCCCAACCACCTTCGGAGGCCAACAAAAAAATCCTCCAAGGGTGAATCCACTACCTCCAGGAGTGGCAAGAAGAAGAAAAAGTCCAACGACAAGAAGAAGCCGTCGATCGACACACCTACTGCCGCTGCTACCGCAGCTCCGGGTGGCTGGGGGCCATGCCCTGAGAAACGACCTCGGCCATCGTCTGAAGACAGTGGCAGCTCCAAGATGAGGTGTCCCATACACAAGACAGACAGGAACAACCTGGAAGATTGCCGAGAGGTCCAGAACCTCGCCGAGCGCTACAACAAGCGCCGGGAAGAAGCTCCTTTCCGTCAAAGGGAAGGAAAACAAAAAGTCGATGAAGCTCCGACTGAAGAGGAGTTAGGCTTTCAGGACCCCAAGAAGGTCTTGAAGGTTGTTTACATCTCCGTTGACGATGACTCCGATGTCTCTGACAGTGAGCGTCGGAAGACTATGAACACCTTCTTTGGTGGTTCGTGGGACATCACTTCCTGCTGTGTCCTCAAGACAATGCGGTGGGACATGGCCTCTGTAGCTCCCACCACCAGGGCGGAGCCTCATCGGAAGTGGATGGATACTGCCATCACCTTCGATGCTTCGGACTGCCCTCAGAACATGATCGGAGCTGGCCTACTTCCATTGATGGTATCTCCGACCATCAACAACATTCAGGTCAACCACGCAATGGTGGACAGAGGTTCGGGGCTGAACCTCATAAGCTTCGAAGCCTTCGTCATGCTTCAGCTCCGACCTTCGGATCTTCGTCCCTCCCGACCTTTCTGAGGAGTAGGTCCGGGGCCCATAACTCCACTCGATGCCATTACTCTCCCGGTGACCTTCAGAACTCAGAAGAATTACAGGACTGAGAAGTTGGTCTTCGACGTGGCACATATCAACTTGCCATTCAATGCCATCTTGGGCAGGCCAGCTTTATACAAATTCATGGCTGCTGCTCATTATGGCTACTTGGTGTTGAAGATGCCAACACCCTCAGGCATTCTCTAGATTCACGGAGATCGCACCGCTGGAGTTACTGCTCTGGAAGAACTCCACGTGCTTGCTACAGCACAGGAGGAAGAATCTGGAAAGGAGCAAGCTCCGAAGCCCCCGAGCATTCATCATCGAGGCTCAACTTCCGCACCTCATGTGCACCAAGCGGCGACACCGACATTCCCGTCAAAGTTGTCCAAATTGGTTCTGACGCTGCTCAGACCACCCGTTTATCGGGAGGCCTTAACCACAAATAGGAACTCATGCTCATCACTTTCCTCTGGGCTAATGTCGACGTGTTTGCTTGGCAACCGTCACAAATGCCTGGGATCCCTAGGGAGGTGATTGAGCACAATCTGAAGATTTATCCTGACGCTCGGCCTGTACATCAGAAGCCTCAGAAGCAATCAGTAGAGCGACCAAACTTCATACGTCAAGAAATAAAGAAGTTGCTCGAAGCTGGATTCATCCGGGAAGTGTTTCACCCAAAATGGCTGGCAAACCCAGTCATTGTACCCAAGGCCGGCGGGAAGCTTCGGATGTGTATCGACTACACAACACTGAATAAGGCATGTCCAAAGAATCCATCTCCACTACCTAGAATAGATCAGATAGTGGATTCCACCTCCAGGTGTGAATTACTGTGTTTCCTAGACGCATATTCTGGGTATCATCAAATCAAAATGTCTAGGGAAGATGAAGAGCATACCACCTTCATCACAGTAGATGGATTATATTGTTACACTGCCATGCAATTCGGTCTCAAAAACGTTGCTTCAACGTTTGTGCATGCTATGTACAAAACTTTTGGAGAGCTCATTAGAGATGTAGTGGAAGTGTACGTCGATGACATCGTCGTCAAGATCAGGAACAAGGAGTCATTTCCTGACACCTTGCAAGCTGTCTTTGACAAGTTGCGAATCACATGCACAAAGCTGAACCCAGATAAGTGTGTCTTTGGGGTTAGTTCCGGAAAGCTTCTTGGATTCTTGGTGAACCACCTAGAAATAGAGGCGAACCCGGCGAAGATTAAAGCTATTGAAGACATGTGGCCACCAGCTCGCATCAAGGATGTCCAGAAGCTAACTGGTTGTCTAGCTGCCCTCAGCCGATTCATCTAAAGACTGGCGGAATGGGCGCGACCCTTCTTCAAACTATTGAGGAAGTCCGGACCATTTCAATGGTCTGAAGAAGCAGAAAAGGCATTCCAAGAGCTGAAGCAGCTCCTCACAACTCTACCAACTTTGGTAGCTCCGAATCCTGGTGAGCCACTTCTGCTTTACATTTCAGTAACTGACGAAGTTGTGAGCATGGTCCTGGTTGCGGAAAGACCAGAACCATCTCCAGTTCAGGAATCCAGACCCCTCCGGGAAGGTCCAGAGCTACCTGAAGGCGAGTCTGGGTCCCAGCCCCGAGACCTGGATCCTCAAGGTGAGAAGTCAGAGGGTCAACTTCCTGCAAATGAAGGAGTTACTGTTGTTGAACAAGAAGATTCGGATCCTTCCGGTAGGGTCCGGGTCACTTCAGAGGAAGCTCCGGGTTTCTCTAGCAAGAACCGGGAGGTCCTCGAAAAAGGTCTGGACCCCTCCGGGAGGGTCCGGTTGATCAGGAGGAAGCTCTTGGCCCCTCCGGGAGGGTCCAGACAGTCCGAGTTTGATCTTGAATTCGTCCCAAGACAAGCGATCAAGAGTCAAGCATTGGCAGACTTTGTGGCGGAATGGACCCCCTCTCCATCAAATCTTGGGGGCCCCAATGAGCAGAAGCCGGAACCTAAGGTTTCGGTCTTCACTGAGCCTCACTGGACTCTCTACTTCGACGGCTCCGTGCAGAAGCAGGGGCCAAAGCTAGAATCCTTCTTCTTGCTCCGACTGGGGAGAAGGTCAAATACATGGTTCACCTTGACTTAAAGGCGACCAACAACATTGCGGAGTATGAAGCACTAATCTATGGGCTCAAGGTGGCACTATCATATGGTGTCAAGAAGTTGTTGGTAAAGGGTGATTCGCAGCTCGTTATAAAACAAGTCAAAGGTGAATGCTGCTGCAACAACCCCCAACTAGCTGCATACCTTCTTGAAGTCCAGAGGCTTCAGAAGGATTTCGAAGTCCTGGATCTTTGCCATGTCCAGCGTCTCAACAACGCTGAAGCTGACGAACTCTTGACGAAAGCTTCAACCGGAGCTCCGGCTCCCGACGGAACCTTCGTCCGAATATTGTCAAGACCAACAGCTTAGCCTGACAAACTGAGCGAAGGGGGCGAGACCAGCACCTCGAAGCTGGCGGTCCCGATGGCCCCGTTACCATGGCGTCCATCAAGGGTCGTAGGTGCTGCAGGAAGCTCCGAGCAACCCAGCACGCAAGACTCAGAAGCTCAAGTTAGCTCCAATGCATGGATCTCAGAGATCCGGAGCTACTTGAAAGACAACATACTTCCTGAAGACAATGTATCTACCAACCGGATAGTCAGATTGGCTAAAAGATACACACTGGTAGAAGGGGATCTCTACCGGCATGGTTCCAACGGCGTCCTAATACGATGCATTACAAGGGAATAAGGCCGCGAGCTCCTCGCGGAAATCCATGGAGGCGAGTGTGGGAACCACGCGTCTTCCTGCACGTTGGTCGGTAAAGCCTTCCGACATGGTTTTTACTGGCCTACAGCACTCCAGGATGCAACCGAGCTAGTAAAGAAATGTGAAGCATGCCAGTTTATGGAAAAGCAAATTCACACACCAACTCAACCTCTACAAATGATACCTTCGACATGGCCATTCGCTGTGTGGGGTATGGATATTTTGGGACCTTTCCCAAAAGCCGTCGGAGGTTACAAGTACATGTATGCCGCCATCGACAAGTTCACCAAGTGGCCAGAAGCAACTCCAGTTGTGACAATAAACAAGCAATCAGTTATCAAGTTCTTGCAGTCCATAGTGTGCAGATTTGGAGTCCCAAACAAGATCATAACTGACAACGGGACCCAATTCACAAGTTCTGCATTCCAAGGATATTGCGAAGACCTCGGCATTCAAGTCAGCTACGCTTCCGTGGCTCACCCGGCAAGCAATGGCCAAGCTGAGAGAGCAAATGCAAAAATTCTAAAAGGAATCAAGATGCACACATATGAGCGCTTGAAAAAACATGCAGCCAACTGGATTGAGGAGCTTCCGCCCACCTTGTGGGCAAACAGGACAACTCCAAACCGGTCAGCCGGAGAGACACCTTTCTTCCTAGTGTACGGAGCTGAAGCAGTCCTTCCTCCGGAAATCACCTTGGGGTTGCTCCGGGTCCGGACCTTCGACGCAGCCACGTAGGTCCAACTCTGACGTGAAGACATTGACCTCATTGAAGAGGGAAGGTGCCGAGCTGCTGTTCAAAATGCACGATACCGCCAAGCGCTCCGGCGTTACCACCAAAGGCATGTGCATAGCCGACAGCTCGAGTAAGGTGATCTGGTGCTACGGAGAATACAAAATTGAGAAGGGTTAAACAAACTTTCCCCCAACTGGGAAGGACCCTTTCGAGTGATCAAAGTATCCCGTCCCGGATGCGTTCGCTTGGCAACCAAGGATGGGACACCGCTCCCTAATCCTTAGAACATTGAGCACCTCCGTAAGTTTTACGCTTAATATCACAGAGGTGAGTCTGTAATTACATATGTTGTATGTTATAGCGTCATTGTACAGAGTCGGGTAGCTCCTCTGGGAGGACAGCCGGACCTTTCCAGGAAGGTATGCAAAGTTCAAGCAACACTTGACACAGTCTCAGAACTAAAAGTGTAGCTAGCTACTCTGGGTCGAACAAGAAATGTAACACACTTAGCTTGGTTCCGTACCCTAAGAGTGTACTTGTCTACCCTATACCCCGAACCTATAACGAAAGACATCAATATGTGAAAACAGACTCCACGTGCATTTATTTTGTACAGACTCATTCTTTCTTATTTTTCTCTTTCTTGTCTATAACAAAGTGGTGCAATTCTTAAGAAGCTTTAGCTCGAACAATTCATATATAATTCAAGTTGCACTGTTGTTTCTTTCGGGTCTTAACATCATTGAATGGCCTACTCGCCTGAACGCCAAGCCAATCTAGGTCCGGAGTGTGCTATCGACTTAGCCTGGTCCTGCACCCTAAGTATGCCACTCTACCTACACCACGACAGGCCTAAGTAAGATGAGTCTAGAAAACGATTGCACCTGGAGAAAATAAACAAACGTGCTTGATTGTATATAGAACTGCTGTCGACCTAAAATTTCATATGGGAATAGTAAGTCGCAAATGAGTTATAGATAAGAAAAGGATTTTACTGTTTTTCTTGACTTCATTGTGCAGGAAAAATGAAAATCCCACGATGATGATGGACAATGCCGGAGCTATCAAAGCATCGACTTTTCCCAAGGGGGCCCACCGTCGATGTTTTAAACATTGATAGTGGGCATCGCCGGAGCTATCAAGTTGCAACAAATCCAGGGGCCAGCCGTCAATGTGAAGAAATAAAAGGAGTTGAAGAAAATATGGTAGAAGGACTACCCAATGTGGTCTGCTGTCGATGCTCTACGTGTTGACAGTGGCCAATGCTGGAGCTACCAAGCTCCGACAACCCCAGAGGGCCGGCTGTCAACGTTCTACATGTTGATTGTGGTTGCTACCGGAGCTACTAAGCTCCGATAACCCCAGGGGCCCCCTGCTGTCGATGCAACAAAACTTCGGACCTATACTCTACAAGTTTGAAGCCCTCAAGTCTTCAACAAAATGCAACATCCTTTTGGTACATGTTCATAATCAAATTGTGTATATCTACCAGGGGGCCGACTAAGACAAAGGTTGAAGACAAAAAATGAAATTCATAAATTTTTTTGGATTTCATTCATCTAAAGACAAGAGATTACACAATTGGAGAAAAGAAGAGAAGATACAAGTGGGAGATAAAAGGAGAAAGTCCTAAGTTCTATGGAAGAACGAGGTGACGTTCTGGGCAACCTCCGACGCGCTGGTCTTGGCGGCGTCTCCCTCTCCATCAATGGGACCTTCAAGCAATGGGCTTAGTGGGAAATGAGGATCCCGGCTTGTGTAGCACGTCAGCATGTACTCTGCAACGTTCCGCGCAAGGGATTTTCTTTTAGTTTCCAACTGATCTGTGATGACATCGCCCATCGCGCTGAGTTTGTTGCCAACCGAGCTCAGCGCCCCCAACGCATGGTCCAACTCCAGCTCTGGATTGCCCAGACGCACGGGGCTAAAGCCCAGCGGCGCCAGTGCGACATCGGCTTTGCCCACGAAGTCCCATACTTGTTGAGACTCCACAACCCTTGATCCTCGAATCTCCTCCAAGGACCTCTTGGCTGCCGCAAGATCCGAACCCTCCCGAGCAAGGCGCTCGACCTCCTTGGCGTTCTGCTGAATCCCCTGAGCAACTTTCTTTTCAAGGTCACCAAGCTCCTTCTCCCGGACATGGATCTGGTTCCGGCGGTCAACCAGGTCTGTCGGTGCTTGGATCCGGCAGATCTCCCGACACTACCTTTGGTAGATCGAGGAGTTGTAGTTCGGTAATGGATGCGTAGAGATTCAAGAAGGTGAAAGACACGTGTACACAGAGATTTACATGGTTTGGGCCGTCTGAGCGTAATACCCTACTCCACGGGGTGTGTTGTTGATGTATTAAGCTTGTGAGTCTAGAAGAAGCTCTAGAAGAAGAAGCTCGTCTAGCTCAGGGTGTTCAGAAGTGGTCTGTAACCGTCCCTTGTGTATCGTGGACCAGTCCTTTTATAGTACAAGGACTGGTCGTTACAACATTAGACAGGCCCGACAGGTGGCCCCGGCGGTTACACATGCTTGATACACAATAAATGGGGTTAATTACCCTTAATAGTCTGGTAACGGGCCTTAACAGTGCCGTTACCAGTATTAAGGGCCATCCGATCGTGTGTCATTAATATGGTATTAATGACACTTAATCGGGTCTTGAAGTCTTTGATTGCTCCTTGAAGGTCCGGAGCCTTTGGGGGGTCCGCCAGCCTGATTGTTGAAGTTGAAGGTCCGGCGATCGCCACGTGGCGGCACCGGAGCTTATCGTCGTGGACGAGTAGGTCTAGTGCTACTGGACACATGTCAGTACCAGAGCTTCCCTCTGTCTGGGGTTAGGTCCGGGGGTGCCATATTGGTATACCGACCGAAGCTTCCCATGTGTGGGTGATAGCTCCGGTCTTATGATACACGTGGCGGCCCTGGGACTAACCATGTCGGGGAAGCAGGTCTGGTTACGCCTGACATATGGGGCCTTCGGAGGTCTTCAAATCTGGTAGATGGGGTTTCCTTGTGATCTTTGCATTCCTAAGGGGTATCCGGTACGAAGAGTACCGACAGTGGCCCCCTGGGCTCACATCCGAGAGAGACCTTTTGGATGAGGTCATTTCGCCGGAGGTGGGTCCATTCTTCGGTTTCTGAGCTGTGTCTTCAAGGGTCTTTGGTTGTGCCGTTGGTGGTAGTTCACAGTTAAACTTCCGCCGCGTGGCGTATCTCAGAGGTAGCAGATGAGATCTCAGCGTGCGGATCTCACGCAATTGAAGGTCGCCGCCCGATACAAAAATCATATCGGTTCCGCGCGCCTTGTCAGGCCGCCGCCTTTGGGTTTCCCGCCTTTCATGATGACAACCGTTCGCCTGGGGTAAGAACCTCGACTTGATCGTTGGGGTGGCCCCGGGCCCCCTTGTCATTGGCGGGGTGAAAATTTTGACTGGTATCGTCGGCTCCTCTGCGGTTTCCATCCAGGCGTTGCGGGGGCTTACTTAAGAAGGAAATCACGCATCGTTTGGGGTTCTTTACGCTTTTCAATCGATCTTGCGCTCAAACCTTCCAAACTTTTGCTTGTCTTTCCTCACTTGTCTCGCTGTGCCGCGATGGAGTTGGGTCTCCGCCAGAGCCGACTGAAGTTTGATGATGATTTGAAGAAGGTCCGGGCCCTCATGGGATGGTCCCCTGACTTCTTCAACCATTTGGTCTGCGCCGGCAAGCTTCCGTTCGAGAAGGAACACGCCGGCGACATGGTGTACTTCTCCGCGTATGCCATGGTGCGACTGATCCCACCTTTCTCCTCTTTCTTCTTGATGCTGCTAGACTTCTATGGTATGCAGCTTCACCACCTTGGCCCCCACTCCATTCTGCTGGTGTCCATATTTGTCCACTTCTGCGAGATGTGGGTGGGCATTCCCCCCTGCATTGAGATTTTCCGCACCTTCTTCATTGTCCAAACCACAGGTCAGAGCGATGAGTACCTTGGCTTCTACTATTTTGTGAAGCGCAAGAAGTGCCCGTACAAGTACTTGCGGTCGTTCCCTTCGGGAAGTGGGACGACTGGAAGAAGGATTGGATTGTTATCAAGGTGGAGGAGCACGAGAAGCTGGAGCTGCCGGAAGGCCTCCCCAACATCGACACTGCAGTTTGGAGTGAAGCTCCGGTGCTGTCGGATGCCTTCAACCCTGCTTTGACTAGGATCCACCTGTGCATGGAAGGAGGGGTGACTCCCCAGGCGGTGTTCTACAAGTTCCTGACCAACAGGTGGGCTCCGTTAAGAGGAGGGAGAAGTTGGCTTGGGCCCTCAACAGTATGCTGGACGACGACCGGATCGAGACCGGTTTGAAGTCCAATATGGAGGGTGCAACTCTGGAGTTCCACCTGAAGAAGTTCCAGCACGGCATCGACTTCGAGGGCGATGACTTGGCTCCGCCGATAGCTTTCCTCCCTCTGAACATGGAGGCAGAATTCAGTAGGGAGCTCTGGCGGACGATGCCGGTGCTTGACGACCTTGGTGTCGTTGAGAGGTGCTTGACCACCGGGTTGGTGATCTCCGAAGCTCTGGAAGGTGGCTCCGTTCCCGCTCCTAAGCCAAGAACCGAAGTCGTCGGCAAGGGTAAGGAACTGGCCGAGCCCTCAAGCTGTAAGAGGAAGCATGCCGACAGAAGGTCCGCCATGCATACTTCTTCCACAGCATCTCCTTCTCCCCGGAGGGGAAGGTCTACAACGGCAGCGTCTACTCCAGTAGCGGCTTCTTCCTGGGGTGCTAGCTCTGGCCAGGTGACTCCGGTACCAAGGCCAGCTGACGGCTCCAGGTCCGGAGGTCCTTCTCGGTCGAGGGGGGCCTCGACCAGAGCAATGCCGACAGTAGTAGCAAGATTCGGGGGGCCCTCCGGGACTACCACGCCAGTGGTGGCTGAGGCCAGTCCAGAGCGTTCAGAGAAGAGGTTCCGCGGTAACTGGTGCGGAAGCCTTTCGAGGTAATTTTTGATTTTTTACCTCAGTCAGTTGTTTTATTGTTAACTGTATTTTGAGTCTCTTCGTCCTTCATCCACAGCGTGCCCAAGAAAAGTGCTGAAGCTTCGGTCCCTGTAGCAGCGGTTGAGGCTGTGCAGGCTGAAGCTCCGGCTACAATTCCTGTGCCGCCCCAAGAGGTGGCTGAGGCTGCGGCAGCTCCGGCGCCGGCTGTCGTGGTTTTGGACGACTCATCCCCAGAAGCTCCCGTGGTAGCGCCAAACCACGGGACTGAAGATGTACCAGCAGTGCCAGCCTCAGAGGTTGAAGCTCCGGGCTTGGATGCTGTGCTGTTGGACACTCTGGCCACAGAGCCGGAGGAAGCTGCGATTCCGGCCCTAGAGCCGGATGTTGTTGAAGCCCCAGCAGTCGAGCCGGTGGTTGATGAGGTCCCGGCGGTAGAGACGGTTGTTGATGAAGCTCCAACACTTGAGCCGGTTGCCGAGGAAGCTCCAGCGGCAGAGCTGGTTGCTGTAGAAGTTCCGGCTGTGCAGCTGGCCGTTGAAGAGGTTCCGGTGTCCGAGCCAGTTGCTGCGGAGGTGTCGGCGCCTGAGCCTTTGGTGGTCGAAGCGCCACCGCCGGAGCCCAAGATGGTCGAAGCGCCAGCACCTAGCCAGCAGCGCGGGAGGCGCCTGCGCCAGAGCCAGAAGTAGCTTCTGCTTCGACTAAAGCTTCAACACCTGCTCCTGTAGCGGTGATCCCTGAGGTGCCCGCTGCTGAGCCAGAGTGTCGTGATGAAGTTGTTGGCCCCCCGCCGGAGGGGCTAGTTGTTGATGACCTGGCGGCTGGGCCTTCAGAACCAATTTCGGAGGTTGGAACTTCGGCTGCAGGTACTTCCTCGACGATGGCCCTAGTGCCGTGGAAGCTCAGGGGACCGCTCTCATAGAGTGGGACCCAATTTTTGTTACTGAAGATCCGCTGGAGCCAGCGGAGAGGACCCCAGCAGGTCCGGACCCGATCCCTCTATCGTCGTCTATCGACAATGCCTGCTCCAGTCTTCGCCAAGTCCAGTTGGCCTTCTACCATGACAGCAAGGCCCTCGAGGAGGAGTGCCAAACCCTTAGGAGGTGGCGCAACTGACTCCATTTCGAGACCAAGCTGGCACAGTCGAGGCTGGCTGACAACAAGGAGTGGGTGCAAAGGGAGAAGGTCCGCCTGGATTACTAGGTAAAGTTGTTGGATGAGAGAGAAAGCATGACGCGGACCCTCGACAACCAGTCACAGGCCATCTATGAGCAGGACAAGTCTACAAATAGCGCAGCGGATGATCGCCAGGAAAGGCTCACTGCCATCCACGATAGTCTCATCAAGCACCAGGAGGCTCTTGAAGCGCGGGAAAGACGGCTCGAAGATGAAGACCAGAAATTCCTGGAGCTGCGAGATGACCTCGTGAAGAGGGAGGAGAAGCTTGTCCAAAAGACAGCTCTGGCCGACAAGAGCCTTGAAGAACGCACCAAGAAATTGGATGAGCGTTGCAAGGAGGAGGAGGAGGAGAAGGCCTGGGAGCGAGGGCAAGAACTCTACAAGCAGGAGAATGCCATCGCTGCCCGGGAGAAGAAAGTGCGGGGCCGGGAGAAAGATCTGGTCAACCGCCGGAATGAGATCCACCTCCAAGAGAAAGAGCTCAGCAAGCTCGAAAGGCAGATTGCTGAAATGATTCAGCAGAATGCAAAAGAGGTGGATCGTCTTGCTCGGGAGAGCTCGGAGCTGGCGGTGGCCAAAAGATCCTTGGCGGAGATCCGTGGTACAAGGACTGCAGAGTCCCAACAAGTTTGGGATTTCTTGGGCAAGGCCAACGACGCGCTGACGCCAATGGTCTTCAGTCCCGTGCGTCCGGATGATCCGGAGCCGGAGCTGGACCAGGCATTGGAGGCGCTGAGTTCAACAGGCAACAAGCTCTCCAAGATGGGCGATGTCATCGCAGATCAGCTGGAAACAGAGGGTCAGTCCCTGGCGAAGAACATCGCAGAGTTTGTGCTGACGTGCTACACCATCCGGGACCCTCAATTCCCTCTGGACCTGGTGCTTGAAGGTCCCATCGAAGGAGAGGGTGAAGCCACCCGAGCCAGCGTGTCGGAGGTGGCCCAGAAGGTCGCCCAGTTCTTCCAGAGGGTCTAGGACCATTTCTCTGTAGCTCCCGCTTGTATTCTCTCTTCTTCTTCCCCAATTTTGTAATCTCTTGTCTCGAGATGAATGAAATCCAAATTTTTGTGAATTCGAATTTTGCTTTTTGTCTTCGACACCACCTTTGTTTCACTTGGCCCCCTGGTAGATGTACACAATTTGATTGTGAACATGTACCAAGAGGATGTAACGGTTGTTGAAGACTTGCGTGCTTCGAACTTGTAGAATGTAGGTCCGAAGTCTTCGATAGTGTAGGCCCCCTAAGGCTGTCGGAGCTTAGTGGCTCCGGCACTGACCATCGCCAGAGCTTAGTAGCTCCGACAGTAGTCTCCATCAGCGCGTAAAGCATCGATGGTTAGTCCTCTGGGGTGTCGGAGCTTGGCAGCTCCGGCAGTGACCTCCGTCAACACATGTTGTGTCAATGTTAGACTCTACTTTAGAGTCTTTCCACCATCTTCACGTTGTTAGCATGCCTCCTAGATTTACCGGAGCTGAGTAGCTCTAGCGATGCTCGATGTCAATTTTTGAACATCGATCACAAGCCTCCTGGAGGATGTCGGGGCTTTTTATTTTTCCTGCACACTGAAGTCAAGAAAAACAGTAAAATTCGTTTCCTATCTATAAATTCATTGTGGCTTACTGTTCCCGAGAAAGTTTTAGGTCGAACACAATCCTAAGTACAATCAAGATCACCGTCTTGCTTCCTTCAAGTCCGATTTTTTCTGGACTCGCCTTACTTCGGCCTGCCGGGGTGTAGGTAGAGTGGCGTACTTAGGGTGCATGACCAGGCTAAGTTGATAGCACACTCTGGCCCTAGATTGGCTTGGCGGCATTCAGACAAGTAGGCCATCAACAATGTTTGAACCCGGAAGGATAGACAATGCAACTCGAATTGTACATGAACTGGTCGAGCTCAAGTTTCTTAAGAACTGCACAACTTTGTTATAGACAAGAAAGAGAAAAATAAAAAATATTGAGCCTGTACAAAGTAAGTGCACGTGGAGTCTGTTTTCACACAATGATGTCTTTCATTATAGGTTCGGGGTACAGGGGAAACAAGTACACTCTTAGGGTACGGAACCAGGATAAGTGTGTTTTGTTTCTTGTTTGACCCAAGGTAGCTATCTACACTTTTAGTTCTGAGACTGTGACAAGTGTTGCATGGGCATTGCGGACCTAGTAGAGTAGGTCCGGCTACTCTCCCGGAGGAGCTACCTGACTTTGTACAATGACTCTATAACATACACCACGTGTAGTTACAGACTCACCTCCGTGATACTAAGCGTAGAACTTACGGAGGTGCTCAATGTTCCAAGGATTTGGGAGAGGTGTCCCATCCTCGGTTGCCAAGCGAACGCATCCGGGACGGGATACATTGATCACTCAGAAGGGTCCCTCCCAGCTGGGGGAGAGTTTGTTTAACCCTTCTCTGGATTGTATTCTCTGTAGCACCAGATCGCCTTCCTCGAGCTGTCGGCTGTGAACATGCCGTTGGTGATAGCGCCGAAGAGCTTGGCGGTATCGGGCATTCCAAACAGCTGCTCAGCACCTTCCCTCTTCAAGGAGGTCAAGGTCTTCACACCGGAGCTGGTCCTGCGTGGCTTCGTCGGAGGTCCAGACCCGGAGCGACCCTAAGCTGATTTCTGGAGGAAGTACTGCTTCAGCTCCGTACACCAGGAAGAAGGGTGTCTCTCCAGTTGACCGGTTTGAAGTTGTCCTATTGGCCCATAGAGTGGGCGGAAGTTCTTCAATCCAGTTGGCTCCATGTTTTTTCAGGCGCTCATATGTGCGCGTCTTGAGTCCTTTCAGGATTTCTGCATTTGCTCTCTCGACTTGGCCATTACTTGCCGGGTGAGCTACGTAAGCGTAGCTGACTTGGATGCCAGGGTCTTTGCATTATCCTTGGAAAGCAGAGCTTGTGAATTGGGTCCCATTATCTGTTATGATTTTGTTCGGGACTCCAAATCTGCATACTATGGACTGCAAGAAGTTGATAGATGATTGCTTGTTTATCGTCACAACTGGAGTTGCTTCCGGCCATTTGGTGAACTTGTCGATGACAACATACATGAACTTGTAACCTCCGATGGCTCTTGGGAAAGGTCCCAAGATGTCCATCCCCCACACAGCAAACGGCCATGTAGGAGGTATCATTTGTAGAGGTTGAGCCGGTGTATGAATTTGCTTTGCATGGAACTGGCACGCTTTGCATTTCTTCACCAGCTCAGTTGCATCCTGGAGCGCTGTAGGCCAGTAAAAGCCATGCCGGAAGGCTTTACCGACCAGCGTGCGGGAAGACGCGTGGTTCCCACACTCACCTCCATGGATTTCTATGAGGAGCTCGCAGCCTTCTTCCCTTGTGATGCACCGCATTAGGACGCCGTTGGCACCACGCTAGGTCCCCCAGGGTTTGATGGAGAGGGGGTCCATTCCGCCACGAAATCTGCCAATGCTTGACTCTTGATCGCTTGTCTTGGGACGAATTCAAGATCGAATTCGGCCAATTCCGCTGCCCACTTTGCAATGTTCCCAGTAGAGTTGGGATTTTGCAAGATCGCACACAGTGGGTAAGAGGTCACCACTGAGATCTTGTGAGCTTGGAAGTAATGGCGAAGCTTCCTGGAGGCGATGAGAATTGCGTAGAGCAGCCTGTGCACCTCTAAGTATCGAGTCTTGGCATCATGTAGTACTTCGCTGATGAAGCACACTGGGCGTTGGACTGTCCGGACCCTCCCGGAGGGGCCCGGAGCTTCCTCCACATCGCCCTGGATCCTCCCAAAGGGGTCCAGATCTGCTTCGGGGACCTCCGGGTCCCTGCTAGAGGAACTGGAGCTTCTACTGGAGTGACCCGGATCCTCCCGGAGGGGTCCAAGTCTTCTGGGATAACTCCCTGTTGATCCAAATCTGGGGGCTGGGACCCAGACTCACTTTCAGGAACCTCCGGACCCTCCCGGAGGGGTCTGGATTCCTGAGCTTGAGATGGTTCTGGTCTCTCCGCGACTAGGACCATGCTGACAACCTCGTCGGTTGCTGAAATGTAAAGTAGTAAGGGCTCACCAGGGTTTGAAGCTACCAAGGTTGGTAGAGTGGTGAGGAGCTACTTTAGCTCTTGGAACGCCTTTTCTGCTTCTTCAGACCATTGAAATGGTCTGGACTTCCTCAATGGCTTGAAGAAGGGTAGCGCCCGTTCCGCCAGTCTTGAGATGGACCGGCTGAGGGCGGCTAGACATCCAGTTAGTTTCTGGACATCTTTGATGCGGGCTGGTGGCCACATCTCCTCTATGGCTTTAATCTTCGCCGGATTTTCCTCTATGCCCCGGTGGTTTACTAGGAAACCAAGAAGCTTTCCGGAGCTAACCCTGAAGACGCACTTGTCTGGGTTTAGCTTCGTGTGGGTGACCCGCAGCTTATCGAAGACAGCTTGTAAGGTGTCAAGGAGTGACTCTTTGTTCTTGATCTTGACGACGATGTCATCAACATACACTTCCACTATGTCTCTGATGAGCTCTCCAAAGGTTTTGTACATAGCTCGTACAAATGTTGAAGCTGCATTCTTGAGACCAAATGGCATGGCAGTATAACAGTACAATCCATCTACTGTGATAAAAGAAGTATGTTCTTCATCTTCCCTAGACATTCTGATTTGATGATACCTAGAATATGCGTCTAGGAAACACAGTAATTCACACCCTGAGGTGGAATCCACTATCTAATCTATTCTAGATAGTGGGAATGGATCTTTTTGGCATGCCTTATTTAGTGTTGTGTATTCGATACACATGCGAAGCTTCCCGCCAGCCTTGGGTACAACGACTGGGTTTGCCAGCCACTTTGGATGGAAGACTTCTCGGATGAATCCAGCTTCGAGCAACTTCTTCACTTCTTGTCGTATGAAGTTCTGTTGCTCTACGGATTGCTTCCGAGGCTTCTGATGTACGGGCCGTGTAGGATCGAAGAGCACATGAAGAGCTACCAGAAGGGGGGTGTTGAATGGTAGATTTAAAAATCTTACGCAGCGGAAACAATTAAACCCCAACCCCTACGGCACAAAAACAATCTGTTAAAGAAATCATGTGTGAGACTAATATAAACATGTTTCACCGTGACAAAAGTGATAGATATCAGATAGAATCAAGTCACGAAGACCACACAACAAGAATCACTCAAATCCGTCGAGAAAAACTCAAGTTATGATCGAAAGATCGAACAAAGGTCAATCTGACCTACCCGAGAAAAACAGTTCTGGAACGCTGCAAAGAAACTCGTGTAGATCATAGACCACAAATCCAATGACCGTGAAATTTTGACATATGATACATAATCCAGTTGTGAAGACAACCCAAAAAGAATCACGTAAATTGGATTTGTAAAACTTGAGTTATGATAAAACTACCGACGAAAGGTAGTGCTGTCCAGAAACTCGATGAGTAAAACTTGTCTGGAACAAGTCGGACGAACAAGGCACAAAAGTTCCTTCAAACTACAAATTTTATTCAATAGAACACAAGTGGAAGAGTCCCAAAGTCGTGTACCACGAGCTCAGGGCTCTCTTGCTTATATAACCAGCTCGAAAGCCAACTCAACTCAAATCAGGAACCTAATCCTACTCTGTTCACGAATCGTAACATTCCATAACTTCTTAGGATTCTTCTATACGCAGATAGAAGCAATCTTAAGACTTCCAAACACCTTAGGAACGTATCCCACATTCCTAAACAACTCAAATTCGTGACCCACACGAAATCCTATCATAACCAACTCAAATTTTTCTATATTTGAGTCAAACCCGACTCAGCCGTAGCCTAAGTCCATAACCTAGTCGGTTGGACCTTTCCGACCAACTCTTTACGTACACATATCTTCATCGCGTCTCGGAACCATGCAGCCACGTCCATGAACTCCTTGCACACGTGCAAACATCTTCCAATGACGTCCACGATACCTTCACATGCATTGTTCTTGATTCAATCATGCTGCGCAACCTCCTAATCAGCTCAACCACAATTCCTCCTAAATTTGGTTGTTGGAACCTCATCTCCTCCTGAGGCTAGTCCAATGGATCCCATCACCAGCCATTTCTTGAACTCAAGCAACACCTGCACATGAATAAACAACCAATCCATACGATCCCAAATCCTCGACTTGACTCACGTCAGTTCCGAACACAACAACTTATGTGAGAACCTCACATAAGCATGTTGCAAAACCACAGTAACACGGTATCATCCATGTCAACCAAAAATGCACCAAAGACTTAGCAAATGAATACTAACCAATCTTTCCAGAGATGTAAAGAAAGTACGAAACTTTGCAAATGAAAAACAGAAGCATTGCGGTCAAGTTCCGGACCTTGCCAGAGCAAACCGGACCTTGAGCCGGAGCTAACAAAAGCTCGTAGAACCTGGCGCCGGAACTTACCAAAACTAGTATAACCATGTAAACCCAAAAGCCGGAGCTTGATACAAAACTCACCGGAGCTAACCAAAACTAGTCGGACCTTAATAAAAAGGTGTTTTGGTGATATTCAAAACTTTTATCGTCAAAGCAAGTGTATTCACTACAAGCCAATGTATTCAGCACACATAGGTCTTACAATCTCCCCCTTGATGAATGCATTGGCAACACCATTTAAAATTCGAACATTGGCTTATTCACATAAAAGTTTTGAAGGCAATTTCTCCCCTTTGTAAATCAAAAGTAAAATGAGAAGAAAATCCAAAAATTATCCCATATTATCTCTCCCCCTTTATTATATCTCCTTATGCACATATTCATTCTCTTCATGCTTATCTCTCCCCCTTTGACAATGTATTCAGCGAGTCATGAGCATATAAACAAATTATCTCTCCCCCTTTGGTTGTTATGAGCATATTATAACATATACATATAAACAAAGCTCATCCAAGTCATACTATCAGGTACCTTACATTATCACATCAATGAAATACATAAAGTAGTGTAAGCCATGCTAGAGATCAAATGTAATTTTCAATTTAAGCAAGTCATGATCTCACAAACTTAACTATTTCAAAACCTAAAAGCATGACACTAGTTGCTGCAGTTTATTATTTTTCAAAGCACAAATTTAGATCATACGATATTTGCAAGAGATTATATGCGCATCTGCCTTATTCTAACCAACCAAGTCAAGCCTATGTCATTTGACAATCAGAAGCTTAAGGACATGGTTTTAGTCATACACAACTTCTTCCAAGTTCATATCTAAGTGCAATGATAAGCCATCTCAAAAGAAGAAGTGTGATTCATGCATATTCTCTTGATCTTTTCTCAATTTATATTTGTTCATAAAAACTCAACATGTGAGTTGATTACTTGATTAATTCTTAATGATTAAAAGAACTTGTGAGCATGCAACAAGTTCAAATCAGCAAGAAAGTTCGATCATGACCAGATTTAGTGTAAGTAATTATTCCAATTACTAGTCATGGCAAAAACTACAAAATGTATAACATGAGTAATGTAGTAAGAACTTTCAGCATGTAAAAGGAATCACAAAGTCATATATGTATGAAATACTATGCTCATATTATTTTAATTTCAGATTCACACATAGACTTCCCAAGTTTCAAAACCCCCCCTCAATTTAAGCCATGAGGATGCATAACCCCTATTTCCCTACGAATGTAACAAAAACGAGTGAAATCCAAAGGTTTTGTAAAAATGTCAACCAATTGTTGTTCGGTATCTACATGGTGAAGCACAATGTTTCCTTTTTCAACATTATCTCGGAGAAAGTGATACCTAATGTCAATGTGCTTAGTTCTAGAATGTTGCATGGGGTTTTTAGCAATGCAAATGGCACTAGTGTTATCACAGAACAGTGGAACACTATCTAGATCAACCCCATAGTCCTTAAGTGTTTGAACAATCCAATGAATTTGTGAGCAAGCACTACCAACAGCTACATATGCAGATTCGGCTGTGGATTGTGCAACTGAATCTTGATTTCTAGAGGACCAAGCAACAAGAGAATTACCAAGAAAATGACAAACACCGGAATTACTTTTCCTATCAATCCTACAACCTCCAAAATCAGCATCGGAAAAAGCTTTCAAAGTAACAGTTGAGGAAGAAGGAAGAAAAATTCCAAATTTTTGAGTTCCATGTAAGTACCTGAGAATCCTTTTGACGGCTTGACAATGTGAAGCACGTGGGGAGGATTGAAACCGTGCACAAAGACATACGTTGAATTGTATGTCTGGTCTTGATACCATGAGGTATAAAAGTGATCCGATCATGCTTCTATATTCTTTTTGATCCACGGGTTCACCATCTTCATCAAGTCCAAGTGTTGTTGTTGTTCCCATTGGTGTCCGAAGAGACTTGCTTTTGTCCATGTTGAAGCGCCTTAGGAGATCTTTTGTATAACCGTAGGAGAACAGATGTCTCACAAGCTTCTTCTTATTCATGTTCATCACAAATCGATGAGCTTGTGACTTGAGGATGATTTGAATCGACATTGATGGATGTCGGTGCTGGTTGAGAATTAACATCCGGAGCTGAACCAAAGTCTTTAGCTGCTGAATTTTCGGGCAGCAACTCCAATTCTTCCTCATCTTCAACGAAAATGCCCCCCCTGCGGATATGGATCTGGACCTGCAATGTTTGAGCTAGTACCTGGGCTAGCTTCATCAAAAGACACTTCACAAGTCTCCACAATTTTGTTAGTTTCATGTAAAAGCACACGGTAGCCTCTAGTATGAGATGGATAACCAAGAAACATGCCATCAATGGATCTAGGTTCAATTTTATCAAGATTACCATGTTTCTTAACAAAGCTTTTGCAACCAAAGACCCGAAAGTGTGTAACACTAGGCCTATGTCCAAATCGGAGCTCATATGGTGTTTTACCTAGCTTAGCACGCAAGAAAACACGATTTGAGACGTAACAAGCAGTTGCTAACGCATCAGCCCAAAATTTTCTAGGAGTTTGATATTCATCAAGCATAGTCCTAGCCATCTCAACTAAGGTTCTGTTCTTTCTTTCTACAACACCGTTTTGTTGAGGTACATATGGTGAAGAAAATTGATGATCTATTCCATTTTCAGCACAAAAGTGATCAAAAGATTGATTTTTAAATTCAGTTCGGTTATCACTTCTAATTGCTTTTAATGATCCTGAGTGATCAATTGATAATCTAAGAAATAAAGTTCTAAAGTGACTAAAAACTTCATTCTTAGACGCCATAAAGTAAACCCAAGAGTATCTAGAATAATCATCAACAATCACAAGAACGTACCATTTTCCTCCGAAGGATTGAACACGTGAAGGTCCTACGGTGTCAAGGTGCAAAAGTTGACATGATTCAGTCGTCATGATCATTATGAGAGGAGTATGTGAACCTGCAACCATCTTAGTATGTCTACAAGAAGAGCACACAATTTCTTTGTCCCCTTTAAGCTTAGGCAGCCCACGTATGCGATCAAGAGCACTAACACGCGTTAGGTGATCAAAGCCTACGTGACCAAGTCTACGATGCCAAAAATATAGGTCCTTTGAATAATTAGCAACTAGACACCTATGCTTAGAGGAAGATATGTCAAAATCAGCTTTAAAAACTCTTCCAAACTGAGACATGTTAAAAATAAGCTCACTATTTGTTCTTACAACTTTGCAGCAGTTTTTATTGAAAATAATTTCCAGATTTTCATCTAACAATTGTGAAACAGAAAGCAAGTTGTATTTCAAATTTTTGACAAGTGCCACATCCTTCAAAGTGTAGTGATCTACTCTAACCGAACCCTTAGCAATTATAGGAGTTGAAGAATTATCGGCAAAAGTAACATTCTCTACACATGACACAAAAGAGAGGGAGGAGAACCAATCTTTGTTACCGGTCATGTGGCGTGAGCAACCTGAATCCACAATCCAAATGTTCTCCTTCCTCAAACGTGTAACCTACATAGAAGCACAATACGTCGATGACTCAATATTGGGGTTAGTCAAAAGGCATTTAGGAATCCAGTACTAAGTCACGCGACGTGCAGCAGGAAAAACACACGAAAGCTGAGACAAAACAGCTGGTTTATGAGTCAAAGTTTGAGATTTTTTATTCTTAACTACTGACCTATAAGGTTTCACTTGTGTAGCACAAAAATCAGTAGCTCCGGAGGCAAAAACAGAAGGTCCGGAGGTAAACTTCGAATGTTTTTGACTCAAAACAGCAGGTTGTACATTCGGTTGAATATGTGCAGCAAATTTTGCATGAAAGTTATGAGATCTAGCAACCATTCTTTTCCTTTTCTGTTGTTTAGCTAGTCTATAACAAAAATCTATGACATGACCATCTCTACCACAGTAGGTACAATGAAATTTAACTTTGTGTTCATGTCTAGATGAGCAAACAACATTTTTATTTGAAACTGAATGAGACAATACTCCTGCAGATCTGAAAACCACTTCTTTTTGTTTAGGAACTGTTTGAATCAAACCACTTCCTAATGACTTTACAATTTTAGGTGGATGTGCCTTAGCATGAGCATGAGAATCAAAACCTAAACCAGTTTTATCATTGCAAGACTTGGATGAATTCAGCAGCAAGTTTAGGTTCTTATTCCCATTACAAAACCGATCTAATGTCCTATGCATGTCATCAAGTTTATTGGACAGATCAAGGCAATTTTCACATGAAGTTTTTCCTTTTAGTTTGCAATTGGAACAAAATTTAACTTCATGAGAACGTAAAGCATTGTTCAATATAAAAATTTCATTCATAGCATCATGTAGTTTCTTATCAAGATCATCACAAGTAGAACAATGCAAATCAATTGTAGAACAGCTAGCATCTTTTAAGTTTTTATCATTAAGTGCAGCAAGCTCTTTGTTCTTTTCAATTTCTAACTCAAGTTTATCAAGTGTGGAGGTGTGCGCACTTCTTAATGAGGACAATTGTTCATATATTAAATCACATGAGGGACATGCATCATCACTAGGAATCAAAGTTTTTAAACGGTTGATTTCAGATTCTAGTGATTCAATTTTAGCAGCACTATCCATAAGCTTTTTGTCCTTTTTCTTAACAATAACAGTGGCACGAGAAATAGCATCACACATTTCTTCGCAAGTAGGACATACCTCTTCATTGTCGCTGTTGTGTTCTGCCTCCTCCATACTTGATCTTGACTTGCCCACCATAAAGCACAAGTTTGCCAAATCATCTTCATCTTCATCACTTCCAATGTCCATGTCGCTTGAGACAAGTTCCTGGAGTGCGGAGATAAAACTGTTCACCAGTTGACGTCCTGTAAAACCCTTCTTTTTCTTCGTATCTTTTGCAGAGGAGTGCTTCGTTCTTATTTTCTTTTCATCCCGGGAAGTAGTACCTGAAAGGTTAGGGCAATCTGAACAAAAATGTCTTGTCTTACCACACTCAAAGCATCGTTGAGGTCCGGAGCTTCCTATCCTTCTAGTTCTCACATTTTGCAATGCTTTTGAGAACTTCATAGAAAGAAGTGCTAGCTCCTCCTCTGGAAACTCCTCATTCTGTTCAAGGGTTAGAGAGGACAACAAAGCAAGTGTACCACAAGATGAAGTTTGACCGGAACTAGGCATGTCATGTTGAGAAACAAAAGCAATAGACTTGTTGGGGTTCTTGCGTGAGATTATGTCAATTTCATGAGTTTTTAACTTGGAATATAGCATATCTAAAGTAAGTGAACTCATGACAGTAGATTCACGAATAGATGTGACTTTCATCTCCCAAATTGACATATCTAATGAACTTAGCAATTGCCTAGCATTTTCAGCATCTGAAAAATTAACATTGACACTACGCAAGTTGCTGAGAATCTTATTAAAACGAGCAAAAAGGTCATCAGTAGACTCACTGGGTTGCATCTCGAAGCGCATGTATTTTTTCTTGAACATGTCTTGACTTGCCTCTTTGATCGTGTTGGATCCTTCGTGGTAGTCACAAAGTGCTTTCCACACATCGTATGCAGATCGGAGGTGTGCAACACGGTCGAAGTCGCTTTGTGTTAATCCTCGTATGATCAAGTTCCGACACTTGTTGTTGTCGACATCTCTCAGATTTGTAGCTGTAACTTGATCGTTTGATGGCACTTCGTAAGTGTTGTATACCTTCTCCCATATTGCAAAGCCTTGTGCCTAGATGAAAGCCTCCAAGTGTGCCTTCCAAACCTGAAAATCAATACCAGCAAACACACAAGGTTTGGCGGAGTACTTCTCCATGATGATTAGTCAAAAACACATGCAAATCACAAAGATTAGAGCACCGTGCCTCTGATACCAATTGTAGGATCAAATAGCACGTGAAGAGCTACCAGAAGGGGGGGTGAATGGTAGGTTTAAAAATCTTACGCAGCGGAAACAATTAAACCCCAACCCCTACGGCAGAAAAACAATCTGTTAAAGAAATCATGTGTGAGACTAATCTAAACGTGTTTCACCGTGAAAAAAGTGATATATATCAGATAGAATCAAGTCACGGAGACCACACAACAAGAATGACTCAAATCCATCGAGAAAACTCAAGTTATGATCGAAAGATCGAACAAAGGTCAATCTGACCTACCCGAGAAAAACAGTTCTGGAACGGTGCAAATAAACTCGTGTAGATCATAGACCACAAATCCAATGACTGTGAAATTTTGACATATGATAGATAATAAAGTTTTGAAGACATCCCAAAAAGAATCACGTTAATTGGATCTGTAAAACTCGAGTTATGATGAAACCACCGACAAAAGGTAGTGCTGTCCAGAAACTCGATGAGTAAAACTTGTCTGGAACAAGTCGGACGAACAAGGCACAAAAGTTCCTTCAAACTACGAATTTTATTCAATATAACACAAGAGGAAGAGCCCCAAAGTCGTGTACCACGAGCTCTGGGCTCCCTTTCTTATATAACCAGCTTGAAAGCCAACTCAACTCAAATCAGGAACCTAATCCTACTCTGTTCACAAATCGTAACTTTCCATAACTGCTTAGGATTCTTCTATACGCAGATAGAAGCAATCTTAAGACTTCCAAACACCTTAGGAACGTATCCCACATTCCTAAACAACTCAAATTCGTGACCCACACGAAATCCTATCATAACCAACTCAAATCTTTCCATATTTGAGTCAAACCCGACTCAGCCGTAGCCTAAGTCCATAACCTAGTCGGTTGGACCTTTCCGACCAACTCTTTATGTCCACATCTCTTCATCACGTCTCGGAACCATGCAGCCACATCCATGCACTCCTTGCACACGTGCAAACATCTTCCAATGACGTCCACAATACCTTCACATGCATTGTTCTTGATTCAATCATGCTGCGCAACCTCCTGATCAGCTCAACCACAATTCCTCCTGAATTTGGTTGTTGGAACCTCATCTCCTCCCTGAGACTAGTCCAATGGATCCCATCACCAGCCATGTCTTGAACTCAAGCAACACCTGCACATGAATAAACAACCAATCCATATGAGCCCAAATCCTCGACTTGACTCACGTCAGTTCCGAACACAACACCTTATGTGAGAACCTCACATAAGCATGTTGCAAAACCACAGTAACACGATATCATCCATGTCAACCAAAAATGCACCAAAGACTTAGCAAATGAATACTAAGCAATCTTTCCAGAGATATAAAGCAAGTACAAAACTTTGCAAATGAAAAATAGAAGCACTGCGGTCAAGTTCTGGACCTTGCCAGAGCAACCCGGACCTTGAGCCGGAGCTAATAAAAGCTCGTAGAACCTAGCGCTGGAACTTACCAAAACTAGTATAACCAAGTAAACCCAAAAGTCAGAGCTAGAGACAAAACTCACCAGAGCTCACCAAAACTAGTCAGACCTTAATAAAAAGGTGTTTTGGTGATATTCAAAACTTTTATTGTCAAAGCAAGTGTATTCACTACAAGCCAATGTATTCAGCACACATAGGTCTTACAGGCCAAGCGTCGGGATAGATCTTTAGATTATGCTCGATCACTTCCCTAGGGATCCCAGGCGTTTGTGACGGTTGCCAGGCAAACACATCGATGTTAGCCCGGAGGAAAGTGATGAGCGCGAGTTCCTATTTGTCATTCATACCTCCCGATATACGGGTGGTCTGAGCGGCATCGGAACCGATTTGGATGACTTTGATGGGAATGTTGGTGTCGCCGCTTGGTTGCACGCGAGGTGCGGAAGTTGAGCCTCGTTGACGAATGCTCGTGGGTTTTGGAGCTTGCTCCTGCCTGGATTCTTCCTCTTGCGCTGTGGCAAGCGCATGAAGTTCCTCCAGAGCAGTCACTCCGGCAGTACGGTCTCCGCGGATTCGGAGAACGCCAGCTGGTGTTGGCATCTTCAACACCAGGTAGCCATAATGAGCAGCGGCCATGAATTTGTACAAGGCGTGCCTGCCCAGAATGGCATTGAAAGGCAAGTTGATCTGAGCGATGTCAAAGATCAACTTCTCAGTGCGATAATTCTACCAAGCCCCGAAGGTCACGGGGAGAGTAATGGCACCGAGTGGTGTTATGGCCCCCGGACCTACTCCAGGGAAAGGTCGGGAGGGGCGAAGGTCCAAAGGTCGGAGCTGAAGCTTGACAAAAGCTTCGAATCTTATGAGGTTCAGCCCCGAACCTCCGTCCACCATTACATGGTGGAGTTGAATGTTATTGATGGTCGGAGATACCATCAATTGTAGTTGACCAGCTCCGATCATGTTCCGAGGGCTGTCTGAAGCATCAAAAGTGATGGTGGTGTCCATTCACTTTCGATGAGGCTCCGCCCTGGCTGTAGGAGCTACTGAGGGCATGTCCCGCCGCATGGTCTTGAGGACACGGCGGGAGGTGATGTCCCATGAACCACCAAAGATGGTGTTCATGGTCTTCCGACGCTCATTGTCGGAGACGTCGGAGTCATCATCGACGGAGGTGTAAACAACCTTCAGGACCTTTTTAGGGTCCTGGAAGCCTAACTCCTCTTCAGCCAGAGCTTCATCGACTTTCTGCTTTCCTTCCCTCTGACGGAAAGGAACTTCTTCCCGGTGCTTGTGGTAGCGTTCAGCAAGGTTTTGGACCTCCCGGCAGTCTCCAAGTTGTGGCTATTTGACTTATGGATGGGACACCACATTTTGGAGTTGCCACCATCTTCAGAGGACGGCCGAGGTCATTTCTCGAGGCGTGGCCCCCAGCCACTCGGAGCTGCAGCAGCGGATGTGCCGGCCGATGACTTCTTTTTGCCGTTGGACTTTTTCTTCTTTTTGCAACTCCCGGAGGTAGTGGCTTCGCCTTTGGAGGATTTTTTTCCATCCTCCAGAGGTGGTTTGGAGTGCATTTCACCGCCCTCCGCAACTTTGACACACTTGTCTGCCAAGCTGAATAGCTCTGTGACGCTGGTGATCTCCTTGTCCGCCACCATCTCCAGCATCTTCTTATCTCGTACGCCCTGTCTAAATGCCATGATAACAGAAGCGCTAGAGATAGAAGGAATGGTGTTTTGTAGCTGGGAGAACCTCTGGATAAATGAGCGCAACGATTCTCCCCCCTTTTGCACAACTGCAAAAAGGTCCAGTTCGGTGCCTGGTCGGGTGTATGAACTCCCAAAATTGGCGGTGAACTGTTGGCACAATTCCTCCAAACTATTGATAGAGTTGTGAGGAAGGCTCATGAACCAGGACCTGGCGGTTCCAGTCAAAGCCACTGGGAAGTAGTTGGCCATTACGACCTCATTACCTCCGGCCGCAAGGATTGTGGTGGTGTAAATCTGGAGAAAATCAGCGGGATTAATTGTCCCGTCAAATTTCTCCGGCAGGTGAGGCCGGAAATTTTGTGGCCATCTGACCATGTGTAGATGCATGGCCAGTGCAGAACAACCTCCTCCTACTCCCTTGGGAGCAGGACTGTCTCGAGCCTCTCGCCTTTTGCGAGCATGCTCAATATGGACACGGCTGTCCTGTGGATGGTTACGGCGATCAAGCTCCACCCGGAGGTCATGAGTTGAAAGCCTGGTTATCGTATGAGTATGTCGCGCCCCAGAAGGTAGCGGCGTAACTTACTGTGACGCAGCACGCCTCCTATTCTGGGAAGCATGCGGACCAAGTCTTCCAGACACGGTCCGGCGCTGCGATGGGGCCCGTCCCAAAGGAGGAGGACCTTGGTTGCTGATGCGGTCGGTTGTTGCTGCAACCAGATGTTCCACATCAGCCCTCCACTGCTCCATTGCACCCTGGGATGCACCTGGAGGCAGTGGACATTGAAGGAGAGCACACGCTGCATGAAGCGCGTGTTTAGGGTTGTTCTTATTCGCCGATGCAGTGACCGACGCTGATGCACCGTCACGTTGCTCAGCTTGACGTGCTGGTGCAGGCGGTGGTGGTGGAGGCATGACTCCTGCTGGAGCCACGGCACCTGCTGGTTGCTGCATGTTGGAGGGATTGCCTCCAGCGGGTTGAACAGCAGGGTTGAAGTTGGATGATCCAGCAGCTGAGTTCACCATACTTGAAATCTCGAGCGCCCCTACCTGGCGCGCCAACTGTCGATGCTTGGATCTGGCAGATCTCCCGACACTACCTTTGGTAGATCGAGGAGTTGTAGCTCAGTAATGGGCGCGCAGAGATTCAAGAAGGTGAAAGACACGTGTACACAAAGATTTACGTGGTTCAGGCCGCCTGAGCGTAATACCCTACTCCACGGGGCGTGTTGGTGATGTATTAAGCTTGTGAGTCTAGAAGAAGCTCCAGAAGAAGAAGCTCGTCTAGCTCAGGGTGTTCAGTAGTGGTCTGGAACCGTCCCTTGTGTATCGTCGACCAGTCCTTTATAGTACAAGGACTGGTCGTTACAACGTTAGCCTGGCCCGACAGGTGGCCCCGGCGGTTACACATGCTTGATACACAATAAATGGGGTTAATTACCCTTAATAGTCTGGTAACGGGCCTTAACAGTGCCGTTACCAGTATTAAGGGCCATCCGATTGTGTGTCATTAATATGGTATTAATGACACTTAATCGGTTCTTGAAGTCTTTGATTGCTCCTTGAAGGTATGGAGCCTTTGGGGGGTCCGCCAGCCTGATTGTTGAAGTTGAAGGTCCGGCGGTCGCCACGTGGCAGCACCGGAGCTTATCATCGTGGACGAGTAGGTCCGGTGCTACTGGACACGTGTTAGTACCAGAGCTTCCCTCTGTCTGGGGTTAGGTCCGGGGGTGCCATATTGGTATACCGACTGGAGCTTCCCATATGTGGGTGATAGCTCCAGTCTTATGATACATGTGGCGGCCCTGGGACTAACCATGACGGGGAAGCAGGTTCGGTTACACATGACATGTGGGGCCTTCGGAGGTCTACAAATATGGTAGATGGGGTCTCCTTGTGATCTTTGCAATCCCAAGGGGTATCCGGTACGGAGAGTACCGATAAGGTCTTTCTCCCGGCCTCGCAACTTCTTCTCCCTAGCAGCGACTTCGGCCTCCCTTTTGGTAAGGTCCTGTTCCCGCTGCCAGGCCTTCTCCTCCTCGCTCTTGCAGAGCTCCTCCAGCTTTTTGGTGCGCTCTGCAAGGCTCTTGTCACTCAGAGCCAGCCCTTGGGTGAGCTCCTCCTCCCTCTTCACGAGGTCATCCCTCAGCTCCAGGAGTTTTTGCTCTTCCTCTTCGAGCTTTTTCTCTCGCTCGTCGAGACCCTCCCGGCGCTTGACGAGACCCTCGTAGATGGTATTGAGGTTCTCCTGGCGATCATTCGCCGCTTCATTAGCATCCAGTGCTTGTTCATATATAGCCCGGGACTGATTGTTGAGGGATTGCACCATGTTTTCCCTCTCATCCAGCAGTTGGCCCCAGTACTCCATCCGAGACTTCTCACTCTTAACCCACTCCTTGTCGTCGGCCAACCTTGTTTCCACCAGCTTGGTCTCGAATTGGAGTCAGTTGCGCCACCTCCTAAGAGCTTGGCGCCCCTCCTCGAGAGCCTTGCTGTCGTGATAAAATGCAAGCTAGACCTGACGAAGGCTGGAGAAGGCATTGTCGATGGATAACGATAGAGGGATTGGCTCCGGACCTGCCGGGGTCCTCTCTGCCGACTCCAGCGGGTCCTCCAAAACAAAAATTGGGTCCCACTCTACAAGAGCGGTCCCCTGAGCTTCCGCGGCACTAGGGACGCCCTCTGGGAGTGCCTCGGTCGTCGCCGAGGTAGGTCCTGCCACAGGAGTTTCTACCTCCGGAGTCAGCTCCGAAGGTCCCGCCGCCAGGTCATCATCAACAGCCCCCTCAGGCAAGGGACCGACCACTTCGTCTTGGCACCCTGGCTCGGCAATGGTTACCTCCAGAACTACCACCTCCGGGGCAGGTAGTGAAGACCCAGCCGGAGCTGAGGCCATCTTCGGCCCCGACACTGGTGCTTCCTCCAATGCCAGTTCGGGCACCAACACTTCGACCTCCATGGCTCCTGCCGGTTTAGGCACTAGTGCTTCGACATCCACCGGTTCGGGTGCCGGCACCCCCACGTCAGCCGGCTCAAGCATCAGAACTTTATCAACCGCCGACTCCACCTCTGGGGCTTCAGTAACATCCGGCTCGAAGGCTGGAACTGCAGCTACCTCCGGCTCTGAGGCCAGAGCGTCCGTCATCACAACATCCAAAATAAGAGCTTCAGCCTCTGGAGCTGGTGCTGCTTGTACATCTTCATTCACGTGGTCCAGCGCTACCACGGGAGCTTCAGGAGATGAGTCGAGGTCAAGAACCACAACAGCTGACGCCAGAGCTGCCGTGACCTCAGTCACCACCTAGGGCGGCACCGGAATTGGAGCCGGAGCCTCTGCCTGCACAACATCAGCTGTTGTCATAGGAACCAGAGCTTCAACCCCTTTTTTGGATACCATGTGGATGAAGAACAAAGAAACTCAAAGTATGGTTACAGCAAAAATAACAAACTGAGGTAAACAAGCAAATTTACCTTGGAAGACTTCCGCTCCAGCTAGCGCGGAATCTCTTCGCCGAACGCTCAGGGCCCGACCCAGTCGCAACTGGTTTAGTAACTCTAGAAGGCTCTTTGGAGCTTGCTGCCGCCATCAGCGACGGCTTGGTTGAGGCCCCCCTCGACTGAGAAGGGCCCTTGGACCTTGAGCCTTTAGCTGGCCCTGGTGCTGGAGTCACCTTGTCGGAGTTGGCGTTCCGGGGAGACGCCGATGCTGGAGTTGGTGTCGCCATTGAAGACTTCCCCCGCTGGGGAGAAGGAGCTGTTGTGGTAGGAGCAGGTCTGACGGGCCTCCCTTCAGAGTGCTTCAACTTCCTCTTTTGGCTGGAGGGCTCATCCAACTCTTTGCCCTTGCCTATGACTTCAGCTCTTTGTCTCGGGGCGGAAGCAGGGCCACCCTCGGAGGCTCCGGGGATCACCAATCTGGTGGTCGGACGCCTCTCTACCTCATCGGGGTCTTCAAGCACCGGCATGCTCCTCCGGAGCTCCTTGTTGAACTCCACCTCCATGTTCAGGGGGAGGAAAGCCGCCGGTGGAGTTAAGTTTTCGCCCTCGACGTTAATGCCATGCTGAAACTTTTTGAGATGAAGCTCCAAAGTAGCACCATCCAAATTGGACCTCAGACCGGTTTCAATCCGGTCATCATCCATCACGCTGTTGAGGGCCCAGGCGAGCTTCTCCCTCTTCTTCAGCGGAGCCCACCTATTGACCAACAAGTTGTAGAAGACCATCTGGGGGGTCACCCCTCCTTCCACAAATTTGCGAATTCTGGTCAAGGTAGGGTTGAAGGCTTCTGACAGCACCGGAACCACACTCCATGCGTCAGTGTCAATATTGGGAAGACCTTCAGGCAACTCCAACTTCTCGTGCTCCTCTGCCGTGATGATAATCCAATCCTTCTTCCAGTTGTCCCACTTGCCGAAAGGAAACAACCTCAAGTACTTGTAGGGGCATTTATGCCGCTTCACAAAACAGTAGAAGCCAAGATATTTGGAACTCATGTCGGTGGTGTGGATGGTGAAGAAGGTACGGAAAAGATCGACGCAGGGGGGAATACCCACCCACATCTCGCAGAAGTGGACAAATGTTGACACAAGAAGAATAGAATGGGGGCCTAGGTGGTACAACTGCAGACCATAGAAGTCTAAGAGCATCAAGAGGAAAGTTGAGAAAGGTGGGATCAGCCCCACCATGGCGTACACAGAGAAGTACACCATGTCGCCGCCGTGCTTCTTCTTGAACGGGAGGTCGCCAGGTGGTTGAAGGAGTCGCTGGACCACCCCATGTAGGTCCGGACCTTCTTTAGATCGTCATCGCTCGTGAGATGGCTCTTGCAGAGTCCCAACTCCATTGCAGCACGATGGGGCGAGAGAGAAAAAGCAAGTGACGGTTTGGAGGATTCGAGCGTAAGTTCAAATGAAGGAGTAAGGAATCCCCAAACCATGCACACTTTCCCTCTTAAGTAAGCCCCCACAACGCTTGGATGGAAACCACAAAAAGGGTTGAGGATACATTTCAAAAATTACACCCTGCCAATGACAAAGGGGCCCGAGACTACCTAGACGATCAAGTTGAGGTCCTTACCCCAGGCGAACAGTTGTCATGATGAGAGGCGGGAAACCCAAGGGCGGCGGCCTGACAGGGCGCGCGGAACCGATACGATTTTCGTATTGGGAACCAACGACCTTCAATTGCGTGAGATCCGCACGCTCGAATCTCACCTGCCACATCCAGAAGATGCCACGCGTCGATGGTTTAACTACGAACTATCACCTCAATGGTACATCCAAAAATCCTTGAAGACACGGCGCAGAAATCGAAAGGTGGACCCTCCTCCGGCAGAACGACTTAATCCAGAGGGTCTCTCCCAAAGGTGGGCCAGGGGGCCACTGTCGATACCCTGCGTACCGGATACCCTTTGAAACTGCAAAGAGTGCAAAGGAACTCCACCTATCTGAGTTGAAGACCTCTGAAGGCCCCACGTGTTGCTTGTAACCAGACCTGCCTCCCTCATATGGTTAGTCCCAATGACGCCACGTGTATCATAAAACCGGAGCTACAATCTCTACATGGGAATGCTCCAGACTGGATACCTGTGTGGCACCCCCGGACCTAACCCCCGACAGAGGGAAGCTCTAGTACTGACACGTGTACCACGACACCGGATATACTCATCCAAGACGGTAAGCTCTGAAGCTGCCACGCGTCCAACCGCCGGACCTTCAACCTCAACAGGCACAATGGTGGACCTCCAACGGCTCGGACCTTCCAGGGACATTAAAGGCCTCAAGACCCTATTATGTGTCATTAATGCTATCTCAATGACACACAATCGGAGGACCCTTAATACTAGTAACGCCTCCATTAAGGCATGTTACCACGCTATTAAGGGGAATTAAGTACATTAAACTGTGTATTAGGCATCAGTAACCGCCAGGGCCACATGTCGGGCCAGGCTAACGTTGTAACGGCTAGCCCTTGTACTATAAAGGACTGGCCGAGCGATACACAGGGGAGAGACACGCTCGAGGGACTGGAGACTGGCTAGAGGCTCAGAGGGCGGACACGCACCCTCGAGGGGGCTCTCTCTGGCTCACGCTCTCACACGCTCATACATTCAATACAACAAAAACAACACACCCTTGGAGTAGGGTATTACGCTCAGGCAGCCTGAACCACGTAAATCCTCATGTCTAGTCATCATCTTGTTCTGAATCTCCGCGCGCCCTAACCGAACTAAGAAACTCCGCGGGCTGCCAATGGTAGTACTGGGGGAATTGCCAGAACCAAACTCCGACAGAGCCGACCACCGCCATATGAAGAGGAAGAGTCCGGACGAACAAGGGTGAAGTCATAAAAATAATCAATGTGAATGCGAATGTCAACCTCGTTGCCCTCTGGTGGAACATCGGCGTCTGGACCATTATGATGGAAATATCGGGGAGAAAATAATTATTGTATTTTTATTGATTAAAAACCCCTAGGGGTGGTACATATATATAAGGGGGTCAGGGGACCTCCCTTGGTTACATAGGCAATGTGGTATTATTCTAACACTCCCCCGTAGTCTGAACGTCTATTATCTAGAACATTCAGACTGGATCGAAACTCCACAAACACCGAAGATGGAAGCCCCTTGGTGAAGGTGTTCGTATACTGTGAGCTGGTGGGAACGTGAAGAACTCGAACTGCACCAGTGGCCACCTTGTCGCGAACAAAGTGCAAATCAATCTCGATATGTTTGGTGCGTTGATGTTGCACCGGATTGGTCGAGAGATACATAGAACTGACATTGTCATAATAGACCAAAGTGGCCTTCTGAAGTGGACTGTGAAGTTCCTCCAGCAACTGATGCAACCAAGAAGCTTCGACGACGGCGTTGGCTACAACACGATATTCTGCTTCGGCGCTGGAGCGGGATACTGTGTGTTGGCGCTTCGAAGACCAGGAGACTAGATTATAACTGAGGAAGATACCGTATCCGGATGTGGAACGACGTGTGTCAGGGCAACCAGCCCAATCGGCATCAGAATATGCCACAAGCTCGCTAGCCGAGGAGCGACGAAGCTGAAGACCATGATCCAAGGTGCCTCGAATGTATCAAAGAATGCGTTTCACCAATGCAAGATGAGGCTCACGAGGATCATGCATATAGAGACACACCTACTGCACGGCATATGCAATGTCAGGTTGAGTGAAGGTGAGATATTGCAGGGCTCCAGCAAGACCACGATAGTGAGTAGCATCCGAAACCGGAACACCTTCGGATGATAACTTGGCACACATATCGACTGCAGTAGAACATGATTTACAATTAGTCATGCCTGGTCTCTCAAGTATCTCAACCATGTACTATCGCTGTGAGAGGAAGAAGCCTGCGCTGCTCCGAGTAACAGTTATGCCCAGAAAATAATGCAGGTTGTCCAAATCCTTCATTGGAAATTCTGCAGCAATAGCATTAATAATGCGACGGAGCAGTGGTGCTGATGAGGCAGTCAGAACAATATCATCCATATACAGCAATAGATAAGCCATGTCTGTGCCGTGTCGGCAGACGAAAAGTGAAGTATCAGACCGAGCACCAGTAAATCCAAATGAGATAATATGAGAAGCAAAGTGGTTGTACTAGGAACGAGGAGCTTCCTTCAAACCATATAGGGACTTGTTCAGTCGACATACAAAATCTGGATGAGCTGTATCAAGAAAACCAGAAGGTTGCTCACAATAGACTGTCTCAGATAGAGTACCATGCAGAAAAGCATTCTTCACATCAAGCTGGTGAACGGGCCAATCACGAGAGAGTGCAACTGAAAGAACCCTACAAACTGTAGCAGGCTTCACCATAGGGCTAAAAGTCTCACCAAAATCAACACAGAGCTGTTGAGTAAAGCCACGAATAATCCAACGAGCCTTGTAGGGATCAAGAGAGCCATCTGGATGAAACTTGTGATGAAAAACCCACTTCCCAGTGACGACACTCATACCTGGAGGACGTGGAACGAGATCCCAAGTGTTGTTTGCCTGTAGAGCGGTGAATTCCTCGATCATGGCCTCTCGGCAATTGGGATCAGCGAGAGCACCACGATAAGTCTTCAAAATCTGTGACAACATTGAGGCTTGAAGGTTCAGACGCTGCACAGGAAGACGAAGACCAGCCTTCCCACGTGTCTGCATGTTATGCTCATTGTCGATGGTTGGCACCTCGAGCACAGACCGTGGACCACGTACAAAACCTGGTTGCTGGTGAAGGGTAGTCAGTGTAGCCATCGGAGAGCCGTAGCCTAGAGGAGTGACGCATGACGAGGACGAGCTTGGGGTGGTCTGATCGCACGGGGTAGCGGTTGGACCACCCGGTGAACAAAGGCCCGCCTGATCTTCAGGACGAGTACTATTGGTTGGACCGTGAGGATCCGTGGTCAGACCATCGTGAGTCATGATGGGACGGCGAGGCGAACAGAGGCCCGCCCGACCTGTGTTGGGGATGTCGCCGGGTGGACAGGGGCCAAGAAGGCCTTTGTGCATAGGTGCGGTCTGACCGGTTGGAGCCGAGGTCTGACCATTAGACTTGTAGAAGCCTGGTGGAGGCCCACGTCGACGAGTACCTGCAAAACAGTCAGTGCTAGGGAGCACCGATGAATCGTTAGTATCAAAAAGAAAGTCAAAGTGGGATGAAGGAGGGTTGGAGATTTCCGCAAACGGAAAGGAGGACTCATCAAAAGTGACATGACGAGAAATAATGATGCGGTTTGTGGCTAGGTCTAGGCATTACTATCCTTTGTGATCGGATGGATAGCCAAGGAAGACACAAATTATAGAACGAGGAGCAAGCTTGTGTTCAGCTGTGGCAGAGAGATTTGGGTAGCACTTGCAACCAAAAATGCGTAGGTGAGAAATATCAGGTTGGGTGCCAAAGAGGGCGAAATGTGGTGTGTCAAAGGAGAGCATTTTGGATGGTCGCATGTTTATGAGGTGTGTAGCGGTGTGGAGCGCTTCTACCCAATAACCGACTGGAACACTAGCTTGGAACATAATCGAGCGCATAGTATCATTGGTGGTGCGAATAATACGCTCAACGTGTCCATTTTGAGGAGACGTGTGAGGACAAGAGAGACGCAAAAGAACACCAAGACGGAGAAAGAATGCACGTGATGTGGAATTATCGAATTCACGACCATTGTCACATTGGAGACTGCCTTTATGGTGCAGCCAAATTGAGTGGATACATAGGCAAAAAACTGTGACAAGGTCGGAAAAGTGTCCAATTTGAGGCGTAGAGGAAAAGTCCACAAATAATGAGAGCAGTCATCAAGAATAACAAGATAATACTTGTGACCAGAAACACTTTGCACGGGAGATGTCCAAAGATCACAATGTATTAAATCGAAGTTATTCGAAGCACGAGAATTTGATAGAGAAAATGGAAGATGTGTGTGACGACCAAGCTGACAGGCATGACAAAGAGTGTCAAGTTCCAGTTTATTACATTGTGGAATAATCTAGACAAAGTATCAAAACCTAAGTGACCAAGACGACGATGCCAAAGTGTGGATGGTGTGGTTGCTGCGGCTAAGGCGTGTGGTGGAGAAAGCATCGGCAAGGATATGGAGTAGAGCTGCCCGAAACTATTACATCTGGCGATCACGTTCTTGGTGTCCAGATCCTTCACAGAATGACCAAACGGATCGAATTCAATGGAAACATTATTATCAGTAGTGAATTGACGAATAGAAACTAAATTTTTTAATTATGTGAGGAGACACAAAAACTCGATGCAAATGTAAAGGAAGAGCGGATGTAGAGAAAGAAGTGTGACCCGTGGAGGTGATGGGTAGCAATGACATTACCAACAACAATAGATGAAGGAGTCGAATAAGAAGGAGGATGGGAGGAGGAGAGGTTACTGGGGGAGGAGCACATGTGGCTATCGACGTCGGAGTCCATGTACCATTCAGCGGACGATGGCGGCGTCAGCGACATGGTGTTGAACGAGTTAGCCAGCTCGTTCTGATCCCATGTTGTAGAAGATGCGACCCTCGTACAAAGATCTGGTGGTTGGATCACTAGGAGCCGCGGTCTGGCCGCTGTAGAAGGAGGCGGTCTCACTACCACCAGGTGTAGTTGGGTTGTAGTAGAAAGACATTGGCAGTTTGTCAGGTGTCCAAAAGCCTCGTGGCTGATAGGCAGGTGCGCCGTAGGATCCTCGTGCACCAGAAGGGCCTGCTGAGGAGGGGCAGGTGCGCGTGGACGTGTCAGGAAGCCTGGAGGAGGACTGAGACGGGGCGAAGCACCACCCCAAAGCTGCAGGGTCCCGTTCCATGGATTCCCCAGAGTGGGAAATCCACCATTGTTACTGGTGTCATTACGCTTGTTCCAATTACGCCGATTTCAACCTCGGTTGGAGGACGAGAGGCCAGAGAAAGCAGCGCCAGAGGTAGGAGTGCTTGATGTAGGGCCACCATAAATGAGAGCACGTGGAGGAGCAGCACCAGATGATGCAGACGACAGGGTGCGTCCCGCACCTATGGAGGTGGCCACCAATGCATTGGCGTTTCCCAACCTGGACTTCATCTCGATCTCCTCAAGTTGGAGGTCGTTGCAGACCTCGGCAAATGTGGGAAAGGGGCGTTGTCGCTTGAGAAGGGATGCCATGTGAGAGAACCGCTCGTTCAGCCCACGAAGCATCGTGAGAACAAGAGTGCGGTCGGGGATGACCTCGCCCAAGTCACCGAGTGCATCGGCCATCGACTTGATACGACGACAATAGTCGATGATGGAGAGGTCACCCTGGACGAACGTGCGAAACTCGACGTCCAGAATCATAGCACCGGTCTCCTGGTTTCTGATGAACTGCTCTTAAAGCCCAAGCCGGATGGAACAAGCTGTGGGTATGCCCGCAGAGGCAATCTCAATAAGATCAGGAGAGACGGTGCCGTGAAGCCAGGAGATGACGGTGCAGTCCATGCGTCGCCAATGAGAGTTGGCGAGAGTGGGATCAATGTCGGTGATCGGAGAGCTCATACTTCTCGAGGGTGTTGAGGAAGAGACTCTTCCACCGATTATAGTGCGACAAAAGGTTGTCGAGGACGATGGGGATCATTGACTTGATGTTGAGGACGGCGATTGCTTGAGCATGCATAGAAGCAACATCGTCAATTGCCGGAGGAGAGAGGTCATGGTTGATCAAGTCACGACGAATCTCGTCGGCTGCGAGAAGCAACTTGCAACGTGCCTCGTCGGTCGCTGCACGTGAACGTGCTGCCTCGATGGCCAGTCGATCCGCCTCGTCGGTCAATTGAGTTAGCTCGGCAGCCAAGGCGATGTCCTGTGAGGCTGCTTGTGCATCCGGGGAGCCATCGCCTACAGAAGCCATCAAGAAGTAAGAAACACGACGCGCGAGCGTCAATCTGCTGCAGCGAAGACCGCGGACGCGCGATGATGAAGACTTCAGACTAGGCTCAAGCCGCGCGGAAGGCCGCACGTAGGCGTGCGCGGTCTTCGAAGGACCCCGCTCTAGAGCGCGGTGTGCGCGAAATTTTTCCGACAACACAAGCACGCCAAAAAAAATTCGCGCACGGAGGGCGGCGATTCACCGCGAGCCAAACTCAACTCAAGAGGCAGAGTTGGGCATAGCTAGCGGAAGTTAGGAACGAACCTAATCTGATACCATGATGAAAATATTGGGAAGAAAATAATTATTGTATTTTTATTGATTAAAAAACCCTAGGGGTGACAAGTATATATAAGAGGTCAGGGACCTCCCTTGGTTACATAGTCAATGTGGTATTATTCTAACAGAGGAGAATGTCGGCAGAGCTAGAACACCCGGCGTCGAACGAAAAAAACGTCACAATCTTCACGCAAGGGAGAGGAGGTTGAGATCGTCCATCCTGCCTACGAAGCCGAAATCCTCCGGGTTGGCGCGGTCCACGTGGTTGAAGAGGCAAATATCTCCTGTCGGATGCCTTCAGCAGACCTCGCGAACCAGGGAAGGCGCTCAATGATGATCTTCACTTTTAAGGGCCAAGCCGTTCCCAGGTGGTGGTGCCAAGGCTCCATGGCGCCGTCCGAAACTCCACACCACCGACGTAGATGTTGCCCTGCTGCAAGACCTGCTAGCAGAGGTCGGGATGGTCCAAGCAAGAGATGAGCGAGCTGTCGTCATGGCGAGCCACTGTGATGTTCCAAAATGGTACGCGAGCCTATTGATGGATGGCGTGTCGAACATGGCTAGGACCAATGCCACAGCAGCCACCAATCGCGGTATAGATTTCCAAATGGGCCGGGCCCAATGGGCAGCACGAAGCACGGCCTGAAAAAACTTGGCCCGAGCACGAGCCTGACCCGAACCGGATAGTGTCGGGCCAGCCCGGGCACTATTATTGGGCCGTGCCCGGGCCGCGCTGTCGGCACGTCGGGCCAGCCCGAGCACGGCACGAAAAATGGGACGACCCGACGCTGGCTCGACGACTCTTGGCCGTTGATCCCCACCCTGGCGATTTCCAACCGTCGGATCTTGGCGTTGGAGGGGGGAGTATATAAACTTTTCGCCGACCGCCCTGACGGATCATTCGCGAACCCTAACCTCATTTGCTTCCTCCCGGCCGCAATTCGCTCTCCTCTCGCTCTGCCTCGACGCCTCCGCCTCGGCGCCTCCGCCTCCAGATCCCGCCGTCTCCTCTCTCTCCGGCGACTCGAGGCGAGTTTAGACGGCCTCCCGGCACGGCGGAGCCCCTGTTCTGACTCCTCTCTCTCCTGCAACCTATGTTCCGGATCCGGTAAGTCCTTGGCTACTTCCTACTTGGCTTGTTGGTCGTTGCTCTTGCTCCGGACTTGTTCTCTTCTTCTTCCCCGAGTCCACACTCCTTTGTGCTCTGTTCCTGTTGCCTCGTCGCGCTCCTCCCTGGAGCCTTGCTCTGGTGCTCCTGATTCGTTGTTCGTGACCTTGTCGTGCGCTCTAGTGCTCCGGATTCGTCGATACTCGAAGGTAAGTCATTGCTCCACCTTGTCTTTTGATGGATCCATTGTTTTGGTCTTTGGATATGATGATCTTATATTCATTGACCTTCTCCTTGTGTCGCAGCGGATCCATTGAGGGACTAGAGCCTCGGCGATGGACGACGTCAATGAGTTCCAGGAGCAAACCATCAATGATGAGCTTCGGATGTTGGGCCAGTGAGGAGATGATGATAGCAACATGGAGGGAGAGCGACATGAGCTATTCGGTGGCAGTGCTGTTGGTGGTGACGCTGAAGATGCGCCACCTGCTGGGGAAGCAGCAGCCGGTGCTGCTGATCCTGACATGGTGAGCAGCGCCAGCGACACCAAGAGAATCCGCAACTCCACCTCAGAGTGCTAGAAGGACTTTGAGAGGATCTTCAAAGACGTTAATGGTAAGAAAGTTAGGGTTTCTGCAAAGTGTATTCATTGTGGCACTGTTTATGCTGCTAGATATGCAGTTGGCACTGGGCATTTAAATAGACATGTTGAGAAATGCATAAATAGGAGGGCTAAGATTCGTAGTTCACAGTCTTTAATTCAATTTAACTCTGATGGCTCTGTTAGACATTGGGATTACTCTCCTGAAGTTGCTCGCACTCAACTATGTCGTCTGATTTCTAGACTTGATCTTCCACTATGTTTTGGTGCTTCTAATGCATTTGAAGAGTATATAAGAATTGCTCATAATCCTAGGTTTACTGCTGTATCTACTCAAACAACTAGTAGAGATATGTGCAAATATTTTAGTGAGCATCGTACTAAGCTTATTGAATCATTTGTCTCTATTTCATCTGTCTATAACCTCTGATATATGGTCTAGAAATGTTAAGGAAGATTATCTAAGTGTAGTTGCTCATTATGTTAATTGTGATTGGCAATTAGAGAAAATATTAATTGCTTTAAGGTTGATTGATGAATCTCACAGTGGCCAAACCATTGCTGACTGTATTCTTCATTTGGAATTGATGAAGTCCCAGGTAATTCTTTCCGCACCCCTCTCTCTGTGCCTCTTTCTTTATCCAGAAGGTCCCCTGCAAGTGCTTTATTGCAAGCAGCTAGTAGTAGTGCACCTTCTATGGGTATTGGTAATGAACTCTCTTACTACTTGGACAGTGACACTGTCACCCATTTTGATGATACTTTTAACATCTTATCTTGGTGGCATGAGCATAAAAGAACATATCCAGTTCTGTCCATCTTAGCTAGAGATGTTCTTTCTGTACCAATTTCTACAGTTTCATCAGAATCTGTTTTTAGCACTACTGGTAGGATCATCGAGGAGAGGTGGCCTCGATTGAAACCTGAGACTGTTGAGATGCTTGTCTGTGTCAAGGACTGGGAGGCTGCAGAAGCAAGGATTCAAAATGCACTTGAGGACTCAGAACTTGAGAAAAGTTTTGCTAATTTATACTTAGATGAAACTGATGAGTGATGTTGTAAATTTGATGTAAACTGTGACTGAACTTGTAAACTTTGTAATAACAGTCACAGTAAACTTTGTAATAACTTTGGAGCTGGGCTGTACTCTTTTTCTATGTAGGATTTTTTTTCACACGAGGTGTGATTTTTACCTAGATAGGTTTTTAATGAGGCAGCCATTGCACCAGTTCCAGTTTCGATCGATTTCTTATTCAAATTTTGTCTGAGTTCAAATTTGTTGTTTTTAATATAGCTCATACTCATCAGTTTAAGTGGTCATTGACTGTATAGTGCCGGGCCCAGCACTAGCACGATCGTGTTTGCCGTGCCATAGTGCCGGCCCGGCACGAAAAATATGCCTCCGGGCTGTGCCTGGGCCAGCAGTTCGGCACGGCGACATGACACGGCACGACACGAAAGCTGAGTCGGGCCACGTAGTGCCGTGCCGCGTCGGGCCGGGCCAAAGCAGGCTCGGGCTGGGCGGCCCATTTGGCAATCTATAAATCGCGGAGAGGAGGACCAGGTGGTGCCGCAAGCGAGCCATCTCAGCCGCCATAGTCCCACTGACCAGGGCTGCAGCCTAGCCGTGAAAAGGCCTTCTCACTAGAGCGTCCGCTATTGGAGTCTCCGCACCGGCACCGAGGGGCGCGTCCCGGAAGAAGACACCCGGACGAAAAACATCTTGCTGGCAACCGAGGAAAGGTGCGGGAAAGTTAGCCGGCTCTTGATGTCGGGAGCAGTCACCAGCAGCCTGGGATGGATACGACGTGCGCCGTCGGAGCAGGAAGGTTGACGACACCGACGGGCGGTATGGCCACTGTGGATTCAACACACACACACCTAGGAGGCTCTCAGCACCGAACAATGAAATGATCCTTTGCAGGACACCTGAAGTAGCGTCCAACGAGGGCCTTCTTAAGCACATCCACTGGGAACAGTTTCGCCCTGGCCCGGACAGTATTTGCTGCAGATTTGGAAGGGTCAAATCGGCGACCATGATGCTTTGCATAGTACCCGAGTCCACTCTGGTGAAAGCAATGAATCCTTGTTGCCCTCAAAGAGCGACGGGTAGTTAATGTCCAGGGTCCGAGGTTCACCCTCTTTCCTTCCTGGGAGGTCTTCAAGCTGCCCAAGCTGGGAGAGGAATTAAGATGGTGCACGAGAGGACACCATCTTCTCAAGTTGGCGTGTTGCCAGACTGCTGCAGCGGCATCAATACCCCCAAATCCTAAGCCGGCGAGATCTCCGGTCATGGCTGCTCGTGACTTGGAAGCTCAACTAGTGAAGGTTTCATAGGACGGGACCGAGTGTTTGAGCCCAACACCGAGGAAGAACGCCAGCTGCCCTCTTGATTCCCTAGTGTGATTGACATGGCGACAACCTTCGGTGTTAAGAAGGACGGAGACCCATTCTCGCCAGGCGCTGAAATCAGCATCTGCACCATCTTGGAAGCTCCATCTGGCAGGACAGAGACGCAGCAGTTGGAAGCAGCCCCGCAGATGACAGGAGAAGCCCATCATCATCCGAATCTGAGATTTCCCTGTGCATCGCCGGAAGCAGAGAAAACTCATAGTCATCAGCAGAGGTGGCCGAGGCCTTGCTCTTGGACTGCGGTCTGATGAGAGCGGAGAAGGTAGTGCACGCTAGAGAGGGCTCCTGACGAAGCAAGCGGCGACAGATCCGGTCCGACCCAACCCAGGTTGAGGGGTGCCGGGTGGGGTGGGCCCAAGGGCGGACGGTAGGGAGGGGAGTGCCGGGGACGGGAGTGGGCTGGAGGACGGGGGTTGTGCAGGAGGCACGCGGGAGTTTTCTCTCTTCACCTCCTCAAAGCACTGCATTGTCCATTGTTGTGTATTGGAAGCTTTATGTATGCTTAACAGTTAATTGTATGTCGGGACATAGCTGCTGAACTAATTTAAGGTCGGTTTGGTTCATATCTAATGTTGCCGCAACTAGTCAAGTGATTTGCTACCACAGTTATGACCTTGAACATATTTTCCAGCCACAGAAGCATTTATGTCATATATGTAATTTAGGAGACTCCTTAATGTAGGCCCCGTTTGATACAGCTGGAACTTATCACAAAAGCACGTTGTTTGAAAAGCTGGTAGAAAGCAGCTTCTGCTTATATCTTACTTTTAGTTCATTCTGAGAAGCAGCTGAACTAATAAGCTGTTACAGAAGCTTCCTGTTTGGCACACCCTCAACTTATTTTTATGAAGAATCAGCAGCAGAAGCTGTGCCAAACAGGGTCGTCATACCTTAGGCCACCTGGACCAATACGCTGTAAAGCTTAGTGTAAAGCCTACTGGAAAGATTACTGAAAAATATTACAGAGTGCACATACTAGAGTATAGAGTATATAGAATATGGTCAGTATATTTTAGAATACATTAGTGTGGATGGTCTTAAGGCCTAAACATGTTTAGACACTCTCTGGCACCCACCAACCTACTTATGTTTTCAATCTTACTTCGCATAAAAGAGTTGCTAAGGGTTGGTAATGTTGAACTCACTCGACCTATATGTTAGTCTTCTCTGACTAGAAAGTAGAACAAAATTCCTACCCTATCATGCCCATATGTGCATTTGAGCCACTACATAGTTCACCAGCTGGCACAGTGGTAGGCTCTTAGTACATAAGCTGCTTTGTGAAAGGGGCTTAACCTAGTGGTTAAGTGCCCTGAGTAGCACTTCTTAGGTTGTGAGTTTGATTCTCGGTGGGAGTGAATCTTTAGACTAATCTTTATAATATTAAATGCAGGTACTCTATGGAGAAATACATGGATACAGATTTTGTGATGCACCTACGAAAAATGTGCGAGGACGAATGTCGAAGTGTGCTAACGATACTTCATCGGTACTACTAAGAAGTAGTCCACGAAGGTTCGTATTTAGGCAGGGAGCAAAATCAAGATCCAAGAGCAAGGTGACACAGAGAGTTTTACGTGGTTCGAGTCGTCTGAGCGTAATAACATACTCCACGGGGTGTTTGTGTATTATTTTGCTTTGAGTGAATATGCTCGTGAGCTAGTCTAAATGACTTGTGTTCTATCGTGCAGCGTCATCCTTTTATATGCCAACGACTGACTGTTACAATATGCGCTGTAGCCCGACAAGTGGTCCTGACTGTAATAACCGTCCTATACAGGATCTACAGGTGTTAAAGGGGGGGGGGTTTAATAGCGTGATAACGTGCCTTAACGGCAGCATTACCGGTCTTGATAGTATTCTAATCGTGCGCCATTAATATGGTATTAATGACATGTTAACCAGGTCTTATAACGGCCGATTGATAGCCCTTGAGTGTCTGCGCCGTTGGAGATCCCGACGTCTTCTCGTTGTAGACATAGATCCGAACATGTGACACATGGTAGCTCTGAAGCTTCCCTCTGCGGGGAGGCAGGTTCGGAGCTACTAGGCACGTGGCAGTGCCGGAGCTTCCCTTATTGAAGAGGCAGGTCCGGCATCCAGGGACACGTGGCAGCACTAGAGCCATCCCAAGGAGGGAGGAAGGTCTAGTACTGGGGACACGTGGTAGCGCTGGAGCCATCCTAAGGAGAGAGGCAGATCTGGCACTGCGAGACACGTGGCTGCGCCGAAGTCACCCTAAGGAGGGAGGAACATCCGACACCGCGAGACACATGGCTACGCTGGGGCTTCCTTAAGTAGGAAGGCAAATACAACACTGTAGGACACGTGTTGCCTCCGAAAGTCCACAACACTGGAAGGTGGAACTTAATGTGTCTTCTTCTGGTACGAAGGAATATCTGGTATGCAGGGTATCGACAACGAACGTGCCGCATATTGGTATATGAAGTCTGGTCGAATGTAGTTTGCTTAGCTATCCAGTTATAGTCGTATTGTTCTAGATAATAGATTGTGAGTATCAGCATTTGTATTCACTTGTAATAAGATTACTATAACCTCAAGGAGAAAGTCCCAAGTTTACCCATTATCTAAAAAAGGTTCACCAGCTGCTTCACTTATGTATCATTGTTGTGTACGGAAAGCTTTTGTCACACCCGGTCCCAACAAGACAACCGGATGGCTTCCACATGTATGCCAGGATCGATTCTCATCATACATGTGTAGACGAAAGTGTAATATCATTTATTACAAGCCATGTTCGAGTACATAAATGTCTTACAATAATGACCCGTAGGTCTAAAATAAGCTTACAGAGCAAACAGCGGTAAAAGTAAACTAGTGTGGCTCCATGCACAGGCGTTGCCCGGGGGTTGCGCCAGCCTAGAACGTCTCCTCCGGATCAGCGAAGAAGTCTTCATTCTCCACCTCTTCTCCATTGTAGACTGAGGAAAGATATGCAACAAGCAAGTTTGAGTACCAACGGTACTCAGCAAGTGGGAAAGAGATGACATGAGGGTATTTAGAAAGGAAGGCCAAATTTGGGTTAAGCACTATAGCATTACAACCTATCCTTAGCTTTCATTAGCACCTACTTCTAGGTGTATGAGCCCAACCATAATCCCATTTGTAATCCAAGTGCCAACCAACAAATCCAAACCAAACCACCATTCCCAGACATTGGCTAATTATGAATTGGACACCAAGCCGCTCTTGTCCGTGAGCACGGCTGTCATGACAGTTTATAAATCTCTGCAGAGAATGTACCCTTTACCCACAAGTCGTGATTTCATCCCCTGTTGCCAGGTGGACTAAGGAAACCTCCCTGTTGCCCGTGGTCGCGAACCACATTGCACACTTCATTTGGTGTGAGGCCAGGAGATCACTACGAGGTCTTTACAAAGGATTCTCCCGACGCGTACTAGCCCTCTGAGGTTTCACCCCTGTACAAAAGTGTGAGCCGTTACACCACGACTCAACACCCCAGTTGCCCCCTCTTGAGCCATGCGGATCCCAAGGCAGTACACCCTGAACCAATTCCCCGCACTATCCAACCACTAATACTACGCCGGGAGAGGCCTAATTAATGGACCAAGCTGCCCCATACTCAGTCTTGTGGCGATACTACAAGGCTTAGTGGCTTTCTCCATAAACCGGTCCTTAGAATCCGGCAAGGTTCATACCCCAAAACCCGGGTCTCGTGCGTACTGCACCATACCAAGCAAAACCAACCCGCCAGATTCCTACTCACTACAAACCAATTCACCATGTCTCAACCAATAAATCACAGTAATTAATGATAGAACATGTAATGTAGAGATATTTCCCTCCCAAAGACTAAGCATGGCTAAGCGTAAAGAAGTAATAACATCTACCCAAGCCAACCCGGGGACAAGGAATTACATGGAAGGGTACAGTAAATAGGATTCAATTTATTAAGCATGCAGCTAACTAAAACTTAATAAAACAGGTGCAACATGGTCAAGGAACTTGCCTTCTTCGGAGGATGGGTCGGTGAAGTGGTAGTCCTGAAGGTTGTAAGTCGGCTCGGGAACCGACTCTAAACACATCATCGCATGCGGAACGGAAAGTAGTAGCACACAATAAGCACAAGAGAAATAATGCACACCACAAATAAATAACACCAAAGAAAACCTACGCAATTACGTTGCTAACACAATGTCCTTAGTTGAAGTTTTAATTAGAGGTGTGGGTGGAAATTTGGTTTTTAGGGTTGAGGTGGGGTTGGTTGACAATTTATGGTTTTCATCTTTATTTTAGAGCATGGCATGGGTTTGCTACAATTTTTCTTAGCTAAATTTGAATAATAAAGTAATGAAGTGGTCCACAACAGTATTAAATAAATTACTTTAGTGTAAACAATTTAATAAATAAAGGCCAAGTAATTTCCCTAATTAATTTATGCAAAAGAGAGTGTAAATTCTATGATTTTATGTAAATAAACATGGATGCAGGGGTTTTTGTGCAAAACAGACATGATCAGAGGCTTGAAAATATTTTACAATGTTACCAGGGGGTTTATCATAATTTACAGAGGCTAAAAATATATTTTATGGTGAAAACAGGGGCTAAAATGATATATTTAATCAATTTAACAGTGCTGACATAATTTAATAAAAGTCCAGGGGCTAGATCATAAATTTCAGGACCTATCTGTAATTAATTTAAATTCTGCGCAGGGGTCTAAGTGAAAAAGGCCAACGGCCATAACCGCCTTCAATCTGGGCCGTCGGATCAAAAAGGGGCGGCCCGGATTTAAAATAAACGAAGGGGTACGCCCCTTCTAATCTCGGCCGTCGGCCTCAGATCGACGGCCGAGGATGGGCCACGTCGCCCCGAGGGCGACAGAGGCGGCGCGCGCGCGTCGGCCCGGCGGCGCACGGCGGCGGGGTCGCCGGAGGTTGGCCGGAATGGCCAAAACGGCGTCAATTTCGAGCGCTCTACACACCAAACGGTAGAGGGGGGCATGGCGCACTCACCTAGGGGGTTTTTGGGCCTTGAAATCGGGCGGAGGAGCGTCGGCGACGGCGACCGGCGGCGGTCCTCGGCGGAGCTCGTCGGGATTGATGAAGCGGCGGTGTTCTCCCGAAGTGAGCTTGCCCGGCGACGGGAACGGCGGCGACATACCTTGCACGGCGGCGGCTAGGGTTTGAAGCTTCGGGGGAAGGGGAAAACGGGGTGCCGGCCGGATTTTATAGGGGAACCGGGGGCGGTGAGGAGGGGAAAGAGATCCCGCGCGATGGAAAGGGGATCGGGGCCATAATGGCCGGGGATTCCTTGCCGGCATTTCGAACGGGCGGCGTTCACGGCGGTGTCGGCGCGGGCGCAGGGAGGAAGAAGGAAAGGGGGAGAGGGGCGCTGACCGGTGGGCCCCAGCGCGCAGAGAGAGGGGAAAGGGAGAGGGTGGCGCGGCTGGGCCTTGGGCCGGCGGGGAGAAAAGGGAAGGGGGGGGGGAATTGGGCTGGGGTGGGATTAAGGCCCAGGGGGGGTTTTTCTTTTCTTTTTTTTCTTTTTGTTTTCTTTTTCCTTTTTCATTCTTTTGCAAATTTGAATGGTTTTTCAAATTCAAACGTATTCTAGCGCATTTTGAAATTGAATTTTCACTCAAATGCAACCATACATGATGCATCCCTAGTCTTTTTCTTTTGTTTTTAAATTTTTTGAAAATTTGGGTGTTACAGCTTTATGTATGTTTAACAGTTAATTAACTGCCGAACTAATTAAGGATTTGTTTGGTTCGTACCTAATGTTGTCACATCTAGTCAACTGATTTGCCACATGTCTAGACGCTCTCACCCAGTGAGTGAACTCGCGCACCCACCAACCAACTCATTTTTTCGTTCTTACTTCGCATAAAAGAATTACTAAAGGCTGGTAGTGTTGAACTCACTTGATTTAAATGTTAGTCTTCTCTGACTAGTAAGATAGGATCAAATTCCCGCCCTATCATGCACATATATGCATATGAACCACTATGTGCCTAATCTCTTTTTGAAAGGCCACAAGACATTCATTAAAAAGTAGGGATGAAAATGGACGGATATATACAAATAAAATGTTTTTCCATATCCACATAATAATTTTGAAAACGGATTCGGTTCGGATGTTGTCGGAAACGGATTTGGCATCGGATATTTCAGATGTATCGGAAATGGATTCATCAGATAAAAAATTTATGAATATCGGACAGACTCAGATATTTATTTCAGGAAAAAAACATTTTACATATCATATTATTAAATGATAGACAATGAAAAAAATATAATCCGCACACATAATACTTTCGAAAGACCATCTGAGCTCAAAAGTCGCAGTTGCTCCGGTCTATTCCTATCATGCTCATTTGTTATCTTGCGTCGGCAACAGCAAACCTCCATGTTTATATTATCGACTAAATTTAAAATCACAGTTACTCCGGTCTACTCCTATCATGCTCATTTGTTTAGTACCAATAAGAATAGGCAAGTCAAAAGCTACTGCTAAGTCGTTGAACGCTTCAAGAAGCCCAAAAAAGAATTTCGATTCTCATAGCTTGGCATCATTCTCACTGTATCACAGCCAAAAAACGCAACACAGCACTATGAAGAGGCTGACGTTCGGACAGGAAGAATCGTGGCTGAGCATCATCAGCGTGGCTAATGAAGTCATGGCGGTGGGGGCGCCGGGGCAGGCCGGGCGGCAACAGCCGACGGTGGTGGGGGCGTGGGGCCGGCGAGCCGGCAGCGGTGGAATGGAGGTCGGCCGGTGGCGAAGGACGGCGACGACGTCTTGTTGTCGGGGCGCCGGTGCGGGCCGGGCGGCAACGACCGACGGCGGTGGGGGCGTGGGGCTGGCGAGCCGGCGGCGGTGGAGTGGAGGCTAGCCGGCGGCGGTGGAGGCCAAGGGACAGCGACGACATCTAGTCGTGGGGGCGCCAGGGTGGGCCGGGCGGCAACGATCGACGACGGTGGGGGCATGGGGCCGGCGAGCCGGCGGTGGTGGAGTGGAGGCCAGCTGGCAGCGGTCGAGGCCAAGGGACAACTGTAAGGACCGAATGCTCAAGAGGGAGGTGAATTGGGCTTTCTTCGAAAAATTCTAAGCAATGAAACTTAATTTCTAAAGCCCAATTCCCTATGCAAACTATCTATGCATTCTAGTAGATAGAGACTTCGCGGAATATAAAATGCATAAAAGTAAAGGAAAGGAGAAGGATGCAAACTCCTGAGGAGACAAGGATTTATTCCGTGGTTCGGCAAGATCGTCAAGATCTTCCTACATCCACGTTGTGGCACCCACCAAGGGGTTTTGCCACACCCAAGTCACCGAGACGAGGGATCTTCACTATTCCTCTCCGTTCGCCTCCCTTGGCAAGGTGGAGCTCAAGCCTTGTACAACTTTGACCTTCCGGGCTTCCACACACGCATTGGCAAGCTCCGGAAGTCTTCTCACAGTTACAAAAACCAAGGGCACTCCCTTGAGGCTCTCACACTATCCTAGAGAGTCCACTCACCCAGAATGGTGGCACACAAGCTCTCTCTCTAGCTAGTTCTAGCCTAAATCTTGGTATATAGATGATCGAAATGGTGTGGAAGTGATTGCTCTTGGTCTTGAACGCTTGTGGATGTGTTGATGGTGTCTGGTGATCAAGAATTGACGAAATGACAGGATTAGGGGGTATTTATAGCCAGCCTCCCCGAAATAGCCATTGGAAAAGTAGGCTGACAGAACTTTACTGTGAACACCGGATGATCCGATGTCTCCCCTTTAGTTATCATCGGTCAAGTTACTTTAGCTGACGTCATTGTGTCAGATATGACCGTTGTTAGACCGATGTTGATCCTGTCTTCTCATCGGATGATCCGGTGGCTCTTCCTCCAGAATTTTCTCAATCTTGATTGCTTACTGGAGTAATCGACCGATGTGTGCTTCTCTGTACATCGGATGATCCGGTGCTACACTTGGTCCAATGATCTTGCAAACTGTACTTATGGATCGATGTTACTGAGCCATTCACATCGGATGATCCGGTGAGTACTTGGTTCTGAGGTCTTCTTCTTCAGCTAAACTAACTCGACCGATGTGTTATTCTGAGGAATCATCGGTTGATCCGGTGAGTTGGTTTTGTTTGCTTCGGGTTGTTTCTAAGTGAATTTTTGTGTCTTGCTCAAATGACCTCTTAGACTTTGTTGAACATGTATCTCTGATGATTGTCAATCATTAAGTGTCTTCAATTTTGATTGAGTGACTTTGACATAAGAGCTTTCACTTCTTGTCTTGTATAATTGATTTGATCTTATTCATCGATTGTTAGGGGTCTCTAGTGACATGTTTATTTCATTTGATTGAGTGATTATGGGGACCTTGCATTCACAAATTCATTAGTAAAATCCAATGGTTGTCATTAATCACCGAAACCATACCTCATGGGGGCCTAGATGCTTTCAATCTCCCCCTTTTTGGTGATTGATGACAACACAACAATTTAAGGCGCAATAGTAATGAATTTGATAGAATGAAACTTAAAGGAATGAAACTTAAAGGATATGCAATGAATACAAGATATCACACTTATTATTTGAAAGCTCAAAATCAATCAATAACTCAAGTGTGAATAAGTGAGTAACACCAAATAAGCTCAATCGATTAATTAACATAAGAGTACTCAATGAACACCAAATGCATCGAATTACACAATGTAATATAGATAAACTCCAAATTAAACTCCAAATTACAAAAGATGACTCATAAGAAGGACTCCCCCTGAGATTAAGACACTCCCCCTGAGTCTAAGCTCTCCTCCCCCTGACTCCTCTAACTCTTCTCCCCCTTTGGCATCAAGACACCAAAAAGGGATCCGAGTGCCTAAGGACCCTGAGTACTAGGCGCGATGGCGAACTGGTCACCATCGCTGTCGTCGGAGCTGCTGGCTGGAGTAGCGGTGGAAGGAGCTTCTGGAGCCGTAGGAGCCACCGTCGGTGCCTGTTGTGTAGGAGCTGCTGGAACAGGGGCACTGACGATGGAGGCCGGCGTCTGCTGAAACAGGGTCATAGCCGGTAGCGGGGAGTGAATCAGAGCACCAGGAGCCAGAAGTGGAGACATGCTGATGGAGGGAATCGGCGTAGACGGCACCGGAGCGGCGGCTGGAGCCAGAATTGGTGGTGGTGGAGCGACTCCTGGCAGCTGCGACGGGAGGGCAATCTCGGTCTGGGTGTAGAGGTTGGTGATCAACCCCAGGATGCCCATCATCGCCTGCTGCGTCTGCTGCTGCTGGTCGAGGGTGCGCTGGTGCATCTGGTCGATGAGTCCAGTCAGCCGATCAGTGTCCTCACGCCTCTCACGGGCGATCTGACGCTGCATCTCCTGCTGCTGCTGCTGGAGCTCAAGGAGGCGGGCAGCCTGCTCCGCTTGAGCCTGCTCAGCTGCCAGCCTGTCCAGATGCTACTGCTCAACCATCTGCTGGAGGAGCGAAGTCAGCTCTGACGGCTGAGTGACCTGTGCCTCAGTGACGGGAGGTGGAGTAGGTGGTGGCACTGTAGAGCCTCCAGCCTCCGCGTCGTGCTGCCTGGGTGAGGGAGGAGGTGGAAAGTACTCCTTGACACTGTCGTTGGTGTCGCTCTCGGACCATATGTGTTGCAGGTCCTCACCCTGTGCCTCTGCCTCAGCTAGCCTCTCATCCTCCTTCTCCAAGTCCGACCAGTCCTCCTCAGAAAGACGAGCCCTGACCTGACGCTCGACTGGATGGCCAAGGCGGCGGTCTCCAGGAGCTGGGGCACGGTAGTGACCGAACCGTGTGACGCTCTCATCAGTGAGGCGGTCATGCATGGCGGACCCCTCAGGAACCATCATGGTGAGCAGGTAGCTGATCCAGTGTCCATATACGAGCTGCCTCATCATGCCCACTCCATCTGTGATCACATCCTCCATCTCGCATATGAGGACATCCACTATGTCGAACTCCATCCTGTTCATGATGTAGAACAGGAGAGTTTGCTGTAAGCTGGTGAACCCCTCCAAGTAACCAGACCTCGGCAGGAGCGTGCGGCGCAAGGCGAGGTGCGCTGTGCGCGTAGCTGGAGTCAACAAGGCCGATACTCTCGGCTGGTCAAGAGAAAAGGTAGGACCAAACAGGGAATGGCTCTCCTCCAGTGGTGGTGCCACTCCTCCAGTGAGCGGCCTCCTCGGTGGATCTGCCTGACCGTAGACCCTCTCATGCACGCAGGTGTCGTGCAAGTCTACTCCCAGCAGCTGTGCCAACGTCTGCCTCGTCAGGTGATAGTGTTGTCCCATGAACATGAAATCAATCAATCTTCTGCCCTCAGAGACGTAGAGTGTGGCGTAGAACACGCGGACCCAATCCTCCACGTAGGCACTCCTCTCATAGGACACTAGCTGCACCAGACCTCTGTACCTCTCGAAATAAGGTTGAATCTCTGTCTCGGCTGCCAGAGCGAGCTGATCCCAGTCCAGGAAGTTGTGCTGGAACAACTTGTGGCCTCGCGTCTGTAAGTCTCGTAGAGAGACGCCTGCATCATAGTCCAGAAACGACTATCTACAAGGGCTTCCCGGGGCTGCGGGTACCACTCCTCAAGCAGCACACTCCACCTGAGTCTGCGAAGCTGCTTGGCCTTCATCTTCCGGTAGTCGGTCAACCGGACTCCTTCAGCAACATGGACAGTGGTGTCCATCTCGTAGATAGCTCGCTGGGCCTCCCTGTCCTCACGACGATCGGCAGCCGTCAGTCTCGGACGTGGAGCTGCCGCGGGATGACCCCCACGGGTCCGGGCTGAGTGCCGGCGGACGAGAGGCTCTACCGGCTCTTCTTCGGCCTCGGAGTCATCGATCACAGGAGGCTGCCTCGGACGAGCCTCGCAGATCCTCAGCGATCCTCCTCGGCCACGCTCACGCTCCTCGGCGGCGCGAGCGGCCATCAATGCCTTCTTCTCTTCCTTCGACAATTTTTGCTTATTCGCGGCCGGCTCCGCGATGGCCTTACCCTTGTCCTTCTTGTCGCGAGCCATTGCGATGATCAAGAGTGAGGTTGACGAAGTCACGCGCACGGAACGATACGGAGATCAACGGGCCGGGAAACCCTAGAGGCGGGGTGGTGACCGTGGAGGCACCACGACGGCGAGGTGTGCGCGTGGGGCGGCTGGTGGTGCACGAGAGGAGGCGGCGGCGTCGCTGTGGTGGCGAGGGAGAGCGGCGGTGGCGCTTGGTGGAGCAACAGCGGCGGCTGCGGCGGAGGTGAGGCGGCGGCTGCTGCGGCGGAGGTGAGGCGGCGACTACGGCGGTGCTTGGAGGCGGCGGCGTCCGACGGCGGCGGTGGCGTAAGGGCGAGAGAATCGGTGGTGGCGGCGTCGGGATCGGGAGAGAGAAACCGGCGGAGGCGAGACAGCGTTTAAATAGTGGGTCCCAAACCCTAGCCGACTTTTTAACACCGGATGGACCGATGATGAACGACGGGAGCATCGGTCGAATGATACAGTAAGGTTTTTCAGAAAAGTGCAGTTGACACCGGATGGACCGACATTGAGGGTTGGGATCATCGGTCGAATGGTACAGTAAGGGTATTCAAAGGAGGAATGTTGACACCAGATGGTCCGACGTGGGAGGAAGTAGCATCGGTGGAATTTGGCCCAGTTCCAGAAGAGTGAACATCGGATCGACCGATGTTTTTCATAATGAACTCGTCGGTTGAATTTAGATACTGACTGAACTGGCACTTGGAGATTGAACACCAATTGATCCGATGAGGGATTGACCTAGGCATCAGAAAATCCGATGACTACAGAACAATAACATCCCATATATGTCCTTTGACCAAACAAACAAGCCATGAGAAACACACGTCTTAGGACTTTTTGGGCAACCCCTTACCCCTCAAAGATACTAATATGCCAATAACTTGGCTAGGCCTTAAAGCAAATGGAACATCGAGAAAAATAGGAGGAAAATGTCCAAATAAAATGTAAGTCCCATGCTTTGTGAGGTAGAGTATGAAGACTTCTATCTCTTTAGAGCATGTTCCTCTAGGCATTAACGCACCTATCATTTTGTTCTTTCCACCTTATATGAGTTGAGATATTGCATTTCAAACAAGTATCTTTCTCATGAGGTGGGTTCCCCATTGTGACAATCTACCGTATGCAATGCCAAACATTTTATAATGCAAGAAATTATAAGTCTATATGGCAGGCATCATGCAAGGCATAAAATAAATCTATCTTGCCAAATTTGAACCTTTCAAAGGCTTCTTCAGGGAGAGCTACTCTCCAAACCTTGGGACAACCCAAAGGAACCTCCATCCCAAGCTAACCCTTGCTCACCCCTATCCTTTGAGAGTTAGGCAAGACCTATATGAAGTGCATTCTTACATGACGTTCGTTGCATCTAGCACATTTCATTCACTTCTTAGCCTAGAAAAAGTTTTCTCATCAAGTGGTTTAGTGAAAATATCCGCCAATTGTTCTTCGGACCTAACACCTCTCAAGGAGATGTCTCCCTTAGCTTCATGGTCCCTTAAGAAATGATGGCGAATATCTATGTGCTTAGTGCGGGAGTGTTGAACGGGGTTTTTAGCTATCTTAACCACACTTTCATTGTCACAAAGGAGACGCACACAACCAAGTTTAATACCAAAGTCCAAAAGGGTTTGTTTCATATAAAGAATTTGGGCACAACATGCACCGACCGCTATATATTCCGCTTCCGCCATGGACAAGGCGACGAAATTTTGCTTCTTGCTTGACCAAGATACTAGGGAACGCCCAAGCAAGTGGCACCCACCGGAGGTACTCTTGCGATCCACGCGGCATCCGACAAAGTCCGAATCCGAGTATCTCACAAGATGGAATTTTGCACCTTTAGGGTACCACAAGCCCACACTAGGGGTATGCTTAAGATACCTAAGTATCCTAAAGACCGCCTTCCTATGCGATTCTTTAGGTGCCGCTTGAAAGCGAGCACACAAGCATACACTAAACATGATATCGGGCCTAGATGCGGTAAGGTAAAGCAATGAGCCAATCATAGAACGGTAGTTAGATTGATCAATAGGTTTACCGTCCTTATCCGCGTAGAGATGACAATTGGTTGCCATTGGATTGCTTCTTGAGCTACAATCTCCCATCTCAAATTTCTTCAAGAGGTCCTTGGTGTACTTCTCTTGATAGACGAAGGTCCCCTCTTGAAGTTGCTTGATTTGAAATCCAAGGAAGAAGTTGAGCTCTCCAATCATTGACATCTCGAATTCCCTAGACATCATTTTGCCAAACTCATGGCTAAGAGCTTCGTTAGTTGAACCAAAAATAATATCATCAACATAAATTTGACAAATGAATAAATCTCTGTTGATGTCCTTGGTGAAGAGTGTGGTGTCCACCCTCCCGATCTTGAATCCTTGCATGATGAGGAAGTCCCGTAGTCGTTCGTACCACGCCCTAGGTGCTTGCTTGAGCCCGTAGAGCGCCTTGTGCAACCTATACACATGATTAGGATTCCTCGGATCTTCAAACCCGGGAGGTTGTTCAAAATAAACAAGATCGTTAATGTAACCATTAAGAAAGGCACTTTTCACATCCATTTGATAAAGCCTAATGCTATGATGTGATGCAAAGGCAAGAAGTATACGAATGGCTTCTAGCTGGGCGACCGGGGCAAATGTCTCCCCAAAGTCTAGTCCTTCAACTTGCGAGAACCCTTTGGCCACAAGTCTTGCCTTGTTGCGGACCACAACGCCATTCTCGTCTTGTTTGTTGTGGTACACCCACTTTGTTCCGATGACGTTTTTTCCTTGGGTTGCTCCTCCAACACCCAAACTTCATTGCGGATGAAGTTGTTGAGTTCTTCTTGCATGGCCATCACCCAATTTGGGTCTTGGAGTGCTTCCTCAATGTGAGTGGGTTCTACACACGAAACAAACGAGTAGTGCTCACAAAATGAAGCAAAGTGGAGAGAACGTGTGCTTACACCCCTTGATGGACTTCCAATGATTTGGTCCATTGGATGCGCCTTGGAGATGCGTCCATGCCTCATAAGTGGTTGTGAAGCACTTGGCGAAGGCGATGCATGTTGCTCCTCTTGTGGTTGGACTTGATCATGGACGTCTTCTTCTTGATGTTGTTGTGCTTGTGAGTCTTGAGTCGGCAATGGATCATCCTTCTCTTCTTTGTCAACTTGAGGTGCCATGGAGGTGTTGTTGTTGGAACTTGAAGCTCCCCCTTGATCATGGCTCTCCTCAACTTCCGGCTTGATGTCTCCAATGGTCATGTTCTTCATGGCTTCTCGTAGAGGCTCATCATCTATTTCATCATGACCAAAACTCTCCTCTTGGGAGCCATTAGATTCATCAAACTCAACATCACAACTTTCCTCAACTAAACTGGAGGTTTGGTTGAATACTCGATATGCTTTTGAGTTTGATGCATAACCAAGAAATATACCAACATCACATCTTCTTTCAAACTTACCTAGTCTTTTCTTGCGGTAGATGTAGCACTTGCATCCAAAGAATCAAAAGTAGGAGAAGTTGGGCTTTCTCCCAATGAGAAGCTCATACGGGGTCTTTTGAAGTAGTCGATGTAGATAGACCCTATTTGCGGCATGGCACGCCGTGTTGATCGCTTCGGCCCAAAACTTCTCCGACGTGCCGTAGTCATCAAGCATTGCTCTTGCAAGAGTGATGAGTGTCTTGTTCTTCCTTTCAACGACACCGTTTTGTTGAGGCGTGTATGTGGACGAAAACTCATGTTTCACGCCTTCGCGGTCACACCACTCCCCAATGTTGTAGTTCTTGAATTCCGTGTCGTTGTCACTCCGGACCTTGATGATGGGAAGTTGAAATTCCCTTTGAGCGCGGTTGGCGAAGGTCTTGAACACTTCCGGAGTTCCACTCTTGTCACCTCGAAATAAAGTCCAAGCATAGCGAGAATAGTCATCAACAATAACGAGACAGTAGAGGTTACCACTAAGGCTTTGATATGTGGACGGTCCGAAGAGGTCCATGTGGAGTAGATCAAGTGGCTTTGAGGTTGACACCATTGTCTTCATTGGGTGGTGTGAAGCAACTTGCTTCCCGGCTTGACAAGTGCTACAAAGCTTGTTCTTCTCAAATGTGACATCCTTCACGCCGGTCACCATCCCAAGCTTGAATGACTTCTTGAGTTTGCTCATCCCTATGTGCGCTATGCGTCGGTGCCATAGCCATCCCAAGCTTGTCTTAGTGAAAAGACAAGTGGTCAAGCTAGCATTCTTGTTGGTGAAGTCCACTAGGTAGAGATGTCCATGCCGAAATCCTTTGAAGACTATGTCTTGGCTAGTTTCACTACTCACAACAACATCATTTTTGCTAAATGTGCACGTTAGTCCAAGATCACATAGTTGTGCAATAGAAAGTAAATTAAAGCTAAGTGACTTAACGTATAAAACATTAGAAATGGACAAATCATTTGAAATAGCAATTTTACCTAACCCAATTACCTTTCCCTTAGAGTTATCACCAAAGGTGACTTGTTCATGATTGCCGGGGTTTTCTATGGTGGTGAACATACCATCATTGCCGGTCATATGTTGGGTGCACCCGCTATCGAGTACCCAATGCTTTCCTCCGGATTTGTAGTTCACCTACACACATGAATTCAATTTTTAACTTTAGGCACCCAAGCCAACTTAGGTCCTTGTATGTGTGATACAAGTGTCTTTGGGACCCAAAGTTGCTTGGGGAGCTTCCCCTTCATGCCCTTCATGTCCTTGCCAATGAACCTAGCCTTTACCTTGCCATCTACTTTACTTAAGAGATAATAGCGATCATTGAAAGTAGATTTGTAATTAGTATGAAGCTTGGGAGAGGGTCGGTTAGGAAGAGGACACTCTCTTGTGTGGTGACCGGTGACCTCACAATGTTGGAAATAAGAACCAACTTCTTTGATGAAGCTTGTTCTTAGCTCCGGTGAGGGTACTTTTCCTTTGTTGGGCACCGGGAAGGATCCAAGTCCTCTTTTGTTGAAGGCCTTTGCTTGTTGGAAGAGGATTTCCTTGTGTTTGACCTCCCCTTTTGAAAGTCTAGCCACACTAGTGCGGAGACTCTCAATTTCTTCCAACAAGTCCTTCTCCCTAGCATTTGCTTTCAAAGGCAAAGACTTGTGCAAAGCATTAGTGGCATGAGAAGTAATGGATATCTTATCATTAAGAGTTTGCTTCTTCATATTTGTCAACTCTTGATCAAGCATGTCATGAGAAAGGTTAAGTGTTTGATGTTCTTGTATTAACTTGTTGTGCTCTTCCAAGAGTGTTTGGTGTGCTAAGTTAAGTTCATGATTATCTATCTTGATTTTATCCTTGTCTTCCTCAATTTGCTTGACATGGGATTTGAGCGTGTCATGCTCTTTGAGTATGCTTTCATACTTGTCAAGCAAATCAAGGTTAGCACTCTCAAGTCTAGCACGAGTTTCTTCAAGCACTTTAACCTTACTCTTTTCCCTCTTAATGATAGCATGATATTCATTGATAAAAGAAGTTAAATCATCGGGGGAAAGCTCATCATCGCTAGAGTCGTCACATACCTTGGTGTTACCTTTCGCCATGAGGCACATGGGCGGTGGATGAAGAGGTGCATCATCATTGTTGGCGATGGCGAGGCCGGCCAAGCTTTCTTCTTCCTCTTCACTCTCTTCATCACTTGTTTCTTCGTCGGTGACCCATTCATTTGCCTCACACATGAACACCTTTTGTGGGCCATTTCTCTTCTTTGGGAAGAGCCTTGCCTTCTTGCCCTTGTCATGTTTCTTCTTCCCAAAGGATCTTGGCTTTGGTTTGGCTTCTTCTTCATCATCATCACTTCCTTCAAGCTTGCGATGCTTGCTCTTGTGGTTCTCTCTTCGTTTGTCCGGTCTTGGACAATCATAGGAGATGTGGCCTTGATCACCATAATTGTAGCATGTCTTGTGATCATCCCTCCCTGGTAGGAATGCTCTCTTCTTGGGATCAAATGTGTATCCCTTCTTAGTGATTTTGGAGTTCAAGTGTGAGAACTTCCTCATCATCAATGCAAGTTCATCATCTTCATCTTCGCTTGATGCTTGCTCTTCTTCACTTGATCTAGGCTCAACCACCTTCTTCTTCTTGTGGCTTGTTTTCTTGGTGGAGGCCTTTAGGACAATTGTCTTTGAAGATGATTGCTCCATCATCCCAAGTACACTCATCTCATGAGCGTGTATTTCTCCAATGAGCTCCGAAACTTCAATGTGGTCAAGTGACTCTTTTTGGAGCATGGAGTTGATGATGTTGTACTTTGGCTTGGGAAGGAGCATGAGGATCTTGCGGTTGATGAGTCCCTTGCCAAGAGAAGCAATGTCAAGAGCATTTATTTCTTCAATAAGCACATTTAAGCGAGAGAACATCTCATTAACATTTTCATGAGGTAGCATCTTAAATTCATCATATTTTGCTTTAAGCATGTGATATTTAAGTTCCTTGACCCTAGAAGAACCCCCATGAATCTCTATTAAGCAAGCCCAAATTTCACAAGCATTTTCCTTGCTAGCAATCCTAGAAAACACATCTTGACTAATGCATTAATAAATAACATTCCTAGGTTTAGCATCCCACTTAATTTGATCACCAATATAATTGTGTTCTCCAAACCCCGCATGGGTCGCTTCCCATACTTCGGGTGCAATAGCCTCTAGATAAGCGCGCATGCGTGCTTTCCAATAGGCAAAGTTCTTGCCCTCGAAGATAGGAACCGAACCCCCAACCTTGGCCATTTTAGCTCTCTAGCGGTGAAGCTAGAATGATCCTATGAGCAACCTTGCTCTGATACCAATTGTAAGGACCGAATGCCCAAGAGGGGGGGGGGGGGGTGAATTTGGCTTTCTTCGAAAAATTCTAAGCAATGAAACTTAATTTCTAAAGCCCAATTCCCTACGCAAACTATTTATGCATTCTAGTAGATAGAGACTTCGCGGAATATAAAATGCATAAAAGTAAAGGAAAGGAGAAGGATGCAAACTCCCGAGGAGACAAGGATTTATCCCGTGGTTCGGCAAGATCGTCAAGATCTTCCTACATCCACGTTGTGGCACCCACCAAGGGGTTTTGCCACACCCAAGTCACCAAGACGAGGGATCTTCACTATTCCTCTCCGTTCGCCTCCCTTGGCAAGGTGGAGCTCAAGCCTTGTACAACTTCGACCTTCCGGGCTTCCACACACGCCTTGGCAAGCTCCGGAAGTCTTCTCACAGTTACAAACACCAAGGGCACTCCCTTGAGGCTCTCACACTATCCTAGAGAGTCCACTCACCCAGAATGGTGGCACACAAGCTCTCTCTCTAGCTAGTTCTAGCCTAAATCTTGGTGTATAGATGATCGAAATGGTGTGGAAGTGATTGCTCTTGGTCTTGAACGCTTGTGGATGTGTTGATGGTGTCTGGTGATCAAGAATTGACGAAATGACAGGATTAGGGGGTATTTATAGCCAGCCTCCCCGAAATAGCCGTTGGAAAAGTAGGCTGACAGAACTTTACTATGAACACCGGATGATCCGATGTCTCCCCTTTAGTTATCATCGGTCAAGTTACTTTAGCTGACGTCATTGTGTCAGATATGACCGTTGTTAGACCGATGTTGATCCTATCTTCTCATCGGATGATCCGGTGGCTCTTCCTCCAGAATTTTCTCAATCTTGATGCTTACTGGAGTAATCGACCGATGTGTGCTTCTCTGTACATCGGATGATCCGGTGCTACACTTGGTCCAATGATCTTGCAAAATGTACTTATGGACCAATGTTACTAAACCATTCACATCGGATGATCCGGTGAGTACTTGGTTCTGAGGTCTTCTTCTTCAGCTAAACCAACTCGAACGATGTGTTATTCTGAGGAATCATCAGTTGATCCTGTGAGTTGGTTTTGTTTGCTTCGGGTTGTTTCTAAGTGAATTTTTGTGTCTTGCTCAAATGACCTCTTAGACTTTGTTGAACATGTATCTCCGATGATTGCCAATCATTAAGTGTCTTCAATTTTGATTGAGTGACTTTGACATAAGAGCTTTCACTTCTTGTCTTGACATAATTGATTTGATCTTATTCATCGATTGTTAGGGGTCTCCAATGACATGTTTATTTCGTTTGATTGAGTGATTATGGGGACCTTGCATTCACAAATTCATTAGTAAAATCCAATGGTTGTCATTAATCACCGAAACCATACCTCATGGGGGCCTAGATGCTTTCAACAGCGACGGTGTCACGGGGGCCGGGGGCGGACGGGAGTCGGGAGTGTCCTCGGTCAGCTCCCTGGCACAGTCATAGGGTTTGTCGGTGGGGGCCTTTGGGCCAGGACGCCACTCCGCCAGCCGCTGCCGCCTGTTTGATTTGCTCCGAGAACATTCAGATATTACTCGAATATCCATTCGGATACATCCAATCCAAAACGTATATCCGACCATTCGGACGGATATTGAGTCGCACCGTTTCCGATCAGATATTCGAATATATATATATATATATATATATATATATATATATATATATATATATATATATATATATATATATATATATATATATATATCCGATCCGAATAAAGTCCGACCAAAACGGATATAGAAAAATATTCGATCCGTTTTCATCCCTATTAATAAGTAGGCAGAAAGTTTGGCGTACAAGTAGTACGTCATACAGATGAGTAGATGGGGTAAGAGAGAGAAAAAAACGCAATAAAAACAGCTAACGAAAGATAGAGACCAATCAGTTGTGTAGTTCGCCGTCGAAGGTGGTAGCAGGATATCCGAAACACTGGCGCCAGCTAATCACCAAAGACTAAACTGATCCTCGATGACAGTCAAGCTGGATTTGTTAGAGATGTAGCGGTATATTTGTATTTTTTTCTTTTGCATAAGGACCTTTCTACATAATTGTTATTTCATCTATTTATAGAGATCTCTTGCCTCCTCAATAATACAAGGTTATTATTCCTAATATGGTATCACAGCCACATTCTTAGAGTTAGACTTCGTTTTGTCTAGCTCTAGCCACCACGATCGGTTCTTCCTACCGATTTTTGTTGCCGTCTCTTGGCATCGGGAGACCTTCAGTATCGGATCTTCTTCCAGCTGCGCTGATGCCTCCTGGTGCTTCTGAGGATCAGCTGTCTGTTGACGTTTCTTACGCCACAGATAAAAATCTGGAAGCGCATGGAAACTGTTGTGTAGCACTTCCCCTTAAGAGAGTATTCCAAGGATATCGAATCCAAGGAACGTGTGTGTAATCTTACGAACTACTTCACCCAAGGACACAAAGTTATTTTGTAGGCAAGGAAGAGAGAGGAATTCAAAGTATTGATTCTAATTCAAAAGAATTTGCAGTAGCTGCTTGCTTCAGGCACGGGTTTACCCCTAGCAATACTAGGACGAGTCCCGCCAAGAGCCTATGACATAGCCGAACATAGAGGATTACAAAGGACAGATAGAGTTGTCATCACCCACTGCCTACCTCTTCAATTCGTGGGTCTACGAGATATTCACTGGTGATTTCTAACCTAAGCACCACGCTTACGTACTAAATCACAACCCCAGTTGTTTCGAACACAAAGTTACAACTAGAGCCTCTAATAAATTAAAGCAATGAACTCACAAGTAACTACTTGTGCAAACTACTATGAGAATCAAACTTGAATTGAAATCACAAAGGGCTTACTTGATTTGAGTACACTTTTGTAGGGATACAAGTGTAGAAGAGGGACTTGAGAAGCCCAAGCCTCCTTCTCCTAAACTCTCACCACACTCTCCTTCTACTTGGCAGCCTCTAGGACTACTCTAAACCTTTGGAGTGGTATTCTATTATCAACTTTTGGTGTGTGTGTGAAGTGAGGCATGAGATTTTATTTATAGGGGGAGAAGGGTTAGTTCCTGCCACCAATTGCACGCAAATCAGTCACCCATGACTTCTTCAAGCTGGGAGAAGTCAACACATGGCGTTTGACCGAGTTTGGCGCCAGGACCTAGTCGACCGACTAGGGGGGTCGGTCGACCTGGTCTTGGCTCATTTTGCGGTGTGCTTCCTCCAGGTCTCTGCCAGGTGGTTCCCATTGACTGGTTTGGTGCTACACCATTGGATGGCCTCAGATACTTCTGTTTGTGGGCCATTTGATCCATGTGGTGACACATGGCATCGTCTGATTCGTCAAAATCAAATTTTATGTATTACTCCCTGTATGTCTTGGTATTTTGGATCTAAGTTAACCTGCATACAAATAAACACCAACATTTGTGGAATTGGTTAGTTTTTAACCCTACCACTACGTAGTGTTCCTCTTTTATGCTCATTATGAGGTGAATTGACGGTCTAAATATGACACTTAAAGACCGTCAACAAACTCCCCCACACTTAGTCCTTTGCTCATCCTCGAGTGAAGGCAAGAAAAAGAACAAAGGTGTTGTCATAAATTTGATGTAAGTTAGAAAAAGAGAATACTAGATATTTCAACTCATACCTCAATTCATGAATTCCCTCTGTGAAATGTGGTTACCACATCAGTCTTGGGTGTTTGAAGGGTAGAATGGCTGCAATTTAGTTTGCTTGGATCTTCCCTTGTCGAAATGATCTGACGATTTGCTATATTCGGAAGGTCAAAGAAACAGTTACCCTTATCTCTCTTTTGGAATCTGTCAAGTCTCTCAAAATGTTTTCATCCTCACCTTGGCATGTTGTGCCAATTTTGTCCCTATACTAAATATGGCTATATCTGGAGCTTAGTAGGGATATATGTGGCACATATTGCAATTCATGTATTACAAAGTCAAACTTGATCCTATGAGAGACTTATGCAACAAACAAATCAACAAAGAAAATCCTTGTGCATATGAATGGAATGGATAAAGGTGGACTCCAATGTTTTTCTCTCCTTAAGGATGAAACGTGGCTACTTTCTTTTCTTCTTCTATCTTTTTTTTGGTAGCCATGTCTTCTACTCCTTTTTATTTTTCTAGAGAGAAATTGATGACTAAAATGTATGGAGTCTCTTTATTGGGTGGATGAATGATGGATACAAATTCTCAACGTGAGAGATTTTTGCATGAGTAAGGTGCACAAGGATTTCTAAGTCAAAAGGTTCATGCATGCCACTCAATTGGGTCATGAGTTTGACAAAGTTCAATGAAAGGAAAAGTGGCATATGCATGTGGTCTTCAAGAATTTATATCATATGGCCGTGGTGGGTAATTAAATGTCCAATGAGAGAATCAAGCAAAGTTCAAGACTCCAAATTGTGCAAACATCAAAATCAATTTCATGCAAATACTTAGATGATGTGTTTTTCCTATTTTTCTTGTGGGAATCATAACCTAGGTAGTAGATCGAATATAAAGTATTCAAATTTTGAGCGCAAACAAAATTTGACTACAAAATTTTAAACTCTAACTGTTGAGTTGAATTTATTTCACATATTTAGTATTAAATATTAAATCAACTCAAACAGTAATGTAGCATGCATATTCAGGGGTAAGAGATCCAAACCGAATTTGTGGAGTGAAACAGAGCCGTGTGGGGCCCACACCAGGTCGGCTGACCAAGAGGTTCGACCGACCCCCTTCTGGCATTCCTGCTACTCTGTTTCGACATGTCGAGTCGTATGTTCGGTTGCGACGTGTTTTGAGATGCAACGCTAATTTTGTATGTTGGGATTTCGCGAATTTGGGGTACCTCCACAACTTGTTCCCTAAATTCTTTATTCAACACAAATAAACTAAAGGAAGAACTTTACCAGGTTAGATGAACCGGTAAGTTCACTTTATTGAACTCAAAATATGGGGATGCTTACATTATTCAACATAAATTTAATAAAATAAAAGTTTGGAATAAAGCTAAACTAAGCTAGTAAGCATCCTATGCGGTCGGGACATCTAAACTATGGAGCGTTGTAGATGTCGGGCTTCCCGATGGTATTGCATATGCGCCTCAGCTTGGCGCCCATACCACGGCGAACACCATCAATCTCCTCCTTCATGGACATGAGTTCATCCTTCAGTTCTGCCCTCTCAATGCGCCCTTCAGCTACTGAGTCCGATAGCTTCTTGTTCACCAAACGAAGAGAAGCTAACTCCTGAGAAAGCTGTGCCACTTTGGGGGCACGAGGAGATTTCCCGTCGCTGTCCTCAAATTGGCCAGGTGGCCCTCTAATGGCAGGTGGCAAGAGGTGACGCCTAATCTTGGAGGGTGACGAGCAATTCCTCCATCGCCAAATTATCCATTTGCTTGAACAAGCCTTTTGCATAGCCTCCTTCAGGCTTGCGCACCCCATGGATAATAAGGCGATCTCCCACACGCTCAGGCAAGGTACACGTAGGTGACTTATAGCGGTGGCTCACTACATCACCGTCCTTGGTCTTCAGATTGTACACAAACTCCTTGCCAGGCTGCAGCGTTGGGAGAGACTTGTCTTTTTCAGGAAAAATACGGGTCTTGACTGAGTTAAGGCCAGCCGTAGTCGGACGACGTGCAGGCATCATCGACTTCATGGGAGTCCTCCGAGGGGAGAGTGACCTTGCAGCACCACGAGGTGTGGTGCTATGCCCACACAGAGTCGTCGTCAGTGGCGGGATCATGGTGAGAGGTACGACGTCTAATGCCATGACAAACTCCAAAGCGAGGGGAGACTTGTCATTGGCCGACGTGATGTCTCTGCTCAGGTTGAAAGTTGAGCTAGAGTGGGGATGAGGCACAATTGTCTTGTCAGCCATGACTTCTATGGGAGGAACAGGAGATGGGTTTTTATGGATGGTGCAAGTTTCTCCTCTCTGTTCCCGTCAATATATAAGTGGGGAAAGCATGATAGCACTGAGAGTCTTGTTGGGATAAGTCGGGAGAGTCCGCACGAGAAAACAGAAAGCTGACGATGCAAGGGGGAGGTCAGACGAACCTAGGGTTCGACCGAACCCTTCCTGGCTCCGTTCGGGCTAAGTTTTCGTGGGTTGGCTTAATGGGTCCCATAGATGAATAATTGGATGGGCCCATTAATTGGACATGGATAATTTAGACAGAATTTAAAGAAACGGCGTGAAAATCAATAAGATTTATCATGTCAATTTCCTTTTCTGCCTCCTCCTCTTGGTATTCAAGAAATAATTTGAGTCGGTGCCCATTCACTTTAAATAGCTGATCATCATCACCTTGGAGTGTGATTGCTCCATGAGATGAGGTTTCTACTGTAGTGAAGGGTCCTTCCCATTTACCTCTAAGCTTCCCATGTCCAAAGAGTTTAACCGTAGAATTGAAGAGTAGAACTTTATCTCCGGGTTTGAATTCTTTAGGCATAATCCTCTTAACAGTCCACCTTTTAGTTCTTTCCTTGTAAATTTTGGCACTATGGTACGCCTTATCTCTCCATTCTTCCAACTCGGAGAGTTGCTTCAATCGGTGTTTTCCTGCTTCGTGAAGGTCCATGTTCCACCGCTTGATGGCCCAATAGGCTTTATGTTCCAACTCCACAGGAAGATGACAAGTCTTCCCATAGACAAGTTGCACTACAGGAATCCCGACGATTTGCGACGGCCGAAGCCGTCGCAAATAAGCCAGATGCCGTCGCAAATAAGCTATTTGCGACGGCTTTCTTTATTTGCGACGGCCTCCGGCCGTCGCAAATATGTCGTCGCAAATAAGCTTATTTGCGACGGCCACCGTCGCAAATAAACTTATTTGCGACGGTTAGGGGAGGCCGTCGCAAGTTGTTGCTGCGGGCTGGTGGGACCCGCGGCCTTATTTGCGACGGCCGCGCCGTCGCAATTAAAGCTTATTTGCGACGGCCAGGCCGTCGCAATTAAGTTCTGCTATTTGCGACGGCTGGGCCGTCGCAAATAAGTTTAGAGGGCAGGGCCCACGTGTCCTCTTCCGGGGCCCACGACTCTATTTGCGACGGCCAGGCCGTCGCAAATAGCAGTGGCTTAATTGCGACGGCTTGGTACCTTATTTGCGACGGTACTGTATAAAAAGCCGTCGCAAATAAGGTTTTTTATTTTTTTTTAAAAACAGAAAACTCTAACCGGCTCGATGGCCAGATTCACAACACAATATACACAGCATACACAGCATACACAATATATACACAAAGATCATCACAATCACAAACTCAAATTTCGATACATCTCACATCGTCATCAACAAAGTAAATAAAAGGGCTCACTCGCCCATCTAACCTCCGAAGCCACCTCCGAAGTCGAAGTCGTCGTCGTCGCGCCTCAATCCAGGCGGCGGTAGCGAAGGCGACGGCGTTTGTGCAGCCGTCGCGGATCCCTGCAATTAATAAAACTTAGAGTTAGAATATATGCATCAACATCTCTCTCCCTCCCTCTCCCTCTATCTTCATCTAGATCACCCTCTCTTCCTCTCTCTTTTCATTTCTCTATTTGTCTCTCACTCTATCTTTCTTGCTCACTCTATCTCTCTATTGCTATCCTTTTCCCTCTATCTTCCTCCCTCTATCTCCATCTACATCTCCCTCCCTCTATCTTCCCCTCTCTCTATCTCCATCTACATCTTACTCTCTCTTCATTCCCATCCTACTCTATCTATCTTTCACTCTTTCTTCTGTCTCCCTTTCTTCTATCTCTTTCTTTCTTCTATCTCAATCATTTTCTTCTATCTAACTATCTCTCTCTTTCATCTATCTCAATCTTATTACGCTGGAGAAGAAGGATTACATAGAGACTTACCTGACCCGCTGAAGAAGGATCGCCTGGGAGGACCGGTGGTAGTACCGGTAGCTGGATTCCCAGACCCTGCGCCCGAGCGATGGCCTGTCATTGCAAACATTAAATGCTACCTATTAGTAAGTCATTTAAGCTGAATTAATGAGAATTTTAATTTTTAGATTGTTACCTCCATTGCTTCCCGCATCTGCGCCAACGCTGCTGCCTGGGTTTGGATCGTGGCCTCCATCGCCCTCCTTTCCTCCTCATGTCGCCTTTCATTTTCTTCTACAGTTTCTCGGAGGGACTGCATCTCAATGTCCCTCTGCGAGCGGCGACCTCCCGTACCCGAAGCCTGCGTGGAGCTGCCTCTCGCAGGTCTACCCGCCCTCGAGTCGACAACTCCGTCGAATATGGCGAGCCTATAAAAAAGAGAGTCAATAATATGAAATTAAAATATCTTGAATACTTTGAATTGAAAACAATAAAATGACTTGCAAACTCACCTTCCGTGTGCTTTTCCACCACCGGTTGCATACGCGGCTTGAGGATCGATCGGTTGACGTTCCCAATCGAAATCCTAGCCGTGTATCTTCCTAGCCTCCTCCCCGTACTTAGCCTGCAAAACAATAAAATCGTGTAAGTTCAACAATCTATATAGTTATATGTAATATGAATGGTTTCTAAACTTACCAACCGCTCGGCTGCAGCCTGACTGCACCCCGTCGGCTGAGAAGGGTCCCTGTGACCTCTCTTCCAAACCTCAGCAGGGGTGGGCGGCACCCCCGTCTCGCGCTCCTGTCAATACATGTTAGTACGAACAATATATTATTAATATATAAACATAAGTTACACACACTTACCATGCGTTTAGCTAAACGCAAGTGGTTATCTTGCCCGTGTCTGCTCTTCCCCTCCACCCCTCTGCAGTCTCGAGCCTTCTCGGACTTAGCTTTAAACTCGTCGCTAGCCCAGTAGCGACAAAGGGCCCGAAATGCATCGTTCCGACCCTGCAACCAGCTCACGTGGCCCTGCACATAGTTGAAAGTCGTTAAAAGTACCATCAAGGACATTATCAGAAAAAAATACTTACTACACTCCACGTACCTGCGCGTACTCCTCCTCCGTCAGGTGCCTCTCGCTCTCTTGCCGGAAGTGTAACACGTGCTGCTGGTTCGCCTTCAAGTGCTCATTAATAATTTGAACACGGGCGTTCGACAAAGCTTGTCGAAGCGCCTTGGCAGCGTTGAAGTGAAACACTCGCCTCGCATCCTCAAACATGCGATGGTCGTCCGGGTCCTCTAAAATATATCTTGCCTGCGATAAAGAATATATTGAAGAGATGTGCACTAAAGGAGTTTAATAGTTGTAACTTAGAAACTTTTTTACATACTTACCATAAAATCGGCCCATACGGCCTCCTGAAGGTTGCCGTGCTCCTGGTGATGGACACGTGCGTAGTCCTCCCACGAAAGAGCAGGCACTCCGTCGATGACCCCGGGATAGTGCAAACGCACTATGGACCCGAGGACACCGTTCACCGGTCTCTGGTGTTTCTCACCGGTGAAAGACAAGTCGTCCCAACTCCTGTAAGATATTTATTCATTCATTCATTACTTAAGTAATCAAAAGAAACTAAAATTGAAAACTATAATTTTTATTACCTGTCTCCGACTGGACGAATCACGATCCTCTGTGAAGGGACCGCGGGAGGACTGACAAAGTGAGTCCTCCTCGTCCTCCGCGTCTGCTGGGGCGCCACGTCAGGTGACCCAGACGGCTCCTCACCAGCCGAGTCAAAGGCCTCAGGAACAAAGTCATCGCCAGCCGGGAGCTGGCTGGCCGAGGGCTGACTCGCCGAGGGCTGCCTCGCCGAGTGCTGGCTGGCCGAGGGCTGCCTCGCCGAAGGCTGGCTCACCGAAGGCGCCGCAGCCTCTGAGTCAGCCGGTGAGGACTACAACATTCAAATGATTCATAAGTAAGTTTAATGTGAATTTGAATTTAAAGAATTTGTCAAAAACGAGTGACATTTACCTGTGACGAAGCTCTAGAGCTGGTCTGAACGTGCCCCAGCAGCTGAGAGCGTCTGCTGCCAGTCGACGAGGCACCAACGAAAGCGTCCTCAGGTCTAGAGGGGTAGAACCCCCTCGTCGGCGGCACCTTCTTACCCTTCTTTGACGCCATCCTATTGTAATTAGATAATTAGTAAATATGCAAATAAAATATATAAAATTCATGTTACTATCTTCAAGAAAACATTACTTGTAGTCACTTTCAAAATTCATCAACATCATTGTCATGTGTCTGTGCCCTACTCCTTAAACCAGCCCAACGATCTTCCATCGTGGCCTGTTCTAATTTTCGTTTTCGCGTATCATCTGCCTCTACATCTTCAACGTCTTCAACATCTCCAACTAATTGATCGAGTCCTGCACCAAGCTCGACGATAAAAGTGTCTGGCAACTCTTCTTCTTGGTACACTTCTTCAACGTCTTCGCTATCATGGTAACCATCATCCCCAGGAGTATATAGCCGCTCACGAGGATTCACCTTATATACCACCCACCAAGCACTGAGCTTCGTGCATGGATAAGGTAGATAATACACTTGTTCAACTTGATGCGCAAGAACAAATGTATCGTAACCCCGTAGTCGGTCCTTATGTTTCACTTCCACCATTCCAAATTGGTTTTCTCGAGTTCCATGAGTACGATCAAACCAGTCACAGTCAAAGAAGACAACTCGAAGGGTCTTATTTCCGGTAAAAGTAAATTCAAGGATTTTATTAATGATACCATAATAATCGGTTAAATTCCCTTGAGTGTCCATTGCTCTCGTCACAACACCGGAATTTGATGTTGCCGCAAGAGGACGATGAGCTTCAAAATGAGTTGTACGAAATCGGAAGCCATTTACGTCATATCGACCATAGCTTCTAACATTCACCAATCCATAAGATAGCTGCCGCAAATCTTCATGGACACTGTGAGTCCGACACTGTTATAAAAGACGAGAGAATATTATATAATACTTCTTTAATAATAGTAATTTATAATACATAGAAGACGAGAGAATATTACATATTCTCGAAACCAAGATAGAAAACTCTGTCCCCCATTTATTCCTTCCTTTCGCATCGCTTCTACTTGTTTGGCCGTAGGTTGATGCCTATGTGGCCAATATTGTCTGTGGAACTCGCTGAACATGAAAAAACATCTTTTAGAGTACATGTGTAGCAAAATATGTAGATTAGCATAAACATAGGAGAAACACTTACTCGAAGTATTCCTGCATGCCTTCTATATTTGCGTACATGTAGAGTAAAGCAACAGTCCTTTCCTGTTCGGATAGCACGTAGGTCGTGTAGCTACCAACGGTGGTGCCTCTCGTTTGAAAAATGGAAAGGTCGCTTAGAGGGGGTGTTTCGTCCACATTGTACCGCATAGCCGAAGTATTGATATTGTTTTCTTCCGCAAAGTAGACACTTGAAAAGTATCCAACTTCTTTAAGAGCATATGCTTCAGCGATGCACCCTTCCACCCTTGCCCTGTTGCCAACCATTGGTTTCAGATATCGTAGCGCTCTTTCAATGTGATACATCCACCTATATTGCACAGGACCGCCAACTTTAGCTTCGAATGGAAGATGGATAAGCAGATGTTGCATTGGATTGAAGAAACCCGGTGGAAAAATTTTTTCCATCTTACATAAAAGTATGGGTATCTCCTTCTCTAACTTATCCATCATCCCGATCTTGATTTCTTTAGCACAAAGCTGTCTATAGAAATAGCTGAGCTCGGCTAAAACCTTCCACACCGCATCATCTAGATAGCCTCGGAACATAACAGGTAGGAGTCTTTCCATTATAATGTGATAATCATGACTCTTCAACCCAGTGAGGTTTCCTGTGTTAACATTTACGGCTCGTTTCAGGCTAGCTGCGTAACCATCTGGGAATTTCAAAGTTTTCATCCATTTCATAACTTCTTTCTTTTCTTTCGATCGAAGACAGAAAGAAGCACGTGGCTTTCCACCACTTTCAGAGATTTCAAGAGTTGGACGGTGACAAATGTCTGCCAAATCTAGTCTAGCTTTATAATTGTCTTTCGTTTTGCCAGGCATATCCATGCAAGTGCTTATGATACTTTCGCTCATATTACACTCCTGATGCATGACATCAATGTTGTGCATTAGAATCAACGACTTCACATATGGTAGCTCCCAAAGTCCACATATGTGAGTCCAATTGTGTTCCTCTCCATAACCTACGAAATATCCAGGACGACCTTCATCAGGCACCAGTTTGTCCAACATATCAGAAATATCTGACCCGTTGAGACGCTTCGGTGGTCCTTTAGTGACAACAGTGTTCTTTCGAAAGACATGCCTCTGCTGCCTAAATATATGATTCGAGGGCAGCCAACGTCTGTGACAATCGAAATAAGATATTTTGCCTCCATGAGTTAGTCGAAAGCAATCCGTGTCTGAAGCACATATCGGACACGTCAGACGACCGTGAGTGCTCCATCCGGAAAACATGCCGTATGCCGGCAAATCATGGACGGACCACAAATAAGCAGCTCGAAGGTTGAATTTCTGCTTCTTGTAACTGTCGTACGCTTCGACTCCTGTCCACAAGACTTTCAATTCTTCGATCAGCGGTTTTAACATCACGTTGAGACGTGACCCGGGATGATCAGGTCCAGGTACAATGAGGCTGAGAAACATGAACTCGTTTCTCGTACAAAAAGCAGGTGGCAGGTTGTACGGAATGACAAAGACAGGCCAACATGAGTATGGCACGGCATTCGTACTGAACGGTGAAAATCCGTCTGTCGCTAATCCGATGCGAACATTCCTCGCATCACGAGAAAAGTCTGGATCGAAACGGTCTAGCGCCTTCCATGCATCACCGTCGGACGGATGCGTCAAGAATTCTTTGTTCTCACGTTTACCTTCTTTGTGCCATCTCATGTGTCTTGCGGTTCTTTTTGAAAGAAACATCCGCTTCAACCGAGGTGTCACAGGCAAGTAACGAAGCTGCTTATGTGCGACATCTGTCATCACATTATCGCCATCGTCATTAACAACTTCGACATACCTCGATTTACCACATTTCAAGCACATCTTCTCATTGGCGTGCTCTTTCCAGAATAGCATGCAGTTGTCTGGGCACACATCAATTTTCTCATACTTCATACCGAGACCAGATATCTTGATCTTTGACTGATACATATCTGTGGCGCTTTGTGAGGTCGTGGAAGGATATCGCAGATCAATTTCATGAGATCATTGTAGCAGTTGATGGAAAAAAAGTACTTGGACTTAATTGCCATAAATCTGGTCAAGAAAGCAAGTACGGTCACAGCCGTGTGTTCATGCAACGGCTCTTGTGATTTCTTCAGCTCCTCGAAGAACTTCACTGCCTCATTTGTAAGAGGATCCTCCACTTCAAGAGCTTCTAACATCTCATCCATCCTATCAACCTCTGTTATATCATCATCCTCATCCACTTCGGCTATGACTCGAGAATTAGTCTCGCCGTGGAAGGTCCACACTTCATATTGTGGAGTGAAACCGTTTCGACATAAGTGAAACGAAAGCTCCAATCTTCTCAAAAACTTAGTGTTTCGGCATTTTGTACATGGGCACCGCACCATATCTTCCGTTGACAACGAAAATGCTCGATCCAAAAATTGATCTAACTTGATAAACCACTCATCGGAGTGACCACCATTTCTGCTCTTCCAGCCAGTATACATCCAACTGCGGTCTTCACCCATTTTTGACTCTGCAGTTTAATGCGAAAGAAATTGTCGTTAATGTATTGTTGTGTTATGTCACGGCCCTACAACCTAGGCAGATAGATCCTAAACCCACCCAAGAGTGACCGAGCGGAGCGTGCTCATGACGAGACGCGTGATCCGGATTCGAACGAAATTTCGGCAGCATAACCCCGCTGTTCTCCACTGCACGCCCGAAAATGGTGCAGCAGAGAACAACAGGGTTACGCCACCGAAATCTCGTCCAAATCCGGACCCGCGTCTCGTCACAAGCCACGCCCCCTCGGTCACTCCGAGGCTGTCCAAAAAAGGGACAATTCCGAACCTGCACGTCTCACATGCCAATGGCATGTGAGACGTGCCGATCCGAAACGGGTAATACATTGCTATAGGTTACGTTGCTCATTTTCATTTTCAGGTCATTTAAGAGAGAGGAAAGAACTAGAGAAAGAGTGAGAGGAAAGTTGGTCTCAGATGACAATTCCACGACCACTTCGTCGGAGTACGCCATCCACGCGCAGGTGCTTGCCATCCTCACCGTCGTCGTTCGCCTTCGTGCCCGTCTACATGCATACTTTACCTTACCACTAAATGGGCCTTGTCGGGCCTTGTCAAGCTGGTATGAAGCCCATTTATGTATATATAGTACTTGAACACTCAAGCAATCAAAATTAAGCAATTCAACATAACCATAATTCAAATGAGAGCAATAATACAAATCTTAAACATTATTAAATTAAACCTAAGCATATATAGTAACATTAAGATCCAATTAACAACTAATTAACAACTAACTAATAATTAATTAGAATGGTCAACTATTAACAACTAACTAACAATTAATTGTAATTCAAACCTAATTAGCAACTGCTAACAATTAATGAGAATTAACAACTAATTAACAACAACCTAACAATTAATTCGCATAACAATTAACAACTAAATAGCATAACAACTAATCATCAATTAACAACTAATTATCGAGAAATTAACAACTAATGCCTACTTCAAGTACAAGAAGGCGCTGACGTCACACACACTCACGAGCTTGGCATGCACGCACTGACGCGCTCAGCATTGAGCCCACACGGAATCGCTCAGACGCAAGTTAGGCCTTTTGTGCCGAGTTCCCCGACGAGGCCAATGTTTTCAAATCGCCTAATCGACTCTAGTCGCCTAAGGGGCGATAAGGTCGACTAGGACGATTAGTCGTCGATTAGGCCGACTAATCAACCCTAAAGACATCTGAGGTTGTTGCCTGCTTCGATGCGTCCGTTCTTGGTTGTGTACTTGCCTGTGTCGCTCTCTCAGTGTGTCTGTCTAAGGTAGAGTTTCCAGAGGTGTACCGTAATACCGTACTACTACATTGATTTGGATATTGTTTGTTGAACTCGTAGAAACAGTTGTTGTCAGTGTATAGATGCCTTTGACGAGGCTTTAAGAATGGAGGGAGTATAATACTACTAGTACTACTACTAGTACAACTTCGACATACTATGGTACAGTAGGTATCTCCTCCCCCTCTGTAATTTATGTCATAAACAGCTATGGCCAAACTGGTCGTTAGGTCATTAGGTTCTGAAAAGGAAGAGAGGAGAAAAATGGAAAGGTAGCGTTCGGCTTGGACTCTGGCCGTGCAGTGCAGGCCGGTGTTAATTGTTGTTTCCTTCTCCTCGTCCGAGTCGCAAAGCCTAATAACGAACTATGGTACAGTAGCGGCTGCGTTCGTGGCAGCGGGGTCAACGCGGCTTCTGGTGGATTGATTCGCGCTTAGTTGCGACCCATCCAGGCCCAGTGGATCGAGCCTCTCAACACAGGGAACCAAACGGCCCGGTCCATCTTGAATGACGACACATGCATCCGGCCGGCCTAGCCCACCCAAGCCAGCACAGCAGTCCAGTCCCTTCCCGTCCCCGAGACGCAGGCTTGTAAATTGCCGCCTGGACGCCTAGGCGCCGGCCGAGCGCCTAGACGCCCAGGCGCCCGCCTAGGCGACCAGCCAGGCGAGGGGTGGCAGCCGGCTGAGTGGGAGGGACGGCGGCGAGCTGAAGAGGCGGTGCAACGGCTGATAGAGGAGGGGAGGCGGGGCGGCGAGTCGAGGAAGGTGGGAGCGGGGGGGGGGGGGGGGGGGGACGCCGGACAATCGCCAACGGTGGTGCGACGCCAGGATCGTGGAGGGCGCCGCTGAATCGTGGATGCGCCGCCAGGATCTAGTCGCATGTGGCTCCGTATCAGCTGGGAGTTGGAAGGTCACGGACAGACTTATTGGGCTGGGCCAAGTTATTGGCCAATGTTGGCCACCCAGCCGCCTTATTGGGCAAAGAAACGGGTCTCCTCCTCAAACCCTACCCTTTTTTCCCAACCCAGCCGCCGCCTTTTCTCCAGTGCGCGTCTCCTCTGCCGCCCGCCGCCCCCAACGTCCTTCGGACTCCCGTCGCCACCACCGACCTCCTTCGGCTCCCAACGTCAACCCCGAGCTTCTGCCACCCTCCCAGCGGCGTCCTCGACCTTCTCCCAACCTCCCACCGTCTGCCTGATCTCCTCCCAAGCTCCCAGCGCCGCACACGACCTCCTCCAGGCGAGGCGAAGCTACTATACAAGCAATTCTAAACTACTATAGCTAATTGCTGCTACTCTTAACAAAATTGCTAACTAAATCCGAAAAAAACTACTAAAACAGGGGGAGTAGCACCTGCTGTCCCGGGGGCGGGGGCGGTCCGGTCGGGGGCGGCGACGCCGGTGGCGCGGCGGGCCGGAGGCGCAGGCGGCGGTTGGGGCGCGGAGGCGGGCCGCCGGTGGGGGCCGAGGGCGGCGGACCGGAGGCGCAGGCGGCGGGGGCCGCCGGTGGGGGCCGAGGGCGGCGGGCGCGGAGGCGGGGCCGAGGGCGGCGGAGCCGGGGGCGCGGCGGCGGGGGCGCTGCGCGGCGGCGGGGGCGCGGCGGCGGGGGCGCTGCGCGGCGGCGGGGGCGCGGCGGCGGGGGCGCTGCGCGGCGGCGGTAGGGTGTTTTGAGGTGAATGAAGAGTCGGGGCCGGAGCGACCCGATATAAGCCCTTATTTGCGACGGCTTCTTTAATTGCGACGGCCGCAAGTTGAGGCCGTCGCAATTAAAGCCTATTTGCGACGGCCGTCTGACCGGCCGTCGCAAATAAGTATTTATTTGCGACGGCTCATTTATTTGCGACGGCTTTAGGGTTGGCCGTCGCAAATAACCGCTTATTTGCGACGGCCGGTCCCAAAGCCGTCGCAAATAAGCTCTTATTCGCGACGGCCGTCTTATTTGCGACGGCCAGAAGCGGGCCGTCGCAATTTAAGGTATTTGCGACGGCTGGCCGTCGCAAATAAAATCGGCCGTCGCAAATGATCGCTTTTCCTGTAGTGTTGGAAAGGAGACATGTCGATGGGAGGTTTGTAGGCAGTACGATATGCCCACAATGCGTCGGGTAGCTTATGCTTCCATCATGTTCCTATTTCCAAGACGGTCTTTTGCAGAATATTCTTAATTTGCTTATTAGATGTTTCTGCTTGACCAATTGTTTGTGGGTGGTATGGGGTAGCAATGTTATGCTGGACACCAAGCTCTTTCAAAAAGTTTTGGAAGGTCTTATCTATGAAATGAGACCCTCCATCACTTATGACCATACGGGGAGTGCCAAAGCGTGGGAAAATGATCTCATGGAACATTTTCCTTGCTTGCTTGGAATCAGCATTCTTGCATGACAAAGCTTCTACCCATTTTGACACATAATCTATAACCACCAGAATGTACTCGCAATCATAGGATCTAGGGAAAGGTCCCATAAAATCAATACCCCACACATCAAATAATTCCACTTGTAGATTATATGTTAGGGGCATCACATTGGGAGCTGAGATTCCTCCATGCTTTTGGCATTTCCAACATCTGCGAATGAATTCTTTTGTGTGTTCATACATAGAAGGCCAATAGAATCCACTTTGCCAGATTTTTGCCTGGGTACGGTAAACACCATAATGGCCACCATAGGGGCTAGCATGGCATTTCTCAATAATTTTGGTGCCTTCAATTGATGGGACGCACCTTCGAAGAAGGCCATCGACACAAACTCGATAGAGGTATGGGTCATCCCAAAAGTGTCTACGACTCTCATAGATGAGTTTCTTTTTGTTTTCTCCTGGTGGTACGTATCCCGTGACTATGAAGTTCAAGATATTCGCATACTAAGGGTGAGAGTCAGTCACCTTGAGAAGCATATCATATCGTAGAAAGTTATTGATAGGAATGTCTATGGTTTGGGTGACTTCCATATGTGAGAGATGATCTGCCACAAAATTCTCTACTCCCTTCTTCTCCTTGATTTCTAAGTCAAACTCTTGGAGTAGAAGAATCCAACGGATTAGCCTTGGTTTAGCATCTTTTTTGTCGAGCAAATACTTCAAAGCAGCATGGTCTGTATAGACTATAACCTTGGCTCCAACCAAATAAGACCTAAACTTATCGATAACAAAAACTACTGCCAAGAGCTCTTTTTCAGTTGTGGCATAATTGAGTTGAGCTCCTGTTAGAGTTGCGCTAGCGTAGGCTATTGCATAATGCTTTTTAACTTTGGTTTGGCCTAGGACCGCACCACCAGCAAAATAACTAGCATCACACATGATTTCGAATGGCAGCGTCCAATCGAGAGGTTGAATGATTGGAGCTAAGATGAGTGCCTTATTGAGAGTTTCAAATGATTTAAGGTATTCATCATCGAAATCAAAGGGAGCTTCCTTAGCTAATAGGTTAGTGAGGGGTCTAGCGACTTTTGAGAAATCTTTGATAAATCGCCGATAGAACCCAGCATGAACTAAAAAGCTGTGGATCCCCTTAACATTGATAGGAGGTGGAAGTTTTTCAATGACTTCAATCTTTGCTTTGTCCACCTCTATACCCCTCTCGGACACTAAGTGTCCAAGAATGATGCCCTCACGGACCATGAAATGGCACTTTTCCGAATTAAGTACAAGGTTCTTCTCTTGGCATTTTTGTAATATCTTGTCTAAATTTTCTAGACAATGATCGTAAGTTTTCCCATAGATGGAAAATCGTCCATGAAAACTTCCATGATCTCCTCAATCATGTTCGAAAAGATAGACATCATGCATCTTTGAAAAGAGGCAGGAGCATTACACAATCCAAAGGACATATGCCTGTAGGCATACGTTCCATAGGGACATGTGAATGTGGTACAACTTTCATCGTCGGGGTGGATTGGGATTTGATGATAACCTGAATACCCATCAAGGAAACAAAAGTATGAGTGTTTTGCCAACCGCTCTAACATCTCATCGATGAAGGGCAGTAGAAAATGATCCTTCCTTGTAGATTTATTGAGTTTTCGGTAATCTATGCACATCCTCCAACCCGTGATTGTTCGTTGAGGAATTAATTCATTCTTCTCATTTTGAACAACCGTCATACCTCCCTTTTTGGGCACTACTTGAACTGGGCTTACCCATTCACTATGAGGGACAGGGTAGATAATCCCGACATGCAAAAGTTTCAAGACTTCTTTCTTGACAATTTCCCGCATCCCATTATTCAATCGCCTTTGATGTTCCCTTGAAGGGACACTCTCGGGGTCAATGGGAAAGCGATGGGTGCATAACGCTGGACTAATCCCCATGAGATCCTCTAATGAATAGCTAAAAACAGCTCTATGCTTTTCTAGCATGGCAATGAGGTTGAGTGTCTCATCATCTGAAAGCTTGTCACTTATGATGACAGGGGCTTCCAAATCGCCATTTAGAAAGGCATAACGCAGGCCTGGGGTAGAACTTTTAACTCAATAGGAGGTTTTGGGAAGAACTCTTCTTTTGGCAATTCAATCGCCTCCTGAAATTCATCCTCCTCTTGTATGAAATCTTCTTCTCCTTCAATTCAAGTGGAGCTAAGAATTGAAGAGTTCTAACCTCCTCTAAAGGATCATCTTGGATGGGAGATTCCGCGGATGTATTCTTGGATCCCAGGATAGGAATAGAGAATTTCCTCCCTCCAAGTTTGACATTGAGGCTTCCTTTCAAAATAATTTCCATGAGAAACTTCTCAATGGGAATCCCAATCATAATGTCAAAATCTTGAATTCCGAATGCATGGAAATCTAGGATTGCATCAACATATTTGTGTCTCACACACACTTGTTGTAAAACCTGCATCCTTCAAGGATGTTTCCAAAAGAATCTCGGAAGGATTTACATGTTGGTGCCAATGGCACATTGCCCGGAATGGCGAGAGCACAAGAGTCAGAAATGAGATTTGCTCCAACAGTGGGGTTGTATAGGACCTTCATTGGTGTCCCTCTAATAAAACATAGAATAGTTGCCAAAGGTGAGGTCATCCACAGAATTTTGGATGACTGCTCAACTTATGCAGTCCATTCCCTGCTTAAAATAGAGGTTAACTCCTTGACCGTCTGTTGGATGAACACTCCATCAGGGGGGTCAGGTGGAGTTAATGGTAATGATGGTTTCCTATGGCAATAATACTTTGAGGCATTTCCAAAATCTTCAAATATCTCTTCCTCGAAGTAGAAGGGAAACTCCGAAGGTTGAATTTCTTCTTCCTTCGTAGTTTCTGGTTTGGGAGAGGATTCATCTGGCAAGGTTTGAGATAGGCAAGAGATAGTTTCTTCCTTGTCCATGGGTTTATCCTCAGATCTTGACACTACTTCCTCTTGAGGGGGCTCATTAAGACCCATAATGAAGGAGGAATTTTCTAGAATTCGGTCTAGAAGATCCTTGCCTTCTTCCGACGTCTTATGCAGGAAAGATCTTCCAGATGTAATGTCAAGATGTAGAGAAGACTCTTTGTTCAATCCCATATAGAAGTGTTGCAAGAGCAACGGATCAGGGATAGACAAATCTGGGCTGGAATTTCTCAAAAGAGAAAATCTATACCAAGCTGCACCTATGGATTCCTTCTCCATTTGCTGGAAGCATAATACTTCCTTCCGTAAGGAAACAATCCGGGTGAATGGAAAGAAAGCAAGAAAAAATCTATCTTGTAACTCGTTCCAATTTCCGTTTGTCTTCCCAATGTTGTGGTTGTACCATTGTTTGACTTTTTCCTTGAGGGAAAAGGAAACAACTTCCATTTGAGAGTTTCTTGTGTCATACCTTTGATTAGAAGGCACGAACACAATTGTTCAAACTCTCTTATATGGTGGTAAGGGTTTGCACAATATGTTCCTAAAAAGGATTGCTCTCAAACCATGGCTATAAAGCCAGAGCGAAGTTCATAGCTAGTGGAACAAATAGGTTTCGCCGAAGGCGGTGGCTCACAGAACTTGCCCTTTGGGGCAGAATATGAAAGAATGGTGGGCTGCTCCATAAAGGTGGTGGTGGTAAGAAAAGGAAAGATAAGATAAGTAGATATGAGGGTGAGCAAGGTTCGAAGATTAACAAAAACTGTTCCCCGACAACGGCGCCAGAAATGCTTGTTGACATTTCTTACATCACAGATAAAAATCCGCAAGTGCACAGAAACTGTCGTGTAGCACTTCCCCTTAAGAGTGTATTCCAAGGGTATCGAATCCAAGGAACGTGTGTGTAATCTTACAAACTAATTCACCCAAGGACACAAAATTTTCTTGTAGGCAAGGAAGAGAGAGAAATTCAAAGTATTGATTCTAATTCAAAAGCAGTTGCAGTAGCTGCTTGCTTTGGGCACGGGTTTACCCCTAGCAATACTAGGACGACTCCCGCCAAGAGCCTATGGCATAGCCGAACATGGAAGATTACAAAGGACAGATAGGGCTGTCACCACCTACTGCCTACCTCTTCAATCCGTGGGTCTACGAGATATTCACTAGTGATTTCTAACCTGAGCACCACACTTATGTTCTAAATCACAACTCCAGTTGTTTCGGACACAAAGCTACAACTAGAGCCTCTAATAAATTAAATCAATGAACCCACAAGTAACTACTTGTGCAAACTACTATGAATTGAGAATCAAACTTGAATTGAATTCACAAAGGGATTACTTGATTTGAGTACACCTTTGTAGGGATACAAGTGTAGAAGAGGGAATTGACAAGCCCAAGCCTCCTTCTCCTAAACTCTCACCACACTCTCCTTCTACTTGGCAGGCTCTAGGACTACTCTAAACCTTTTGAGTGGTATTCTATTCTCAACTTTTGGTGTGTGTGTGAAGTGAGGTGTGGGGTTCTATTTATAGGGGGGAGAAGGGTCGGTTCCCGCCAACAATTGCGCGTGAATCAGTCACCCATGACTTCTTCAACCCAGGAGGAGCGAACCCGTGGCGTTTGACCGCGTTATTATTTACTTAATAAATAAGTAATTTTATTACAATATTCAAATAATCCTCAAAATACAAACTCTAGTGATCATTATTATTTATAAATCTGCAGCGGAAATAATCTAAACATTAAGCTAAGCAAACTAAGCATATGCGATATAGTGCAGCTCCAACACATCCACAGACAAGTCGACGGCAGCACACGACCTAGTACTCCGCATTATCCTCAGGGTACTCCCAAACATCACCTGAAACGGTTGGTGGGGGGGGGGGGGGTTAGCAAGGATGAGCACACGTCGTACTCAGCAAGTGTGGGAAAGTAATGACATGTATCTTAAACAAGAAATTGGTAATAAATAATGGCTAATTGCCAAAAAGTACATTTAAAACATATGAAAAGCATATTAAGATGTCTATGTGAAGTTAATCCCGTCATATCCCAAATAATTAACATACTATGAATTCATCATCATCAATTACCATTATATCACATCCATCAATAATTGTCCATCCAAATACCAAATTCTAGCCATCATCGTTAACATGTCCATTTACCACAACTCAATCCATAACCACAACCAATACGATAACCATAACAAAATACCAAGTTCCACTCTAATCATGTGAGGGTTCAAGTTGCTCATAACCGGGAGCACGACTATCATGGTAGTTTTTAACACTCTGCAAAGGTTGTACCACTTTACCCACACGTTTGTGATTTCATCACCTTTCGGTGACTAAGAGCCTGCCTTATGCCGTCTCATACTTCCTTTGGTGTGTGGCCAAAAGATCACAAAATAGTCTTTATAAAGGGACTACTAGCATGTACGGACCCACTAAGGTTTCACCAGAAGGCTTGAATCTCCATCCCACCCATGGCCCCCTCATGTGTCACACAGTTCCCAGGGTAGCCCTCCTCGACTCCCATTCTCCACTCCATCCAATGGTCCATACAATACCAGCAACACACCTAATTTTTCAGCTACTCCGCACCCATACTTGGCCTTGTGGTGGCACTGTAAATCCTGGATGGTCGCTCCACGAACTGGTCCTTAGATCTAAAACAAACAAAACCACCATAACATCCAACCCAGTCCACAATCCATGCTTGCTTAGATATCCCAAGTCCCATGTTTACCAGTTAACCACATTTATTAGTTCTCATCATATACATGCTCATTAAGTCATAGTTGAGCCATTTAGTTGCTTTCCCATCCCAATTAATTAGAGCAAAGCAAAAAATTTAAGATACCCTTCCCGACTCTCTACAACGTATTCCAAGCAACAAGGATAGTTAAACAAGTCTAGTAAACATCTATTTTGGGTTTCCCATAAATTTGACACAAGCATGCATTTTTTCAAATAAAACATTTAAAAAAATGATCAAAATGATCAAGGACACTTGCCTTACTCTTGAGACTGGTTAGGATCAAAAGTTTTGAAGTTCTGGTGCTGGAGGTCCTCGATAGCACCCTCTAGAGTAATACCTTATATTCCACGCAACAAACATACAAAACAAGCATTACAATCAATAAGTGCTCATATGTTACTCAATTTGTCATTACGTGCATGAATGATGCAATTATGTGGTAATGCATGTTATCAAGTTGCTATCGTTGCTTACTAACTAGTTACAATTTAGTTTTACATGTTAGAACAAGTTCTAAGTTATTTTCGAGAATATTAAGGAAGTTCCATGATCCAAAACTGAAGAACCGGACTAGTCCGCACCTGGGCCGAACATGTCCGTACCAGAACAGAAAGGAAATTAGACTAGTTTGCACTGGGATCGGACAAGTCTGTTTTGGCTAGGGTTTTGGCAAATTTTCAACTAGAGCATAATTTGATTAAGCATGGAACCATAGTTTACATAAAAAAGATGCATCTAAGGTATTTATCGCGAATCCAAGAGTTCAAAGGTCGAGAATTGGGTGGAACACTTCGATCTTGATGTCAAGATCCAAAGACGAAGAATTGGTGGAGAATTTATGATGATGTCGATGAGTTGACGAAGATCGATCTTGCTTGATCCTCCTATCCTCCTCCTCCTTCTCCTGGCTGCGAGCTCCTCTTTCCTTGATGGTGGCTCCCACAAACTAGGGTTAAGGGTTTCCTCTAGTGTGGCAAAGAGATGAAAGGGTGGGTGGTGGTGTGTATATATAGGGTGGAGGTGGTAGGGTTTGGGTTGAATTTAAGTATAAGGTGGTGGAGGCCTTGGTGGGGTCCCACATGGGCTCCACAGGGGTTAGGAACGATGTTCTTGGGCCCAATTAAGGTAATACCCAAAAACCCATCGGGGAGGAAAAACATAATCCGAGTCGGGCACACTAGACTAGTCCGCTAGGGGCCGGAAAAGTCCAATCGGGTGCAGAGACTAGAGCGGCCAAGTCCGGTGGAGGTTCGGACAAGTCCGATCAGGACCAGAAGGATTTTGGACAAGTTCGGTGCCGGAGGCCGGACAAGTTCGGGGCTGGCAAGAGAATTGATCCGGACTAAAATTTGGGAATTACCGGACAACTCTGATAATTTCCATAACCCAACATCGGACTAGTCCGTACAAAATAACGGACAAGTTCGGGGAATAACATAACCGTTTTCAGACTAGTCCGCAACAAAAGCGGATAAGTCTGAGAAACAACAGAGGGAAAATTGGACTAGTCTGGGGTCTAGTCCAAACATGTCTACACTGACACAGGCTTTTAGATTTTTTTTTGTTCTATTTCATTTTAAACTTGTTCCTTTTTGTGTTGCTTAATGTTACACATGTATAAGAATGTATACAATGCAAGATGGATGAAAATGAGGGTGTTACATACCTACCCCCCTTAAAATGAATCTCGCCCTCGAGATTCGATGTAGAAGGGAAGAGATAGGGAAATTGTCTCTTGATATCATCCTCCAGCTCCCAAGTCGCTTTCGATTCTGCATGATGCTTCCATTGTACTTCGCACCATCGGATGACCTTTTTCCTTGTGACTCTCTCCTTTGTTTCCAAGATTTTGACTGGTTGCTCGACGTAAGTCAAATCTGCCTCCAATTCCAATTCTTCCAATGGCACTTGTTCATCCGGTACCCTTAAGCACCTCCTGAGCTGAGAAACGTGGAACACATCATGAACATCAGAAAGATGTGCTCGCATCTCCAACTTATATGCCACTTCCCCACATTTGCCCAAGATCTTGAATGGTCCAACATAGCGAGGTGCCAACTTGTCTCTAACGTTAAACCGCTTATGACCTCGTATAAGTGACACCTTGAGGTATACGAAGTCTCCCACTTCAAAAACTAAGTTTCTTCGCCTATTATCTGCATAACCTTTTTGTCTTGACTGATCAACCCTAAAATTTTTGCGGATTATATGAACTTGCTTTTCATTATCCTTTATTACATCAGGTCCAAATACTTGAGTTTCTCCTGTCTCATTCCAAAACAAAGATGTTCTACACCTTCTCCTATACTGAAAGTGCATCTAGGACTCCCTTGTGGGTTTTGGATGATTTATGACAAGCATGACTTTTTACTACCGACCAACCGTTACAGAGGCTTTTTCCTCCGTTCAATATATAATGACGGAGGCCAACTTTGGTTGGTTAATCCGATCAGTTCGGGGATCCTAACCTCTTTGTTGAGATGAATGCAGGCCTATAATAGAAAAATGAGCAAAATACCAAAAAAAAAGGGATGAAGAGGAGCAAAGTGAAAATGAGCTCAAGGAAAAAGAGTAGTAGATTATTGTGTATGGAGGGTGTTAAGGAAACACACCCCAAGAGCTCAATCATAATTAAACACACAAATTGCACAAAGTTACACAGGACCGGACTAGTCCGATCACAACCGGACTAGTCCGATAACCTTTCTGCACCAGATCGGACAAGTCCGATATCTGTTGGACTAGTCCGATATCTTTCTGACTAGAATCGGACTAGTCCTCCCCAGTGCGGACTAGTCCTCAAAACACTACACAAGTCACACAAAATCGGACAAGTCGGTTATCAACCGGACTAGTCCGATATTCTTTCTGATCCACTTCGAACAAGTCCGATATTCACACGGACTAGTCCAAAAAACCCACTGATCTAAATCGGACAAGTCCTCCAAGTGCGGACTTGTCATCCAACACACTTAGGGTTTCACATGTCCGGACAAGTCCGATGGACATTGGACTAGTCCGAAGATTTCCAGTAGCGAAATCGGACAAGTCCGTTTTCAGCCGGACTAGTCCGATATTTCGGGACACTTAGGGTTTGCTACACACAGCACACCAGACTAGTCCGGTGACCTCCACGGACTAGTCCGAACTTTCTGAACCCTAACAGTAACTTTTAGAAACCCCATATAAATAGAGGTGCAAGGCCCAATTTTACATTCTCTGGAACCCTAGCGTCGTCACACCTCCAAAGAGCCTCAAAAACGACATCTCTCCACGAAATTAAGTGCTACATCGACCAATCCCTTGAGGATGCACTCTAGATCATTGGAGAGACACTTGCAACACCACATTGAGCTCTTGGTTTGATTCTCTAACACACTCCTGCGTTTCAATTGTAACTTTTGAGTGTGTTTTCAGTGGCATTGTGTTTTGTAATCTAAGGGAGCTCTCAACGTGTGAGAACGCCCCTTGAATTCGGTTATTCACCCCTTTGTGATTAGTGGAAGAGGATTGGCCTTCGTGGCGATCCAACGAGGGTAGGGTTGGAGAAGACCCGGTCCTTTTGTGGACTCCTCAATGTGGATGTAGGTTGCCTTCGTGGTAGCCGAACCACGGGATAAATCATTGTGTCTTGTTTTAGTGTTCATCATTCTAATTAATCAACTCAATCTAGGGTTTCATACACATTGTTCATATTACGTTAAATTGTTGAACATAAGACTTCATTGTGATATAATCCAACATATAACTGTTAAACTGTTGTTTGATTCTATATTTCCGCTGTACACCTAAAAGAATCAAACCAATCAATCAAGTTTAATCAACTTAGTCCGTGAACAACGGACTAGTCCGCACTTTACCGGACTAGTCCGATATCTCTGGTATTGAACTGGTTGTTGAGTGTTGCAGGATCCAACAATTTTCAAGAAGGCCTATTCACCCCCCTCTAGGCCTACATTCAATTGGTATCAGAGCGAGGTTCTTCAAGAAAGAGTCTAATCACTTGAAGAGATCATGTCGGACATGAAGGACGTCAACAAAATCAACAACCAAGAGGAGGTTAACAACGACAAGACCCAAAATGTGGAGAAGTACCTCGAAGCCATTCAAGACTTCGAGGACGATGATGAGGAGACGCTGGAGCTAAAGGCACTCCTCAGAAAGAAGGCACTTTCCGAAGGGAAAGCGAAAGTTGAAGAGAAGAAGAAGGGGAGTAGTCACACCGACTACTCCCGATATCCTTTTAACTATGATCGTCTAAATTCCAATAACAACCATTACTTATCTATCCCACTTGGAAAAGCCCCACACTTCGATGGAAGTGATTACTCAATGTGGAGGCAGAATATGAAGATGCATTTGATTTCCCTAAATCCAAGTCTATGGCATGTTGTATGCACAGGGATAGATATTCCGGATGACGACGAAGAGCTCACCCCAAGCCAAGAGCAGGCCATTCATAGAAATGCTCAAGCCACAACTGTAATCACCTCCTCACTCAGTCGGGACGAGTTCACCAAGGTGGATGGACTCGAAATTGCTAAGGAGATATGGGATACTCTGCAAACTGCACATGAAGGTGACCGACATGTGCGTGAAGCAAGATTGATATGATGGAAGGCGAACTAGGAAGATTCGCAATTGAGGAAGACGAGTCACCCCAAGATATGTACAATCGATTGAAGAAACTCGTTAACAAAGTTCGATCATATGGGAGCAAGAAGTGGAATGACCACGAGGTTGTAAAGCTCATCCTTAGAGCTTTTATGCCTCACAATGTCACGCTATGTTCCATGATTAGAGAAAGCCCCGGATACAAAAAGATGACTCCGAATGAATTGCTTGGAAAAATTATTAACTTTGAGGTGATGGAAAAACAAGCAAAGCACGTCAAGGAAATTGCCGACCTCACCTCGACTAAGAAGAAAGGGGTTGCTTTAAAGTCCACCCTCAAGCCTCTATCCAAAGAAGCAAGAGAAGCACAACTAGAGGAAGACAGTGACGAAGAGAGCAGTGAGATAGATGAAGAGGACATGATATTATTCATGAAAAAGTTCAAGAGAATAATGAAGAAAAGACAAGGGACAAAATCAAGTGAAGTCAAGTACAAGGAAAGAACAAAGCCAAAGTTGAGACGGGCGTGCTATAATTGTGGTGAGTATAACCACTTTATAGTTGATTGCCCATATGAGGAGAACAAGAAGAAGACCAAAGAATCCAAGCCTCAACCTAAGAAATTCTTCAAGAAGAAGAAACAAGCCAAACAAGCGCACATTGGGAAGGAGTGGGACTCAAACGATAAGTCCTCATCATCCGATGAAGAAGAGATGGCTAGCATAGCCATCGAGAGCACGCCCAAGAAATCTACACTCTTCCCTACACTCGGTGCAAGGAAGGGAAATGGAACTTGCCTTATGGCAAAGGAAGGTAAACGCAAGGTAATCATCAAAACCCCTTCTGTGCATTCCTACTCTAGTGATGATGAAGTAGATAGTGATGATGAGGATATGCTAAATGGACTGGATAGGAAAACTGCAACAAAAATGAAATCTTTACTTGATCAACTTGTTGAGAAGGAGAGGTTAATTCATCGTCAAGAGTACATGATTATCTCCCAAAAGGAGGAGTATGTCGAACTTGACAAACTTCTAGAGCTTGAAAAGGAGAAAAACAATTCACTAGAGCTTGAGTTAGCTTCAAGCAAGAAAGCTTGCTTGGAGTTAACTGACTCAAATGTTGCAATCAAGGACCCACTTGCTGACCTGATCAAGGTTAACAAGATCCTTGAAGTGCAAGTTGAGTCACTCAAGCTAAGTGAACCTTCCTCCTTTTCAAATTCACCTTCTCAACCCACTAAAACTGAGTTTTCTCATATGTGCACATGTAGTAAAACTGACACCAGGTTGAAAGGGAAGTCAACCTCCACAAAGGATAAAAATCCTACCCAATGTGGCATATTTGACAAGGAGAAGATCAACTATGCACGTAGTGCATACTTGGTCCAAAGACCTCCAAATGTCAAATATGGCATTGGTTACTCTTATGATGAAAAGCAGCATGCTGGAAGTCATAAGAATAACAAGGGAAGGATTTCTTTTGTGAAGGGAAGACCCTCTTAAACTGGTAAGTCGAAGGATAAAAACTTGAACTCACACGAATACTAGACTAGTCCGGTTGGTGTCCGGACAAGTCCGACCCCCTACACTAGTCCGATTCATAAACAACAGTAGCTATTATTCAAAACTTTTGATGCCTCCTATGTGTTAATGAGAAATAATCTTGGCAATGTCTGTGCTTATTATGTTGGGCCACGCCATGGGAACACAAAATCCCAAGTGTGGGTGCCCAAATGTATTGTAACTAACCTCCAAGGACCCTAGCAAGCTTGGGTACCTAAAACCAAAGCATAATTTGTTTTTGCAGGCCTATTCCTCTGGTGGATCCAAATGGGTGCTAGACAGTGGATGTACCAACCATATGACCGGAGAAAGGAGGATGTTCGTGGAATATGAAGAGAATGAGGATCCAAAAGAGGGCATCTACTTCGGAGATAATAGTCAAGGAAGGGTGCTCGATACTGGTAAAATAGCAATATCCCCTGAACACACACTTTCTCATGTTTTACATGTTGAATCTTTAGATTATAACCTGGTGTCCATATCTCAACTATGTGACAAAGGTTATAATTGCTTGTTCACTAACGAGGGTGTGACCGTCTCTAGGAGGAGTGATGGTTCCATTGCATTCAAGGGTATGTTGAAGGAAAAGCTTTACCTTGTTGACTTCAACAAGGATAAAGCCGAACTCGACACATGCTTGATTGCAAAAACCAACATGGGTTGGCTGTGGCATAGACGGCTAGCGCATGTTGGTATGAGGAATCTTCAAAAAATCCTCAAGGGCGATCACATCCGCAGTTTGCAGGATGTTGTTTTTGAGAAAGACAGGCCTTGTAGCGCGTGCCAAGCCGGGAAGCAAGTTGGAGCACATCATCCCGCAAAGAACGTCATGACTACAACGAGACCACTCGAACTACTTCACATGGACTTGTTTGGTCCAATTTCTTACATAAGCGTCGGCGGTAACAAATATGGTTTAGTTATCATTGATGATTTTTCTCGCTTCACTTGGGTTTTCTTTTTGCATGATAAGTCAGAAACACAAGGAACACTCAAGAAGTTCTTCAAGCGAGCTCAAAACGAATTTTCATTGACAATCAAGAGTATTCAAAGCGACAATGGCACGGAGTTCAAGAACACACAAGTGGAGGAGTACCTTGATGAAGAGGGCATCAAGCACGAATTTTCAGCGCCATACTCGCCACAACAAAACGGAGTTGCCGAAAGAAAGAACCGAACACTCATAGAGATGGCAAGAACAATGCTCGATGAGTACAAGACTTCGGATCGATTTTGGGCAAAAGCGATTAACACTGCTTGCCACGCCGCAAATCGACTTTATCTTCATCGACAACTCAAGAAGACTCCATATGAGCTACTTACCGGTAACAAACCAAACATTTCATCTTTTCGAGTTTTCAGTTCTCCATGTTATATCCTGAACAAGAAGCCTAGGACTTCAAAGTTTGCTTCAAAGTCCGATGAAGGTCTCTTGCTTGGTTATGATTCGAACACTTACACCTATCGTGTTTTCAACAAGGCCTTCGGACTTGTTGAAGTAGCACGTGACGTAGTGTTCGATGAGACTAATGGCTCCCAAAAGGAGCAAGTTGATCCATGTGAATTAGGTAAAGAAGAAGCTCCTTGTCAAGCATTGAAAAGAGTGGCTCTAGGTGAAGTTCGACCAGAAGAGCCACCTTCACATGTACATGAGGAAAATGAACCACAAGAGGAGACCATCAATCAAGGGGGAGCTTCAACACAAGATCAACCACAAGAGTACGAAGATGATCAAAAAGCCAATGAAGGCAACCACTTAGGGGGAGAAGCAGACAATCATGAAGACACAACTCCTCAAGTGCCACACCCAAGAGTACACCAATGCGTCCAAAGGGATCACCCAATCGACAACATCATCGGTGACATCCAAAAGGGAGTAACCACTAGATCTCGCATAGCTAACTTTTGTCAGCATTATTCGTTTGTATCCTTTTTGGAACCACGCAGGATTGAGGATGCATTGAAGGATCCAGACTGGGTGGTGGCAATGCAAGAAGAATTGAACAACTTCAAGCGGAACGAGGTGTGGGAACTTGTGGCAAAACCCAATGCAAACATCATCGGCACCAAGTGGGTCTTCCGCAACAAACAAGACGAACACGGGGTGGTGATAAGGAACAAGGCACGACTTGTGACCAAAGGGTACTCACAAGTCGAAGGTTTGGATTTAGATGAGACTTTTGCTCCAGTAGCTAGGCTTGAATCTATTAGAATATTACTTGCATATGCTACTCTCCACGATTTCAAGATGTATCAAATGGATGTGAAAAGCGCCTTCCTCAATGGACCGATCAAGGAAGAGGTGTACGTGGAGCAACCACCCGGGTTTGAAGACGAAGAGTTCCCCGACCACGTATTCAAATTGCGCAAGGCTCTCTACGGCCTCAAACAAGCCCCTAGAGCTTGGTATGAGTGTCTTAGAGATTTCTTAATTGAGAATGGTTTTCAAATTGGCAAAGTAGATTATACATTATTTACAAAGAATTTAGACAATGATCTCTTTATTTGTCAAATTTATGTTGATGATATAATCTTTGGGTCAACTAATCAATATTTTTGTGAGGAATTTAGCAAAATCATGACAGACAGGTTTGAAATGTCAATGATGGGAGAATTAAAATACTTCTTGGGATTCCAAGTGCGGCAACAAAAGGAAGGAACGTTCATAAGCCAAACCAAGTACAACAGGACATACTTAAGAAGTTTGACATGGACAAGGCAAAGCCCATAAAGACCCCCATGGCAACAAATGGCCACTTGGATCTCAATGAAGATGGACCTAACGTCGACCAAAAGGTATATCACTCCATGATTGGATCTCTACTCTATTTATGTGCATCTAGGCCAGATATTATGTTGAGTGTATGTTTGTGTGCAAGATTTCAAGCCAACCCTAAGGAATGTCACTTGACAGCCGTAAAAATGATCTTGAGATATTTAGTTCATACACCCAACCTTGGTCTTTGGTACCCAAAAGGCTCAAAATTCAATCTCATTGGTTACTCTGATGCAGATTATGTCGGGTGCAAAGTAGATAGAAAAAGCACCTCCGGCACATGCCAATTCCTAGGGAGATACTTAGTTTCTTGGTCCTCCAAGAAACAAAATTCCATTTCCCTATCCACAGCCGAAGCAGAGTATGTTGCAGCCGGGAGTTGTTGTGCACAACTCCTTTGGATGCGACAAACTCTAAGGGATTATTGTTACAATATGAACCATATTCCTCTCCTTTGTGACAATGAGAGTGCCATTAAAATTGCCCACAACCCAGTTGAGCACTCTAGAACTAAACACATAGACATAATACATCATTTTTTGAGAGACCATTCCATGAAAGGAGATATAACCATCTCACATGTCAACAACCAAAAGCAATTGGCCGACATATTAACCAAGCCACTTGATGAAAAGCGTTTTTGCGAACTCCGAAATGAACTAAATATCCTTGATGCTCGGAGTGTGGCTTCAAAAGTTGCATACCTGTATGAATTCTTCAAAAATGTTGATTGAATTGTGAAAATCATCTCTCTCGATTTTTCTCGAAAAACTATGTCAATTACTAGATCTTGATGAATTATGATCATTGTTTGATTGTTGTATGCTTACTGGTCAAATTCATCAAGATTAATTGATTTGATTTGCCCCTATATTCTCTATTTATGAACCTTAAAATATATATGAATGGGCTATGCAAATTTCTCCTGGTGACCACGGACTAGTTCGTGGTTACCCGGACTAGTCTGCCCATGCAGACTAGTCCGCTGAGTGCCAGTTAGGCTGGACTAGTCTGATAGACCACGAACTAGTCCGATATAGCTCTCTGGATGAGTTCGGACTAGTCCGGTTATCTCCAGACTTGTCCGATTTTTCGTGTCCATAACCCTAGCCGCCACCAAACCCTAATTCCTCTCATCCCCACTCTTGCTCACGCACTCTCTCTCTTGCGCTCGAGCTCCCAAGGCGATTCCTTGCTCCCTCCATCAAAAAGGTCCGCATTTTGGCAGAAATCAAGCTTGACCTCGTGCGGATTGAAGCTAGCGGACTTGTTCGGGCTCCAACTCCCTAATCTTCAAGCTTCAATCGATTTCTTCGGTAATTTTCTCCCAAACCCTAGAAATCTTGTTTTTCTCCATTGTTGATCGAATAGCCTAGCATCTTTCACTATATACATGCTTCCTTGATGTACTACGTGTATGCTAGACTTATAGTGCATTAGGAATCAGTTTTTGTCCAAACCGTTAGGTTTTTGAGGATGAACACCGAACTAGTCCGGTCCATGCACGGACAAGTCCGGTCCCCCGGACTAGTCCATGCCTGTGCACCAGAAAAGTCCGATGTTTCTGAACCTAAAACCTAATTCCTCATCCCCCGGACTAGTCCGTGCCTGTGCACCGGAAAAGTCCGATGTTTCTGAACCTAAAACCTAATTCCTCAATTCCTCAATGCAATTCCTTGCTATCTTTTCATACCTATGCCTTGTATCACTCATCATCATTCTTGCAAATCATTCTCAGATCATGTCGAGCACAAACGATGAAATCTCCGACTTTGAGGCCGAGATGGACCACGAGGTGGCACCTCGGACCTCGACGGGTCTTGGCAAGAAGCGCCAAGAAAGACCCTTCGAGCCGGCTCCCTCCCCTCCTCAGGTTCGAAGGAAGGTGCTGGCAAAGAAGCCAGTTTCCAAGGCGAGCGCATCATCAAGTGGCCCTCGCCAAGCAAAGGGCAAGGGCAAAGGGATAGCAACGGGTCCAATTGGCCCTTTGAAGTTGCATGCTCCAAGGGAAGGGGTCCGGGACCCCACTGAAGAGAAATTCAATGGCAAGGGCAGTGACTCGGCGGGAAAATTCAGAAGCATCGACTGGTATGGCTGGCCGAAGCAAGCTGCAGATGGAAGGTTCTGGTGCAACTTCCATGCTGACTTCTACAGATTGGTATACTTGCCAATGAAGACACCGGTGGTGCGCAGTCAGTGGATTGACTGGGAACACCTTGAGAGGAAGAAATGCTCCGCATTTGATGAAGTCATTGCGGCAACTGAAAGACATGGCTTGAAGGACCTCTTTTCCTTCAAGTACAACTGGAATGATGAAGTGGTGGCTCAATTCTATGCCACCTGCCACTTTGCAAGCGATGTGGAAGAAAGAGTGACTTGGATGACTCATGGATCCAAGTACACTATCACATATGAGGAGTTTGCTAGGATGCTGCATCTTGACACTTCCAGCAATGATAATGTGGTCATCCACAATGTTGGTGTCATCGACAAGGAGAGGATGAAGTTTCTCTATGAGCCCAACTCAAAGTTCATCCCTCCCTCCACGAAGAACATGAAGCCATTCTTTGTGGTGCTAAACAGGGTCTTGAGGAAGACCATTGCCCCTGAGGATGGGGATGCAGGGAGTGTACAAGGATACCTCCGGACCTTGATGAAGGTCATAAGCAAACGGCGTAAGTTTGATGTGTTTGACTACATATGGAATGATATGGTCAACATCTCCAGCACCCCCAACAGGTCATGTGGCTATGCTCCCTATCTCATGTTTATGATTGAGAAAGTCACAAGGATTGAGTTTGTGAAGGATGTGGAGCATACTCCTTTGAGGCCTCAGAAGCCTCAACCAGTGAATGTCCAGGCTGCTCCCTCGCCGGCCTCCAGTCCCGAGGCACCGGCAAGATCAAGAGAAGGTGCTATAGTTGTTCCTACTTCTAGGGAAGCCCCTCAGAGAGGATCAGCTAGTGGGATCCTCAAGTATCTGGCTGCCATATTCTCCTCCTGCAAGAAGGCCGAAGTGAGGGCCCATAAACTCAACCAGAAGAGAAAGGAGGACATGAAGTACATAAAGGCCAACGTGAAGCAAATCTGCCAAAAGTTGGAGATCGACCCCATTGGATCTCCAGTGATTTCTGAGGAATTCGACCTGGACTTCACTGAGCTCGGGTCCCTGAACCCCTCCGAGCTTGCCTACTTTGGCATTGGGGGCTCGAGTGGCTCCGCCCCTCCTCCTTCTCCTCCTCGTCAAGCCGAAGATGAAGAAGACGAAGACGACGACGAGAGGACCGACAGTGAAGAGTGAAGAACTTAGGACCCTCCTCTCCTTCTTTTTGGTGTCTTGATGCCAAAGGGGGAGAGATTGAGGGGGAGTCTTAGCTTTAGCTGCGGTAGGATGCGAGGAGAGAGCTCTTTTTATCTATATTTGTGATTGTAATGATTTAACGTTGTTTCTAAGTTAACTATGGTTCTGTGATGCAATGCTTACTTAATTTGAGAAGTATTTGTTAAAATCTATAATTTTGCTTCTGGAATGACATATGTGCTTGGTTTTGGTTGATTAATGTAAGTTATGTCACTCTCAATGTCTTAATGTACTTAGTTATGCATCCCACCATAAAGAATGCACATATGGATAATTCTTTCACTGCTTGATGTATTTTTGATTCATATGTGCATACTTTATGAAAATCTCAATTTTTGCCATATTTTGTGAAATCTCAATTGGTTGTCATCAATCACCAAAAAGGGGGAGATTGAAAGTGCATCTAGGACTCCCTTGTGGGTTTTGGATGATTTATGACAAGCAATTGGGATCCTAATCTCTTTGTTGAGATGAATGCAGGCCTATAATAGAAAAATGAGCAAAATACCAAAAAGAAGGGATGAAGAGGAGCAAAGTGGAAATGAGCTCAAGGAAAAAGAGTAGTAGATTATTGTGTATGGAGTGTGTTAAGGAAACATACCCCAAGAGCTCAATCATAATTAAACACACAAATTGCACAAAGTTACACAGGACCGGACTAGTCCGATCACAACCGGACTAGTCCGATAACCTTTCTGCACCAGATCGGACAAGTCCGATATCTGTCGGACTAGTCCGATATCTTTCTAACTCGAATCGGACTAGTCCTCCCCAGAGCAGACTAGTCCTCAAAACACTACACAAGTCACACAAAATCGGACAAGTCGGTTATCAAGCGGACTAGTCCGATATTCTTTCTGATCCACTTCAGGCAAGTCTGATATTCACACGGACTAGTCTGAAAAACCCACTGATCTAAATCGGACAAGTCCTCCAAGTGCGGACTTGTCATCCAACACACTTAGGGTTTCACATATCCGGACAAGTCCGATGGACATCGGACTAGTCTGAAGATTTCCAGTAGCGAAATCAGACAAGTCCGTTTTCAGCCGGACTAGTCCGATATTTCGGGACACTTAGGGTTTGGTACACGCAGCACACCAGACTAGTCCGGTGACCACCACGGACTAGTCCGAACTTTCTGAACTTTAACGGTAACTTTTAGAAACCCCATATAAATAGAGGTGCACGGCCCAATTTCACATTCTCTGGAACCCTAGCGCCGTCACACCTCCCAAGAGCCTCAAAAACGACATATCTCCACGAAATTAAGTGCAACATCGACCAATCCCTTGAGGATTCACTCTAGATCATTGGAGAGACACTTGCAACACCACATTGAGCTCTTGGTTTGATTCTCTAACACACTCCTGCATTTCAATTGTAACTTTTGAGTGTGTTTTCGGTGGCATTGTGTTTTGTAATCTAAGGGAGCTCTCAACGTGTGAGAACGCCCCTTGAATTCGGTTATTCACCCCTTTGTGATTAGTGGAAGAGGTTTGGCCTTGTGGCGATCCAACGAGGGTAGGTTTGGAGAAGACCCGGTCCTTTTGTGGACTCCTCAACGTGGATGTAGGTTGCCTTCGTGGTAGCCGAACCACGGGATAAATCATTGTGTCTTGTTTTAGTGTTCATCATTTTAATTAATCAACTCAATCTAGGGTTTCATACACATTGTTCATCTTACGTTAAATTGTTGAACATAAGACTTAATTGTGATATAATCCAGCATATAACTGTTAAACTGTTGTTTGATTCTATATTTCCGCTGTACACCTAAAAGAATCAAACCAATCAATCAAGTTTAATCAACTTAGTCCGTGAACACCGGACTAGTCCGCACTTTACCAGACTAGTCCGATATCTCTGGTATTGAACAGGTTGTTGAGTGTTGCAGGATCCGACAATTTTCAAGAAGGCCTATTCACCCCCCCTCTAGGCCTACATTCAATTAATGCTTCATATGGTGACATTTTCAAGCTTGCTTGGTAACTGCTGTTGTAGAAAAATTCAGCATATGGCAGACTTTTGTCCCAACTTCCTCCATACATTAGCGCACAATGTCTTAGCATGTCCTTCAATATCTGATTTGTTCTCTCGGTTTGTCCATCCGTTTGAGGGTGATACACAAAACTGAAATTTAATTGGGTTCCCATCGACTCGTGCAGCTTTTGCCAAAACCTTGAGGTAAATTGAGAACCTCAAACAGACACTATTTTCTCTGGCACTCCGTGTAAGCACACTATTCCTCCCATATACAATTCTGCCAACTTTGCTCCACTATAGGTAGTCTTGACAGGAATGAAATGAGCTGATTTCATCAAGCGATCCACAATAACCCATATTGAATAAAAACCTACCGAAGTGCCAGGTAAACCAACTATGAAGTCCATACCAACTTCTTCCCACTTCCATTCTGATATCTTCAATGGCTGCAATAGTCCAGCTGGCCTTTTGTGTTCAGCCTTCACCCTTTGGCACACATCACATAATGCAATGTATTCAACTATGTCCCTTTTCATGCCATCCCACCAGTATCAGGTTTCAAATCCTTGTACATCTTCGTACAGCCGAGATGGATGAAGTAAAGTGAATCATGTGCCTCTTTAATATCGTCTCCCGAAGACGCTTCACATTAGGCACAACAATCTATTTCCCAAGCCATAGAGTGCCATGGTAATCCTCATCAAATTTGAATTCTTTCCCTTCTTGAGTCCTCCTTTATTTCCTAGATTTCCTTATCCTTTGTATGACCCTCTCAAATTTCTTGTTCCAAGGTCGGATTTAACTCTATTATTCCCATCTCATTCACAAATCCAAGATTCAACCATTCAAACTCCTGGCATAGCTCGGATGGCAATTCCTGAACCGTGAGTTGGTGACTTACTCCTCTTCGACTCAAAGCATCAGCCACTAGCCTTTCCCGGGTGATAGTTGATTCCCACATCATAATCCTTGATGAGCTCCAACCAATTGTTGCCTCAAATTTAGGTCTGTTTGTGTGAAAATGTACTTGGGATTGTTGTGATCCGTATAAATTTCACACCTATGACCGAGAATGTAATGTTTCCAAATCTTCAAGGCATGCACTATAGCTGCAAGTTCAAGATCATGCATAGTATAATTCTGCTCATGTTTCTTCAATCTCCTTGATGCATAAGCTACCACTTGACCTTCTTGTATGAGCACACATCTAAGCCCTTGTCTTCAAGCATCACAATAAATATCAAAGCTTCTGCTCACATCTGGCAAAACCAAGACTGGTGTGGTGGTTAACCTCTTCTTTAGTTCCTCAAAACAGTCTTGACAAGCTTGATTCCATATGAATGTCTTCCCCTTCATTAAAAATTCAGTCATGGGCTTCGCTATCTTGGAAAAGTCCTTGATAAACCGACAGTAATATCCAACCATTCCAAGAGAACTCCTAATTTCCTTCACATTTTGTGGCGGTTCCCACTTTAGCACCCCCCCTCACTTTTCCTGGGTGAACCGACACTCCTCCTCCTGAGATGATATGGCCCAAAAATGATACTTCCCTTAACCAACACTAGCACTTGCTGAATTGGCATATAATTGGTGCTCCCTTAATTTCTGCAATATGAGCCTCAAATGCTCCTCATGTTCCTCCTTGCTCCTCGAGTAGATCATAATGTCATCTATGAACACCACGATGAACTTATCCAAGTACTCCATGAAGACCTTATTCATGAGGTAGATAAAATATGAAGGAGCATTTGTCAATCCAAAGGACATGACGGTGTACTCATAGGATCCATACCGTGTCCGAAAAGCCGTCTTGGGCATATACGACGGTCTAATCTTCATTTGGAAGTAACCTGACCTCAAGTCAATCTTAGAGAAAACACATGTGCCCTTCATTTGATCAAACAAATCCTCTATACGGGGCAATGTCTACTTGTTCTTAATCGTCACCTCATTAAGAGGCCAGTAATCCACACACATCCTTTGGGATCCATCCTTCTTATCCATGAAAAGCACTGGTGCTCCCCAAAGTGAAGAGCTCGGGCGAATAAAACACTTCCCTACCTGCACTTGAATTTTCTTCTTGAGCTCCGCTAACTCCATAGGAGGCATCCTATATGGCCTCTTAGCTATAGGTGCAGTTTCAGGTATTAATTCAATAACAAACTCGTAATCACGATTGGGCGGTATACCTGGTAACTCATCTGGAAACACATCTTGATACTCGCGGACAATCGGGAGGCTCTCCAATGTCACACCTTCCACATGACTTAGCGTTTCCTTATCTGTTGTGGGTTGGGCGGTCTCCACTTCAATACGGGTGCCATGCTCACTTGTCAATTGCACAATCCTCTCAGCACATTGAATCAATCCATTGTACTTACTCAACCAATCCATACCAAGTATTATACCTATCCCTTGGGACCAAGACAATGAGATTTGTAAGAAAGTCTACCCCCCTTATTCTGCTACTTACTCTCGGACACACTATATTTGTCCTCATCTCTCCTCCAGGAGACTTTACCAACATAGTGTGTTTCAAATAAGCTATAGGCATATTATACTTGGCAACATACTTCGATGAAATGAATGAATGAGTTGCTCCAGAATCAAATAAAATGGTCGCGGGGTTGGAGTTGGCGAGGAACATACCAATCACGATGTCATCTGCTTGTTGGGCCTCCTCAGTTGAGACGTGATTCACATTGCCACGAGTGACATTTTGTTGTCCACGGTTTCCTTGTGGCGCTCCTCCATTTGGCCGTGGGTTCTGCCTTGGTGCATTGTTCATTGGTCCATAGCTCCTCTTGGGGCACTAACTTGCAAAGTGTCCAGCCTCTCCACAAACATATCATGTCTTGCTGCCCGAAGCACCAGGGAAACTCAGACGCTACTGATTTTGAGAGTTAGTCACCATACTACAGTGCGATGCATACGGTGCAAGCTAGCGAGGTGCTTGCATAACAGGGCACTGCTGCTGCTGGTTTGGGCGTGGAGGATAAGCAGCTCGATAGTAGGAGCGGAGGGGTTGTAATATGGCGCACTTGGCGGCGCAAGGTGAGGGCGAACATTGCTCCCTTGTCGCTGTCCTTGATATGGCATCTTCTTCTTATTATCCTATTCCATCTCACGGACCTTGTTTTCAACCACAATGGCCTTGTCCACAAGCTTCTGCAAGTTCACATAGTCACAATTGAGCAATTGGACTTGAATCTCATTGTTTAGGCCCCTCATGAACATGTACTGTTTGCGGTTGTCATGATTAACATCCTTTCGAGCATACCTTGAGAGTTGAGTGAATTTGTTGAGATACTCACTCACACTCGACCTTCCTTGCCTTAACTTCTCAAATTCCTGCCTCTTCAAGATCATAACACCTTCAGGAACAAAATGAGAATGAAAGCTCTCCTTGATTCAGCCCAAGTGATCCTCTCCCAATTTGCATGGGCATTGCAAAGGGATTCCCACCAATCCGCAGCTGCTCCAACTAGTTGATGGGAAGTAAGGAGAACCTTCACCCTGTCATTGCATTGGACAATAGTGGGTTTCTTCTCCACAGATTTCAGCGAATCATCAGCTTCCATAGGATCATTCGCTTGAGAAAAAGTGGGTGGCCTAGTACTCATAAACTCTCCCAACCTGTTATGAGGTGGTGGGGGTGACAGTGGTGGAGGCATATGGGGCTGGTTCTAGTTATTGGCCTGCAGCTATCTCAAAGTTTGCATCACGGTTTGCATAAGCTGATTTTGCATAGCCATCAACTGCTCCAGGTTGCTAGCCTCAGGTCCAAGGTTGTTGTTGTTGTTCTTAGGTGCCCTATTGTTCTCCTCTTCCTCATTGGCATTCCTTTAGTTGCGATTCCTCGGCATCTGAAGAAAGAGCAAGAGGTTGAAGAATTTTGAAAACGTCCCCAACTATATGCATCAAGGGATATGAAACTAAGCAACTACCTATATAAGCCTATATGGATGTGGCAAGTGCTAAAGCATCCTACGATCCTCTACTAAGCACACAAGCATACAAGCAAACATTACATAGCAATCAGCACACCAAACAAACCTCAACTATTCCTGAGTGCTCCTATGTGCTCTAAAGTGTCCATTCTATCTAGGCTGTGTCCTACGGTCAACATGTGGCTCTGATACCAACTTGTGACACATGGTTCATTTTCAGAACCGGGTGTCACGTATCTTTAGTCTTCTATTATACATATGCTTGGATGAGCGTTTCTTGTTTGATTGTGGATTACATGTATGTGGTAGGAATAGTCTTTATGATCATGCCTTAATGCTAATATATTATTATCATAAACACTATAAACCCCCACTATAGTTTATGTAATTATGATATGGTCATGTTAATATGAATAAATATGCTATGTATCAACATTGGTTTGAATGATGATTTAGTTCATTGCTTCAGGATGGCTTGTGCCGCGACTCCTAAGGTATTTGCTTAGTATGCTAGCATGGTGCTAGGATAGTTAAGTAGCGGTGAATGTCTCGTAGACAAACAGACTGAAGAGGTAGGCAGTAGGTGGTGACAACCCTATCTGTCCTTCGTAATCCTCTATGTTGGGCTATGCCACAGGCTCTTGGCGGGAGTCGTCCTAGTATTGCTAGGGATATACCCGTGCCCGATGTGTTGAACAACTTAGCATAATGATTCACCATTGACATTCTCATTAGTACCTAACTTAGGCTATGTATATGTATACTAGAAGCATTGTAGGAGCAATTCACTAACTATTAGTCTAATCTTCACTAGGACCTATTTACCCTTTTATAATAGATTGCTTAGGTATGTGTCACACTACCCATATTATCAACTTACGCTTGTCATGATAACTAATTAGTATCCCATAGCTTGATCATAAGAGTAGTGTGTACTTTACTCCATCGCCTTCCTTTGGGACAAATACGACACCCTTGAGAATACTCATGGGTGAAATGCTACAATGGTATCTTCCGTGCGCTTGCGGACCTCATCTCTTACTAGAGATGATCTGTGGTGTTAAGAAATACCAACAACCACACATGGATTTACTTTATGAAACATTGTACTGAGGCCTTGTCTATCTATAAAACATTTTTAGCTATGATCCACACTCATTTTTACACGTCTATTCGTATTTTTTTGTTTTGATTCTGCTATCGAGTACCTTTCTGATGCTCTTCGTCAGGTTCTTTCTGAGTAAGGCACTCTTGCTCAGTTTTCTTGTCCTGCTGCTTATGCACAGAATGGTGTGGCCGAATGCAAGCATCAACATCTCCTTGAGACTCCTCGTACTCCTCTGCTTGCTTCCACTGTTCGCCCTCATTTTTGGGCTGAGGCTGTTTCTACTACCACTTACCTCATTAACATTCAGCCTTCGTCTGCTCTTCAGGGTGAGATTCCTTTTCGGTGTCATACTTGCAAGACGCCTGACTATACCAGCCTTCGTCTTTTTTTTGTATGTGTGCTATGTCTTGCTCGCACCTCGTGAGTGCACTAAGATCACTGCTCAGTCGGTTGAGTGTGTTTTTCTTGGATATAGTGCTAAGCATAAGGGGTATCATTGTTGGGATCCTGGTGGTTGACGGATGAGGATCTCACATGATGTTGTCTTTGATGAGACGCGTCCTTTCTATCCTCGTCTTTCTTCGGATACTCCTCGTGTATCTTTGGTCGATCCGATTTTGTTTCTATTCCTACCAGATACCCCCATTGCTAGTGTACCTCATTCACACTTGGTACCGCGTCCCACAGTGTCTTCTTCAGAGCCTTCTCCTGCTGATCCATCAAATCAGTTGAATCATCTTCGTCTGATGACCCATCCTCTCCTGAGGCACCCTCTTCTCCTAAGGAATCATCTTCTTCTGATGATTCTTCTCCTGAGCAACCTCTTGGACGTGGTCATCGCTCTCGTCAGCCTCCTAATCGATACTCTCCTTCTAGTTTTGTGCTATAGTTCTTTCTAAGCCAGCTACGTATCATGATGTCGTTCCTCATTCGAAATGGCAGCATGCGATGACCGATGATATTGCTACTCTCGAGCGCACCAGCACGTGGGAACTTGTGCCCCGTCGCCCATGTGTTTGTCCTGTCAACTATAAGTGGGTCTATATAGTTAAGACCCGCTCTGATGATTCACTTGAGAACTATAAGGCTCGATTAGTCGCTCGTGGCTTCCAACAAAAACATGGTCGTGAATATAACGAGACCTTTTCTCCAGACACTCACATGACCACTGTTTGCACTCTACTTGTTGTGGCCTCTGTTCGTGACTAGTCTACCTCTCAGCATGATGTAAAGAATGCCTTTCTTAATGGTGAGCTGCGTGAGGAGATTTATATGCAGCCACGACCTGGTTATTCTATTCCTGAGGGTATTGTTTGTTGTCTTCGATGCTATCTTTATGGCCTTAAGCAGGCTCCTCGTGCTTGGTTTCAGCGTTTTACGTTTGTGGTCACTGCTGCTGGTTTCTCTGCCAGTACTCATGATCTCGCGCTTTTTGTGCAACTTCGTATCGTGGTCGTACTCTTCTTCTTCTCTATGTTGATGACACGATCATCACCGAAGACAATTCTGAGTACATAGACTTTGTGAAGGTTTGTCTCAGTGAGCAGTTTCTTATGTTCGATCTTGGTACTCTTTGCTACTTTCTTGAGATTTAAGTTTCCTCCCCCTCTGAGGGAATTTATCTATCTCAAGAGAAGTACATTCAGGATCTTTTTGAATGGGCTTCTCTTACTGATCACTGGACTGTTAAGACTCCCATGGAACTCAATGTCCATCTTCGAGCCATTGATGGTGAGCCTCTTGATGATCCTACTCGTTATCGTCATATTGTAGGAAATCTAGTGTATCTTGGTGTCACTCGTCCTGATATCTCGTACTATGTTCACATTCTGAGTCAGCTTGTTCCGGCTCCCACCCAGGTCCACTATGGTCACTTGCTTCGTGTCTTGCATTGTCTTCGTGAAACTATCTCTAGACGCATGTTCTTTCCACTCTCTAGCTCTTTACAGCTCAAAGCATATTTTGATGCTACTTGGACTAGTGATCCCTCTAATCATCGATCTCTTTCTTCCTATTGTGTTTTTCTTGGTGGTTCCTTCATTGCTTGGAAGATTAAGAAGCATGTAGCAGTTTCTCGTTCTAGTGCAGAGGCTGAGTTGCGTTTTATGGCTCTTGTGAGTGTAGAGGTTACTTGGTTGCTGTGGTTGCTTGAGGGCTTTGGTGTTTCTGTTGGTATGTCAACTCCTCTTTTGTTTGACACTACAGGTGCTATCAGTATGTGCTCGTGATCTGGTCAAGCATGAGCTTACCAAACATATTGGTGTCGATACTTCTTATACACGAGCACATGTACAAGATGGTGTTATTGATCTTTAGTATGTGCATTCAGAACTTGAGGTGGCGGATTTCTTTACGAAGGCACATATCCGAGCTCAGCATAGTTTTTATCTCTTCAAACTCAGTGTTCGTGATGCACCTTGAGTTTGAGGGGGTGTTAGAGATGTGAGGTATATTTGTATTTTTTCTTTTCCATAAGGGACTTTCTGCATAATTATTATTCATGTACATCTATTTATAGAGGCACCAGGCCTCCTCAATAATACAAGCTTATTATTCCTAACAGGACTCAGCCAGACGTTGCATCCCTTCAACTATACGCCTGTTGCGTTCTCGCCGGATCGTCTAGAGCACCAAGAAGGTTAATTATTTGACAGCTTTGGTCTTGATCCCGTTGTTGCCAAGCAAGACCTTGAAACCAATCGAGGAATGAGTCAGCAGTATCCCAATTTGCTGGGTTTAACGCTGGCTGCACCACCCAAACGCTGACAAGCTTCCAGAAGCGTAATGCCGATGAGCATCGTGAAAAGAGGTGCTGCACGTTTCCATGTTCCGGAAGCACAATGGACAAAAATAATCATTCCCTTGCCGGAGCAGGCGGTCAGGCGTCCAGATCCTGTAGCAGAGCAATGGCCAAATGGAGATCTTGATCTTTGGCGGCGCCCAGGCACACCAAATGTGTTCCAGGAGGGAGAAACGGATGGAGCCTTCAAACTGCACTCTGCAAGCTGACTGGGAAGAATAAACTCCAGTTTTGGAAAGGGTCCATTGGATGACGTGTGGCTCGACCGTAGCACAAGCTGCAGGTCATGTATCCTTGCCCAAAGAAGAACGTAGTCAGCTATCAGATTAGCAGTCAGGTTGTGCATGATATCACAGATCCATCTTCCACCAGTTTAGAGCATCAGCCATGCATCTTCTCCTCCCTCAGCTGTGTCGGTACAGGGCAGGTAACATGCACCCAGGGGCCTTACCGTCTAGCCAGCTGGACTCCCAGAAGCTTGATGTCATCCCATTACCAATCGTAACCAATGTAATCATGCTGAACAGTTGCCAATTAGATGTGTCCACTGATATTTCCATGCCATGGCACAACCGAGAGGGGCGCTCCCATAATAGCCAGAGCCACCATAGACGAAGTGCCCCACTGAGCCTTTCAAGGTTCAGAATACCCAGTCCCCCAAAATGCAAAGGCTGTCAAACAGCAGACCAATTTACCTTGCATTTGCCACCAATTTGATCTTGGATTGGTTGAAGATGTGAGACACGCAGTCGACTCAAGGTCAGGGGCATACCAAGATATGTGATGGGGAAGTATACCACTTGGCCAGCAAAAGGGCGATAGTACTTGTTCGATGTCTATATCTTGGCAGCGGATATGCACAACCATGCACATGTTAATGTTAATCCGAAGACCTGTGGCCTCTCCAAACTGATGCAACAGGTCCATAGTGACTTGCACTTCTTCAAGAATTGGATTGAGGAATAAAATCATGTCATTCGCATACAATGACATCCTTTGTCTTGCCGGGTTAGCTGCGAGAGGACTCAGAATAACCTTGCTTGTTGCCTCCGAGAATTGATGATGAAGGGCGTCAATGGCAAGTATAAAGAGATGGGGAGGTATCGGGTCACCTTATCGTAGTCTGCCGCGGTGCACAATTGGAGAGCCTCGAGTTCCATTTAGGCAGAACTGGAGGATGTTGTGGACCACATAGCAGCAAGCTAGTCACACCACCTTTGAGGAAAATCCCTCCGCTACAAAAGCTCCAGGAGATAAGCCAAGGGCACGTGGTTTCAAAGGCCTTCAATATATCCAGTTTAAGGAGCAATGTTGTTTTCTGGCTTCGATGACACAGTTTTGCAACGTTCCACACAAAGAGGAAATTGTCATGGATGCTTAGGCCTTTGATTGAGGCAGACTGAGCTTGCGATACAAGACCATCAATATGACAACCCAACCTTCTTGCAAGCACCTTAGAGAGGACTTTTCCAACTGAATGTACCAGACTTATAAGGCGGTAATCCTCTGGTGCTTGGGCTTCCTCCTTCTTTGGTATGAGGCAGATGGATGCTTTGTTGAGGCGTGGTAGGGGCTTGGTCTGGAGTGAGTGGAAACTATGAAAACATGCCATTAGGTCATCCTTGATAGTCACCGAACATTAATTATAAATTGCTCCAGTGAAGCCAAAATGTCCGAGTGCCTTATCCATCGGCAGTTCACTAATAGCCTTGCTGACTTCCTGCTCAGTGAAGGGTTAGGTCAGAGTAAAGTCTTGTAGCTGCGGGTGGTTTAACAGGTGCCATGCAAAAGTCACACTGCGCGGCTCTGAGGACCCTATGATAGTTCCTATAGGATCAAAGAGCACGTGAGAAGCTGCCAGAGGGGGGGTCAATGGTAGATCAAAACTTTTTTTAGCAGAAGCAACAAAAACCTCTCGGCAGAAAATCAGTCTGATAAGGAAACAATGTGTGCGACTAATCTAAACGTAATCAACCGTGACAAAAGTAATAGAGATTGAGAGAACCAATTCACGAAGACACGACAACAAGAATCATGAAAACTATTAAAAAACCCTCATGTTATGATCGAAAAGATCAAACAAGGGTCAATCTATTCTACCCGAGTAAAAAACCAGATCTGCAACGTTGCAAAGAAACTCGTGTAGATCTGAATCCACAAATCCAATGACCATGAAATGATTGCAGGTGATAGAGAATTGAGTTGTGAAGACAACACAAAAAAGAATCACGTCGATTGGATCTGTAAAACTTGAGTTATGATAAAACACCGAGCCAACGTCGTGTTGTCCAGAAACTCGATGAGTAAGACTTGACAAAAACAAGTCGGACAAACAAGGCACAAAAGCTCCACTAAAACTACAATCTTTATTCAATATAACACAAGAGAAACAGCCAAAAGTTGTCTCAACACGAGCTCTGGCCTCCCTTGCTTTTATAACCATCCCCTCGGGCCAACCCAATCCTAACTAGGACTCTAATCCTACTTAATTTCAACCGAAACTTTCCACAACTGCTCAAGACTCTTCCATACGCAGATAGAAGCAATCTTAAGACTTCTAAACACCTTAGGAATGTCATAAACATTCCTAAAACAATTCAACTTCATGCTCACCATGAAATCTAACCAAAACAAACTCTAAACCTTCCATAAACGAAACATAACCACCCCAGCCATAGCCTGAGGCATAAACCAGCCAGTTGGACCTTTCCGGCCACATCTTTACGTCCACTTCTCTTCATCACGCCTTGGAACCATGTTGCCACGTCCATTCACCCCTTGAATATGTGCAAATACTTTCCAACAACGTCCATGATACCTTCATATGCAGTGTTCTTGACCCAAACATGTTGAGTGACCTCCCAATTATCTCAATCACAATTCTCCCCGAACTTCGTTGTTGAACCTCATCTTCTCCCTAAGACTAGTTCAATGGATCCCATCACCAGCCATGTCTTGGCCCCAAGAAACACCTGCACATGAATAAACAACCAATCTTTGTAAGTCCAAATCCTCGACTTGACTCTTCTTAGTTTGAAAACCAGAACAACTTACATGAGCACATAACATAAGCATGTTGCAAACCACAATAATGTTTAACCACCATAATCAGCCATAACACATAAAAAAACTTAGTAAAAGAATACTAAGCAATATTCCCTATCATCCAAAAAACAAGTTTGAAAACATTGCAAATAAGAACATAACAGTCGCACAAATGTTTCAGCAAATGAAATATTGAACAGTTCAAAGCAGCTGCTATGCATTGTACGAGTAAAGTTTGGACACTCCGAAGTATTCACTCACGTGCAACTCATCTGAGTGAAGTTCAGACGGTGCAAAACGAAAAACACCACAATTCACTTGTGCTACAAGTTTGGAAACTCCAAACTGGAAAACACGTGAAATTCACGTGAGGAAAAGTGTGGATAGTTCGAGGCGAAAAGCATGTGCTACTCACATGATTGAAAGTTCGCATAGTGCAAAAGGGATTCCCACAAGTTCGGACAGTTCGAAGCAGGTTTTCAGCAATATTCAAAACTTTTCGTGTGAATCCTCACTTTTATTTAAATTGCCAATGTACTCAGCACACATAGGTCTCACAGTTCCAAAATGTTGATAGATGATGTTCTCCTTCTCATTGTGGTCCCAGGCTTGATGCCCATCAGCATGTTTAATAGATGCAATGAAGTTCTCTCACGTGCGGGATGCTGCCTAAGGTAGAAAAACATAGTGCATGCATCCCCTTCATGGAGACACCCAATTTGCGCAACTTGCTTCCTTCTCGCCCGCTCCACTACGGCCAACCCCAACACTTTTTTTTTCAGGTCACATCTTAGTCTGGCTTAATCAGTTGTTAGGCCCCTGTCATCCTGCATCGTGTCGAGGCAAAAGATAACCTCATTTGCAATACCCAGTTGCAGACGAGCGTGGCGGAATCAGTCATTGCTCCATTTTCTCAAGGCTTTTGTAGTGTTGAAGAGTTCATTCGTGTAAAATCCCACATTTTCCTTCATATGAGGTTACTTACACTAAGCATCCAACTCAGATAGTCGATGAGAAGACTCGTACCACAAGAAACCGCACCTTGCATTTCTACAAGGTCTTATGGGGAAACCACACCGCTGATGAAGCAACGTAAGAAAACAAGGAATATCTTAGAACCAACTATCCAGACTTGTTAACGTCATATGTTCATTAGATCTTTTCCTTTTATCCTTCCTTTTGTAATCTCGGATCGAGATTCTTTTGGGGGGGAATGTAAAATCCCACATTTTCCTTCATATGAGGTTCAGTTGTATGTTGGTTATCAACCCTAATGGAGACCAATTATAGCTAGACTTATGAACTTGATCTCATCAAATATTTTCTTCCACTCATGCTTAAATTTTATTAACATGAGGAATGGACTTCACCAATAATCTTAGATAAATTATTTTGACCTCTCTTAAAAGTTTGGAATTATTTGAATGGAGGATCCTAGGTCAAATTAATATGCAGTACCCAATATATATTCAAATTAATTACAAATTGAATATGCTACTGTACATTTGGCCCTGTCAAAATTATTCAAATCTGAGGCAATAACTTTTTCTATGGATTCAGTGACACCATTGAATTTCACCCAATTTCAAATTCAAATTTGAAATTCAAATGAAACTTTCTCCAATTCGAAATCCAATTGCCGAATCAAATTCCAGATATTTATTTGAGCCTCCCCACAAAATCTAGAATTTTTGGATAAAGTTTGGTAGGAGAATTGAAGTTGCAGAGAGGGGAAGAGGATAAGAGGAGGTGGGACCCACTGTCAGCCTAACCCACTCGAGTGCAACCCACGGGGTGCTCTGTATCCAGCTCTCCCCGCCGATCGACGCCGGCATCGCACGACACCGCGACGTGGCATGCATCCACCGAGCTGCCTGCTTGCTTGCGCCGTGGCGCGCTTCCCTCATTCCTCCATCCCTATAAATAACCCCCCTTGGCCGTCGCCGTTGAACTCCACCTCGGTTCACGCTATTTCCGCCGCCTCTGTTCGATCGAGCTTTCGCCGACGGTTGAAGCCATTTCTCCTCGAGCTGTAAGTATATAAAAGGCTTGTCACAACCTCCTCTACGTATTTTATTTGGTCATTGATCGTGACATAGCTTCTGCATGGGATATTTTGAAGTTTTCCGGTCGCCGTCGAGGAAGCCGCCGAGAACCTTCATTGTCTCACCATCGAGCTCCAGTTCTAGGCCGTCTTGAGCCTCATCCTTTAAAAAAAAGGTTTGCAATCCTCTTTAATTTATGCTCACAGAATCTAAGCCTATGACATGAAGTGTAGCTCGAGTTCTTACTCGATAACCGAACGATTTCTCAATAGAACAGCAAAGCTTCGCGCTTAAATTCGTTTCATTCTTGCAATCATCCTTTAATCTGGTTAGCAGATAGCTTCTATATGTCCTAACGAAGCTCCCTGCCCAAGGACCCTGAAAGTTATCAACCGAGCACCTTAGATTTCGAGATTTCGCGGCCGCCGGTTGAAAAACCGTACTTCGTCGTCGAACTCAGCTTTGCCGGTGATGTCACCCCATTCTAACCCCCAAACCATCATCTTGGTGCTCCCAGGAACATTCTGGACCTTTTCCCAAGCCTATTATGCCATTTCCGAGCGTTTCCGATGAACGCCGAAACCCTAGCTCCGCCGTCACCGTCGCATCGCCGTCTCCGGGCATCACCGACTTGATTGGACACCACCATCAGCTTGCGCGGTCGATTTTATGGTTGAGCAGTCAAGGCGAGGCCATAAGGAGGTCGACGCAACTAGGTTCGGCGAAGCGCCGCAGTGGTTCCAGCGAGAGACGCTGCCGCGTCGGGAGGTAGACGAAGGGTGCGGGTCCCACCTGTCAACGACGCCCTCTCGTGTGGGATCAGCTGTGAACGCGGATCCGGTGTGGCTGCACGGGTTAACCCCGTGGATCCCTGTGTGGCTCAGTTCGGATTGGCCCGATTCAAATGGAGTGGGACCGGCCCCTTTATTTGAAATTTCCAATAGGAAAATAAATCCAGATTCAATCCAAACTTGGAAAATCCATAACTTCCAGTAGAATTATCCAAAAATCCCCAAATAAATTTTGTTAGAACCGGCATGAAGAATACTATCCAGTGGTGCACTTGGATTTGTATGAAAATCTATAGAAACTTCTCTATAATTCAGATAAGCAGAATTCTTTAAGAATTCATTCCTACAGTTCTGTTAATTGGAAAATTCCCAATTTTGGGCAGAACACTATTGCTAATACCCTTGATCTCCAGTAAAAATTTCAAGTTCTTTGGACTTAAAATACTTGTTTGATAAATATTCCAAATCTCCATGTAGTTATAAATTGAGAAAAATGGAAAACCAATTTCCAGAAATTTACCCAAACTTGAAAAATCAGTTTCTCCCCGTAGGAAAGTTAGAAAATAGTGAATTTTTTCTAGAACCAGTGAGACCCCTCTACATGATACAACCCCTGGTAGCTATGATAGGTCTCCGAAATTTCAACCAAAAATTAGAGAAAGTTATTGCTTACCATAATTTTTAAGAACAACAAACTTCCTTGATCATCTCCTGTTCTTTGCAAGATTCTTCTCTATAGTCACTAGTATCTACCATAAAAATCCCAAAGCCAATTAAGATAATTATCTTATTTTCATACTAGGATATTCACACCACCTCAAGCATATTAATTATTTTCAAAGTCATTCATACCTACTATATGCATATCGTGTAGTAGCTGAAATTGAGGAGCAGCCGGAAGCTTTGGAGGTCCAGCTGCCAGAAACTAACATAGGCTCAAACTCGCATTCAGGCAAGCCCCGGTTTGCATTTCAGTTCCTTATAGTGTTTTGCAGTTTTTATTTCACCTTACGTCTTCAGATGATTGTGCATTACATTTAAGGTGTTTGACATCCACTTGCATGGCCCACAAATCCTATGGAGTCTTGGGTTGGTCCACGGCCCGTTGAGTAGACACTGCTATGCTTATGCTCATAGGAATTCGGTAGAAGTCGAGTAGTTGGAATCTACTTGCGAGATAGGAATTTTATCACATGGGAGGATCTGGAATCAGAAAATGGTTTATGAATATGAAATTGAGACCGAGCAGTGGGTAGGATGCAGCGAGACGTGGTCTCATGTGCGTAGCCCTGCTTGTGTCGATTGAGGACCGTTTCGTGTGCGGCCCTGCTGGACAAGCTTGAATTGTACCGGTGACATACTGGAGGAATGGGCTCCAGTAAACTAACGTAGCTTGATACTAGTTTGTCGAGGCATTCTGTTCTGTTTTATAGGCGTGGGTTGAGGGCAGCAAGGTGTAAATCAGCTAGTGGGCACGTCAGAATACGCCCCACGCAGTGACCTCCTGCTCGTGACGGATCGACCGGTTCAACATTCGAGTGTCTAATGAAAGGTGGCCATATACGACTACTACTGAGGTGTTATGTAGGTACTGCTGTAAGTACTCGCTGACATTTCTGAAAGTGCGTATGTGTTGTGTTGTTCCGGGTGTATCTTGATTGCAATCACCGTCCCTCGGGGTAATAGAGTACCACTTGTTCACTGCGCTGTGACGTAGTAAATACTGAAGAAGTCAGGAGAATATGATATATAGGATTACAAATTGCTTGGACAACCTTGTTTGGCTTAGAAATAGTACAATTAAAAGTTTACAGTTTCCCCATACTTTACCTGTAAAAGCATTATGTGCTTTGTGCACGTCATATCATCGACAAAACGTTTCTTGTTTGATTGTGGAGTCTATAATGTGCCGTGCCTGATGAATGTCATGTGCAAGTTAAAACATGACTATAAGGATCCACTTGTAGGCGAGTCCTTTATGCTTTACCTTACCTATGCTTAGTATTCACCCTTGCATATGTCTAGTGAGACGGGTTAGTCTTGCTGAGCCTTATACTCACGTTTGCAGTTAACGAGTTTTTGCAGATTATACGACTGATGACGGGTTTGATGACGAGGCTGCACCCCTCCAGGGTTTACAACCGAGTTGGAACCCTGCACGCCGCCGTGAGTTGTGTGTTGCTAGTGCAAAGTATCCAGGACATGGATGACTTTGCTTTTGCATAGCTAGTGCTGAGAGCGTAGCTATGATGTATAGTTCTCTTTCCTTTCGTTAGTATTTTAAAACTTCCGTTGTGCTTTTCAATAAAGACTTAGTATTGTAAATTGTTCTCGTCCTTTTCTTGTATACTGTTGGGTGTCGCATCGCACGACACCACCAAATGAGATCCTTGGAGGTCGGAATTCCGGTCCCCACAATTTGAGAGAATGGTCATTGGAGAGATACCACTAACCTGCTGACCCCAGGTTTGTTTCACAATCTGTAGGAAATCAGGAATCTTGATCCATAAGTTTTTTAACTTGAAGTCAAAGCTTTGGCGGGTCTGCTCTTGTGGCACTAGGAGCACTGGGTAGTGGTCAGACATGAAAGAGGTTAGGGCTCGCAGACTGTAGCCAGGAAAAAGGAACTCCAACCATAGTTGCTGAAGGTGCGGTCCAATCTCACCAGAGTCGAGTTAGCTCACTCATTGCTCCATGGGAACTTTCGATTGCAGAGAGGGAGCTCCATAAGCTCAGTTGTATCCAGAGTGCATCGGAATGAGCCCATAAGCCTTCTGTTTTTGTTAGCATTGTTCTTGTCTTGCGCTTGGTAGATTAAGTTGAAATCACCAATAACTAGCCAGGGGGATCCATGCGGTGGCGCTAGCTGTAACAGTTCCTGCAAGAACTCTGGTTAGTCCACATCCAATGACGGTCCATACACCACTGTTAGCAAAAACGATGGTTTTGCTGAGCTATTACCGACAAACTGTAGCTGTGATGATTATCTCCTGAAACAGTCATATTGTCATCACACCAGCCAAGTAAGATGCCTCCTCTTGTACTGTTTGCTAGCAGTTCTGCAAACTCATTGAGGGTAGGCCCGAATATTTCCTTTGCAGTCTGTTGATCCACCTGACCAAGTTTGCTATCTTGCAGGCAGACAGGGGTTGGTATTCTAGTTAGGAGGAGGGCACAAACCATCTCCCATCGAACAGGAGAATTGAGGTCCTAAACATTCCAACTGATAATCTTAAGGTTTTGATCCATTACAAGATCAGACACCACCTTTAGCTGTTGAAGGAAATAATATCTTCCATTGTACGTTAGGTACAGGGAGTCCATGCACGCTACAACACATTACGACGTCAAGATTGTTGAGTCCAGTGAGTATTAGATAAGAGGAGTTGTAACTAGAAGATATTCTAGAGATAAACACGATGGATCTGGCTATTCTAGAAACAGGACAGAGATAGAGTTCAGTTACGATTTTATGTAACAAACTGACCGGATCCTTTTCATGTAAGTTCGCATGTAATTCTTCTATAAATATGGAAGACGCAGGCGAGTGTAGAGTACCGCTTCTACCAAAATTAACATGGTATCAGCGCCATAATTCTCCAATGAGAAATCATGTCGAGTTCTTCCACGGCGACGGGCTTCAATACGCTCTCTCGAGAAGATAACGAGGGAAAAATACCTCCTATGTTAGGCGCAAGTCTTGTCTTCTATCTGCAGCACACAGCTCTATGGGCTGCTCGACAGCACAAGAAAGAAGCCAGAAGAGGAGATTGTGATCGAGAAGCCTGGCAAGACTCAAGAGAAAGTACTAAATCCAGACTACGAAATGTGACTGGTTGAAGATCAACAATGGTTGAGCTATCTTAACTCAACTTTGACAAAAGAAGTACTGCCACAGGTGGCCATGTACACGTCCTCAGCGGAGGTATGGAAAGCTATCCAGGAATCCTTTGCTTCTCAATCTAGGGCTCAGATAATGCACCTACGTGCGAAACTATCGAGCACCAAAAAAGGAGATCAATCTAATGCTACGTATTTTGCAAAAATGAAAGAGTATGCAGATGAGATGGGAGCAGTAGGAAAAAAAGCTCGAAGATGAAGATGTTGTTTCGTACATCTTGACGGGTCTAGATTTGGATTGCAATTCTCTTGTAGAGAATGTGAGCACATGGCCAGAATCGATCTCCTTGTCAGATCTCTTCGTCCAACTGCTAGCAACAGGGGCAAGGTTAGAGAGGCAAAGTTCCAATCAATACAATATTAATGCTAACAATGTTTCTCGAGGAGGTTTTCGTTGCAGGGAGGTGGCTGCAAAGGCGGTCGTGGACCTTGTTGATGGTCGTAATATACCAATTTCAACCGTCCATATAACTCAATTATGTGATAGAATGAATATTTATTACACACATTATAGTTAGAAATAACCTAGTTCCACTTGTACTTAGAGAAAATAGTGCATGCAGGTATTTTATACAGAAATGAGGTAAAAGAGAGGGAGCAATCCTATAAATTATCATCCCAGCAAATCAAGCGTCAGCATGTGGCATCATATGGATCAAATGGCCCACAAACAGAAGTATCTGAGGCCATCCAACGGTGTATCACCCATATCAATCAATGAGACCCACTTGGAAGTCAGGCCGAGGAAGCACACTGGAATTGGTCCAACTTTCTATTCGGCCGACTAGGTGGTTCGGCCGATGCTTTCCTGGTGCCAGACTCAGTCAGCTTCCATGTGTCGACTCCTTGTGGTGCCCTGATCATGATGAAGACTGATTCACGCATAGGATCCAGTAAGTCCAACATTGATGCCTTCGGACGTGACTCTTCTCTAGCTATAAATATGACCCATCACCCCTCACTTGAACACACACCACTTGAGTATTCATTCTATTGTATCCATTATTCTCTATTGGTTTAGAGGAGTTTAGGTTGTAGAGAGGAGAGCCTCTAGTCCATAGTCCAAGTAGGAAAGGAGTAGAAGGAGTCTCTTCCCAATTCCAAACTGAGAAAGGTGGCCTAGAGAGGGGGTGAATAGGATTTTTTGAATTATAGTCGGAACCTGCAACACTTAACAAACTGATCAAATCACGAGATATCGGACTAGTCCGGTAGAGTGCAGACTAGTCCGGTGCGTGCAGACTAGATTGATCAAGTTTGATCGATTATCTCGATCCTAGACTGTATGTAGCAGAAATGTACTTATAATTGGAGTGTCACACTACTATGAATTAGGATGTAGCACAAGTTAATCTTATATTCAATGTTTCAATGTAATGTAAACAAGATTGATTGAAACCCTAGATAGATATGAAGAGTAAGAATAATATGCGCAAAGTAAGAACACAAGCTCTTTACCCCGTGGTTCGGTTCCCACAGAGGCAACCTACATCCACGTTGAGGAGTCCACAAAAGGACTAGATCTTCTCCAACCCTACCCTCGTCAGATCGCCACGGAGGCGAATCCTTTTTCACTAATCACAAAGGGCAAATAATCAAATTCAAGGGGCCTTCTTATAAGTTGAGGGCTCCCCAAGATTAAAAGATGAACATCACCAATAACACACTCTTAAGATTACAATGAAAACCACATGAGTGTGTTAGAGAATTAAACCAAGAGCTCAATGAGTGAAGAACCGTGTCTCTCCTTGGATCCAAAGTGTATCCTCAAAGGATCAAGATTTCTTGCATTGTTTTGCGTGGAGAGAGGAGTTTTATAGGCTCTTGGAGGGTGTGACGGCGCAGGGTATCGAGAGATGTGAAAGTTGGGTCGTGCACACCTATTTATATGGGGTTCCCAAAAGTTACCGTTAGGGTTTAGAAAGATCAGACTAGTCCGGTGTGCTGCGTGTAGGAAACCCTAGGTGTCCCGAAATATCGGACTTGTCCGAAGTGAAAGAGTACTAGTCCGATTTGGTTCTGAAAATCTTTGGACTAGTCCGATGAATATCAGACTTGTTCGGATAGGTGAATCCCTTAGTGAATTTAGGGAACAAGTCCGCACTTGAATGATTTGTCCGATTTAGGTCAGTGAAATTTCAGACTAGTCCGTGCTAACATCGGACTTGTCCGATTGACATCAGAAAGATATCGGACTAGTCCATGGTGTTATCGGACTTGTCCGATTTCGTGCAACTTGTGAAGTGTTTGGGGGACTAGTCCGCACTGGGGAGGACTAGTCCGATTCTAGTCAGAGAGATATCGGAGTAGTCTGTGGTGATATCGGACTAGTCCGGTTAGTTAAAACTGGACTGTGTGGACAAGTCTGCATTGTGAGGACTTGTCCAATCTGGTACAAAAAGATATCGGGCTAGTCCGGGGTCAGTCAGACTAGTCCGGTCCTGTATAATTTTGTGCAATGTGTGTGATTATTTGTGCTTGAGCTCTTGGAGTGTGTTTCCTTAACACACTCCATACACTATGATCTACTACACTTGGTTCTTGAGCTCTTTTCCGCATTGCTTCTCATTTTCCTTTCTTTTTGGCGTTTTGTTCATTCTTTCATTAGAATTTGTGCTCATATCAACAATTGGTTAGGATCTCATTTGCTTGTCATAAATCAACCAAAACCCACAAGGGATTCCTAGATGCACTTTCAATCTCCCCTTTTTGGTGATTGATGACAACCAATTGAGATTTCACAAAATATGATAAAAAGTTGAGATTTTCATAAAGTGTGCACATATGAGTTTGAAACACATTCAGCAATGAAAGCATAAGTCATATGTGCACTATTTATGGTGGGATGCAAAACTAAGTATGTATAAACGATAATCATGATGAGAATGACATAATTGACATCAATATATCAACAACAAGCACATATGTCATTTTTAGAGCAAAATCACAGATTTCATAAATATCTTCATAAGCAGTTCATGACATTGCGTCACAAGACCAAAAGTACCAAAAGAGCATGATATAAGTTTTACAACCCACAAAAAGACAAAAGATACAAAAGATAGCTCTCCTCGCAGCCTACAGCTAAAGCCTAAGACTCCCCCTCAATCTCTCCCCCTTTGGCATCAAGACACCAAAAAGAAGGAGAGGAGGGACCTAAGGTCTTCAAGCCTCACTGTCGGTCCTCTCATCGTCTTCATCTTCATTCTCAGGCTGAGGAGGAGGAGGAAGAACGGTTCCACTCGAGTCCCCAATGCCAAAATAGGCAAGCTCAGAGGGAGTCAAGGGCCCGAGCTCGGTGAAATTAGAATCTGAGTCATCAGTAATGACTGGAGATCCAATGGGTTCGATCTCCAGCTTCTGGCAAATGTGCTTCACATTCTCTTTGACGTACCTCATATCAACATTCCTTCTCTTGTTTAGCTTATGAGTGTTCACTTCCGCCTTCTTGCAAGAGGCAAAATAGCTGACAAGTACTTTAGGATGCCACTTGGTGACCTCTTTTGAGGAGGGGCCCTAGTGGCGGGAGCAACCCTAGCATCTCCACTAGCTCTCACTGGAGCCTCTGCACTGGAAGCAGGAGAAGGAGCAACTTGAACACTTGCTTGTTGAGGCTTCTGGGGCCTTAAGGGGGTGTGCTCCACATCCTTGACGATTTCGATACCTGTGACCTTCTCAATCATAAACAACAAGTAGGGGGCATAGCCACATGATCTGTTCGGCGTGCAAGAAATGTTGACCATGTCGTTCCAAATGTAGTCAAAGACATCAAATTTTCTATCTTTGCTTATGACCTTCATCAGGGTCCTGAGATATCCCTGAACACTTACAGCATCCCCATCCTTTGGGGCAATGGTCTTCCTGAAAACCTGGTTGAGCACCACGAAGAAAGGCTTCATGTTCTTGGTGGAAGGAGGATTGAACTTTAAGCTTGGTTCATAAAGAAACTTCATCTTGTCCTTCTCAATGACACCAATGTTGTGAATGATCAGGTTGTCATTGCTGGAGCTATCAAGGTGTAGAAATCTTGCAAATTTGTCATAGGTGATGGTGTACTTGGATCCATGAGTCATCCAAGTCACCAGCTCTTCGTCATCGCTGGCAAAGTGACATGTCGCATAGAACTGAGCGATGACCTCGTCGTTCCAATTGTTCCGAAAGGCAAATAGGTCATTCAAACCATGCTTCTCGACTGCCTTGACCACCTCAAAAAAAGGTGAGCAACCCTTCCTCTCAAAGTGCACCCAATCTATCCATTGGCTCCGCACAACTGGGGTCTTCATCTGGAGATAGACAGACTTGTAAAAGTCTGCATGGAAATTACTCCAGAACCTCCCATCAACAGCCTACTTGGGCCGGCTGTAACAATCCACATTTCTGAACTTTGTAGCCGTGTCGCTGCCCTTGACATTGAACTTCTCCTCAGCGGGATCCCGGGCCCCTTGCCTTGGAGCTGACATCTTGAGGGGGTCAATTGGGCCCGTGGCAATCCCCTTCCTTTGCCCTTAGCTTGGCAAGAGGTTGCTGAGCTAGGGCCTGCTGCACCCGCACCCTTAACTTTCGACGCAGGTTTCTTCGCGAGAACCTTGCGTCTAATCTACAGAGGGGAGGGTGCCGGCTTGGACGGGCGCTCTTGGCGCTTCTTGCCTTGGCCCGCTGGGGACTGAAGCAAGGCTTCTTGGTCCATCTCAGCCTCGAAGTTAGACATTTCATCGTTTGAGCTCGACATTGTCCTCAGAATGGATTACACAAGGTATTGATGAGAATAGATGACAAGGAATTGCATTGAGGAGTAATAAGATAGGGTTGAGTTCAGAAAAAATTGGACTAGTCCGGTGTACAGACACGAACTAGTCCGGGGTGACCGGACTTATCCGTGCATGGATCGGACTAGTCAGGTATTCAACCTCTAAAACCCTAACTACAAAACAAATGGTGATTCCTAATGCACAAATAGCTTAGCATCAATGTAATACATCAAGGAAGCATGTATATGGTGAAAGGAACTAAGCTATTTGATCAACAACGAAGGAAATAGCGATTTCAAGGGTTTGGGAGGAAAATTTACCGAAATTGCTTGATTCTTGAGAATGAAGGGGTTGAAGGTGCGGACAAGTCCGTGGTCTTCAATCCCTGAGCAATGGAGGTCGTTTTCCACCAAAACACGAAGAGTTTTGATGGAGGATGAAGGAAATCGCCTTTGGGAGCTCGAGCAAGGAGAGAGAGCGTAGGTGAGGTTGTGAGGATGAAGAGGATTAGGGTTTGGCAGTGGCTAGGGTTATGGAGACGAAAAATCGGACTAGTCCGGAAATGATCGGACTAGTCCGAACTTTTCCAGAGCCTATATCGGACTAGTCTGTCGTCGGCCGAACTAGTCCGGACCTACAGTCACTCTGCGGACTAGTCTGCATGGGCGGACTAGTCCGGGCAACCACGGACTAGTTCGTGGTCACCAGGGAAGAAATGCTTAGCCCATTCGTATATATTCGAAGGTACTTATTAAGAAAATAGGGAGGCAAAGCAAATCAAATAATCTTGATGAATATGATCAGTAAGCATTCAACAATCAAGCAATGACCATAATTCACCAAGATCTAGTAATTGACATAGTTTTTTGGAAAAATTGAGAGAGATGATTTTCACAACACAATCAATGAATTTTGAAGATAGCATTCATGTATACAAGATTTCAAGCCACATTCCGAGCATCAAGGATATTTAGTTCATTTTGGAGCTCGCAAAAGTGTTTTTTATCAAGTGGCTTGGTGAATATGCCGGCTAGTTGTTTTTTAGTGTTGACATGTGAAATGGCTATATCTCTCTTCATTGAGTGGTCTCTCAAAAAGTGATGCCTGATGTCTATGTGTTTGGTCCTAGAGTGCTCAACGGGATTGTGGGCAATTTTAATGGCACTCTCATTATCACAAAGGAGTGGAATACGGCTCATATTGTAACCGTAATCCCTTAGAGTCTGTTGCATCCAAAGGAGTTGTGCACAATAACTCCCGGCTACAACATACTCCGCTTCGGCCGTGGATAAGGCAATGGAGTTTTGTTTCTTGGAGGACCAAGAAACTATAGATCTACCTAGGAATTGGCATGTACCAGAGATACTTTTCTATATACTTTGCATCCGGCATAATCTGCATCAGAGTAACCAATGAGATTGAATTTGGAACCTTTGGGATACCAAAGGCCTAGGTTGGGTGTATGAACTAAATACCGCAAGATTCTCTTTACGGCTGTCAAATGACACTCTTTTGGATTGGCTTGAAACCTTTCACACAAACATACACTCAACGTAATGTCTGGCCTAGATGCACATAAGTAGAGTAGAGATCCAATCATGGAGGGATATACCTTTTGATCGACGTTTGGTCCATCTTCATTGAGATCCAAGTGGCCATTTGTTGCCATGGGAGTCTTTATAGGCTTCGCCTTGTCCATTCCAAACTTCTTGGGTATGTCTTCAGTGTACTTAGTTTGGCTTATGAACGTCCCTTCCTTTTGTTGCCTCACTTGGAATCCCAAGAAGTACTTTAGCTCTCCCATCCTAGACATCTCAAGCCTATCTGTTATAATCTTACTAAATTCCTCACAAAAAGATTTTTTAGTTGAACCAAAGATAATATCATCAACATAAATTTGACAAATAAAGAGATCATTGTCAAAGTTCTTTGTAAATGATGTATAATCTACTTTAACAATCTTAAAACCATTTTCAATTAAGAAATCTCTAAGACACTCACACCAAGCTCTAGGAGCTTGTTTAAGGCCGTAGAAAGCCTTACGCAATTTAAAGACGTGGTCGGGGAACTCTTCATCTACAAATCCGGAGAGTTGCTCCACATACACCTCCTCCTTGATTGGTCCGTTGAGGAAGGCGCTTTTCACATCCATTTGATAGAGCTTGAAATCATGGTGAGTAGCATATGCAAGTAATATTGTAATAGACTCAAGTCTAGCTACGGGAGCAAAGGTTTCATCGAAATCCAAACCTTCGACTTTTGAATACCCTTTGGTCACAAGTTGTGCCTTGTTCCTTGTCACCACCCAGTGTTCATCTTGTTTGTTGCAGAAGACCCATTTCGTGCCGACGACATTGAACTTGTGTCTTTCGACTAGTTCTCACACCTCATTCCGTTTGAAGTTGTTGAGTTCTTCTTGCATGGCCACTACCCAATCCAGATCCTTCAATGCATCCTCAACCCTGCGCGGTTCCAAAAGGGATACAAACGAATAATGCTCACAAAAATTAGTTATGGGAGATCTAGTAGTTACTCATTTTGGATGTCAATGATGATGTTGTCGATTGGGTGATCCTTTTGGATGCCTTTTTGTACTCTTGGGTGTGGCACTTGCGGTCTTGAATCTTCATGGTCATCTTCTTCTCCCCCTAGATGGTTGCTGTCAGAGTCTGGTTCCGCCAATTCTCCCGGTACTACCGTTGGTAGCCCACGGAGTTCGTAGTTCGGTATTGGGCGCGTAGAGATTCAGAACACAATGGCAAATAGACACGAAGATTTACGTGGTTCGGGCCGCCTAAGCGTAATACCCTACTCCACGGGGTGTGTAGTTGTTGTATTGAGCGTTTGAGCACTTGTGAGTGTGTGTCAGAGCCGAGTATGGGAGAGGTCTGGAAAAAACCATCCTTGTGTATCGCTCGACCAGTCCTTTTATAGTACAAGGACTGGTCATTACATCGCTAGCCATGCCCGACATGTGGCCCTGGCAGTTACTGATGCTTAATACACAATTAATGAGGTTAATTACCCTTAATAGCGTGGTAACGGGCCTTGACAGTGCCGTTACTTGTATTAAGGGCCTTTCGATCGTGTGTCATTAATATGGTATTAATGACACTTAATCGGGTCTTGAAGTCTTTGATTGTCCCTTGAAGGTCCGAGCCGTTGGGGGTCCACCAGTCTGATTGTTGAGGCTGAAGGTCGGGTGGTTGGACACGTGGCAGCTTTGGAGCTTTCCGTCTGGGATGGGTAGGTCCGTTGCAGATGTACACGTGTCAGTACTGGAGCTTCTCTCTGTCGGGGGTTAGGTCCGGAGGTGTCGCACAGGTATTTATACTGGAGCTTTCCCATGTGTGGGACGTAGCTCCAATTGCTGTATACACGTGGCAGCACCGGGACTAACCATAGAAGGGAGGCAGGTCCGGTCCCATATGACACGCGGGGCCTTCGGAGATCTTCAACTCACACAGGTGAAGTTCCTTTGGTCTTTTTGCAGTCCCAAGGGGTATACGGTACGCAGGGTACCGACAGTGGCCCCCTGGGCCCACCTCTGGGAGAGACCTTTTGGATGAAGTCGTTCTGCCCGAGGTGGATCCATCCTTCAGTTTTTGAGCCGTGTCTTCAAGGGTCTTCAGATGTGCAATTGGCAGTAGTTCACAGTTAAACCAACGCCGCGTGGCATATCCAGGATGCGGCAGGTGAGATCTGAGCGTGCGGATCTCACGCAATTGAAGGTCGCCGGTTCCCGATATAAAAACCGTATCGGTTCCGCACGCCCTGTCAGGCCGCTGCCCTCGGGCTTCCCGCCTTTTATGATGACAACCGTTCGCCTCGGGTAAGGACCTCGACTTGATCGTCGGGGTGGCCCCGGGCCCCCTTGTCATTCGCAAGGTGAAGTTTTTGAACTGTATCGTCGGCTCCTCTGCGGTTTCCATCCAAGCGTTGCGAGGGCTTACTCAAGAAGGAAAGCGTGCACCGTTTGGGGATCCTTTACACTTTCATTTGAACTTGCGCTCGAATCCTCCAAACTTTAGCCAGCTTTTCATCTCTCGCCCCGCTGTGCTGCGATGGAGTTGGGACTCCGCAAGAGCCGACTTAAGACCGACGGTGATTTGAAGAAGGTTCGGGCCCTCATGGGGGTGGTCCAGTGACTTCTTCAACCACTAGGTCCGCGCCGGCAAGCTTCTGTTCTAGAAGGAGCACGCCGGCGACATGGTGTACTTCTCCGCGTACGCCATGGTGGGACTGATCCCACCCTTCTTCACTTTTCTCTTGATGCTGCTAGACTTCTATGGTCTGCAGCTGTAGCACCTTGGCCCCCACTCCATTCTTATGGTGTCGATCTTTGTCCACTTCTGCGAGATGTGGGTGGGTATTCCTCCCTGCGTCGAGCTCTTCCGCACCTTCTTCACCATCCACACCACCGGCAAGAGTGACGAGTACCTTGGCTTCTATTATTTTGTGAAGCGCAAGAAGTGTCCGTACAAGTACTTGCGGTCGTTCCCTTATGGAAAGTGGGACGACTGGAAGAAGGATTGGATTGTCATCAGGGTGGAGAAGCATGAGAAGCTAGAGCTGCCCGAAGGCCTCCCCAACATCGACACTGAAGCTTGGAGTGAAGTTTCGGTGTTATCGGACGCCTTCAACCCTGCTCTGACCAGGATCCGCCAATGTGTGGAGGGAGGGGTGACTCCCGAGGCGGTATTCTGCAACTTTCTGGTCAACAGGTGGGCTTCGCTGAAGAAGAGGGTGAAGCTCGCTTGGGCCCTCAACAGCGTGACGGACGACGACCGGATCGAGACCAGTTTGAAGTCCAACCTGGAAGGTGCAACTTTGGAGTTTCACCTCAAGAAGTTCCAGCACGACATCGACGTCGAGGGTGATGACTTGACTCCACCAGTGGCTTTCCTCCCTCTGAACATGGAGGCGGAGTTCAGCAGGGAGCTCCGGCGGAAGATGCCAGTGCTTGAAGACCTCGGTGAAGTTGAGAGGCGTTCGACCATCGGGTTGGCGATCCCCAGAGCTTCCGAGGATGGTCCCCCTTCTGCCCCGAGACAGAGAGTTGAAGTCGTGGGCAAGGGCAAAGAATTGGCCGAGCCCTCGAGCCGTAAGAGGAAGTTGAAGCACTCTGACGGGAGGTCCGTCAGGCCTGCTCCTTCCGCAGCGGCTCCTTCTCCCTGGAGGGGAAGGTCTTCAATGGCGGCAACCACTCCAGCATCAGCATCTCCCTGGGGCGCTAGCTCCGGTCATGTGGCTCCGGTACCAGGGCCTGCTGAGGGCTCCAGGTCCGGGGGTCCTTCTCAGTCGAGGGGGGCCTGAACCAAGGGGATGCCAACGACAGCAGCAAGTTCCGGGGAACCCTCCAGAGCTACCACGCCAGTGGCGACTGGGTCCGGTCCTGAGCGTCCGGTGAAGAGGTTCTGCGCTAGCTGGAGTAGAAGCCTTCCAAGGTAAGCTCGATTTTTTACCTCAGTTGATGGTTTTTTGTTGTAACTGTGTTTTGAGTTTCTCCGTCCTTCATCCACATAGTGCCCAAGAAAGGGGCTGAAACTCCGGTTCCTGTAGCAGCAGCTGAGGCTGTGCAGGCGGAGGCTCCAGCTCGAATCCTAGCGCTGCCTCAAGAGGTGGCTGAGGCTGCGATAGCTCCTGCGCCGGCTGTCGTGGTCTTGGACCTCGACTCATCCCAAGAATATCCCGTGGTAGCGCCGGACCACGGGAATGAAGATGTACCAGCGGCACCAGCCCCGGAGGTTAAAGCTCCGGGTTTGGATGTTGAGATGACGGATGCTCCGGCCTTAGAGCCGGAGGTAGCTGCAATTTCGTCCCTAGAGTCGGATGTTGTTGAAGCCCCGACAGTGGAGCCGGTGGTTGACGAATCCCCAGCGGTAGAGCCAGGTGTTGATGAAGCCCCGACGGTAGAGCTGATGGTTGATGAAGTTCCGGCGCCTGTGCCGGTTGTCGAAGAAGTTCTGGCGCCTAAGCCAGTTGCTGTAGAAGTGCCGTCGCCCGAGCCCATGACGGTCGAAGCGCCAGCGCCTAAGCCGGCGGTGGAGGAGGCACCGACATCGGAGCTGGAAGTGGCTTCAGGTCCGGCTGAATCTTCAACGCCTGCCCCGGAGGTGGTGGTCCCGGAGGTGCCCGCGCCTGAGCCAGGGTGCCAAGATGAAGCTGTCGGCCCCCCGCCTGAGGGACCAGTTGTTGATGACCTGGCGATGGGACCTTCGGAGCCAACTCTGGAGGTCGAAACTTCTGTTGCAGGACCTTCCTTGGCGGAGGCCGGGGTTATCTCGGATGGTGGCCCTAGCGCCGTGGAAGTTCAGGGGACCACTCTTGTAGAGTGGGACCCGATTTTTATCATGGAGAACCCACTGGAACCAGCAAAGAGGACCCCGACAGGTCCAAACCCGATCCCTCTATCGTTATCTATTGACAACGCCTGCTCCAGTCTTCGTCAAGTGCAGCTGGCCTTCTACCACGACAGCAAGGACCTCGAGGAGGAGCGCCAAACCCTTAGGAGGTTGCGTAACCGGCTCCAATTTGAGACCAAGCTGGCACAAACCAGGCTGGTTGATCACAGGGAGTGGGTGAAGAAGGAGAAGGCCCAGATGGAGTATTGGGGCCAGCTGCTAGACGAGAGGTAAAGCATGGTGCGATCCCTCAACAACCAGTCTCGGGCCATCCATGAACAGGCCGTAGCTGCTAACAATGCAGCGAATGATCGCGAAGAGAGGCTCAACGCCATCCACGACAGCCTCGTCAAGCGCCAGGAGGATCTTGAGGAGCGGGAGAAAAAGCTCGAGGATGAAGAGAAAAAACTCCTGGAGCTGCGGGTGACCTCGTGAAGAGGGAGGAGGAGCTCACTCAGAGGCTGACTCTGGGTGACAAGAGTCTCGCAGAGCGCACCAATAAGCTGGAGGAGCGTTGTGAGAAGGAGAAGAAGAAGGCCTAGCAGCAGGGACAGGACCTCCACAAGAGGGAGGATGAAATTGTTGCCAGAGAGAAGAAGGTGCAGAGCCGGGAGAAGGACCTGGTCGACCGCCGGAACAAGATCCACCTCCAGGAGGATGATCTTAGTAAGCTCGAAAGGCAGGTTGCTGAAAAGATTCAACAGAACGCCAAAGAGGTTTAGCGCCTTGCCCGGGAGAATTCGGAGCTTGCTGCGACCAGAAGATCCTTGGAGGAGATGCGAGGCTCTAGGGCTGCGGAGTCCCAACAAGTTTGTACTTCCTGGGAAAAGCCAATGATGCGTTGATGCTGATGGGTTTTAGTCCCGTGCGTCCAAATGATCCGGAGCCCGAGCTGGATCAGGCGATGCAGGCGTTGAGTTCGGCGGGCAACAAGCTCACCAAGATGGGCGATGTCATCGCGGACCAGCTGGAAACTGAGGGACAATCCCTAGCGAAGAACGTCGCAAAATATGTGCTGACGTGCTACACAAGCCGGGACCCTCAGTTCCCACTGGACCCGGTGCTTGAAGGCCCCATCGACGGAGAGGGAGAAGCTGCCCAAGCCAGCGTGTCGGAGGTTGCCCAGAAGGTCGCCTCGTTCTTCCATAGGTTCTAGGACTATCTCTTTGTAGCTCCCGCTTGTATCCTCTCTTATTTTTCTCCAATTTTGTAATTTCTTGTCTCCAGATGAATGAAATCCAAGTTTTTATGAATTTCATTTTTTGTCTTCAACATCTTTGTCCCACTTGGCCCCCTGGTAGATGTACACAATTTAATTGTGAACATGTACCAAGAGGATGTAATAGTTTTTGAAGACTTGCGTGCTTCAAACTTGTAGAGTGTAGGTCCAAAGTCATCGATAGTAGAGGCCCCCTGAGGTTGTCGGAGCTTAGTAGCTCCGGCAGTGACCCTTGTCAACGCGTAGAGCATCGACGGTTAATCCTCTGGGTTGTCGGAGCTTGGTAGCTCCGGCAGTGACAACTGTCAACACGCGGTGCGTCGACAGCAGACCCCTCTGGGGAGTCTTCCCACCATCTTTTATTCACATTGACGGCTGGCCTTCTGGCTTTACCGAAACTTAGTGGCTCCAGCGACGCTTGCTATCAATGTTTGAAACATCGACTACAAGCCACCTAGGGGATGTCGGAGCTTTGGTAGCTCTAGCTTCATGCACCATCATCATGAAATCTTTATTTTTCCTGCACACTGAAGTCAAGAAAAATAGTAAAATCCATTCCCTATCTATAACTCAATTGCGACTTACTATTCCCGAGAAATTTTTAGGTCGAACGCAATTGTAAATACAATCAAGTGCATTGGCTTGTTTTCTCCAGGTCTGATCGTTTCTGGACTCGCCTTACTTCGGCCTGCCGGGGTGTAGGTAGAGTGGCGTACTTAGGGTGCATGACCAAGCTAAGTCGATATCACACTCCGGACCTGGAAGAATTGACGAGTAGACCATTAACAATGTTTAGAACCGGAAGAATTGACAATGCAACTTGAATTATACTTGAATTGGTCGAGCTAAAGTTTCTTAAGAATTACACAACTTTGTTATAGACAAGAAAGAGAAAAATAAAAAATATTGAGCCTGTACAAAATAAATGCACGTGGAGTCTATTTTCACACAATGATGTCTTTCATTATAGGTCCGGGTACAGGGGAAACAAGTACACTCTTAGGGTACGGAACCAGGCTAAGTGTGTTTCCTTTGTCGTTTGACCCAAGGTAGCTAGCTACACTTTTAGTTCTGAGACTGTGACAAGTGTTGCCTGAACTTTGCGGACCTTCCGGGGAAGGTCCGGCTGTTCTCCCGAAGGATCTACCCGACTCTGTACAATGACTCTATAACATACATCACATGTAACTACAGACTCACCTCCGTGATATTAAGTGTAGAACTTACGGAGGTGCTCAATGTTCCAAGGATTAGGGAGCGGTGTCCCATCCTCGGTTGCCAAGCGAACGCAACCGGGACAGGGTACTTTGATCACTCGGAAGGGTCCTTCCCAACTGGGGGAAAGTTTGTTTAACCCTTCTCTGGATTGTATTCTCCGTAGCACCAGATCGCCTTCCCCGAGCTGTCGGCTGTGAACATGCCTTTGGTGATAGCACCGAAGAGCCTGGCGGTATCGGGCATTCCGAACAGCTGCTCGGCACCTTCCCTCTTCAAGGAGGTCAAGGTCTTCATGCCGGAGCTGGTCCTGTGCGGCATCGTCGAAGGTCCGGACCCGGAGCGACCCCAAGGTGATTTCCGGAGGAAGGACTGCTTCAGCCCCGTACACCAGGAAGAAGGGTGTCTCTCCGGTTGACCGGTTTGGAGTTGTCCTATTGGCCCACAAGGTGGGCAGAAGCTCTTCGATCCAGTTGGCTCCATGTTTTTTCAGGCGCTCATATGTGCACGTCTAGAGTCCTTTTAGGATTTCTACATTTGCTCTCTCAGCTTGGCCATTGCTTGCCGGGTGAGCTACTCAGGCATAGCTGACCTGAATGCTGAGGTCTTCGGAATATCCTTGGAATGCAAAGCTTGAGAATTGGGTCCCATTATTAGTTATGATCTTGTTTGGGACTCCAAATCTGCATACGATGGACTGCAAGAAATTGATAGTTGATTGCTTGTTTATTGTCACAACTGGAGTTGTTTCCGGCCATTTGGTGAACTTGTCAATGGCGACGTACAGGAACTTGTAACCTCCGACGGCTCTTGGGAAAGGTCCCAAGATATCCATCCCCCACACAGCGAATGGCCATGTAGGAGGTATCATTTGTAGAGGCTGAGCTGGTGTGTGAATTTGCTTTGCATGGAACTGGCATGCTTCGCATTTCTTCACTAGCTCAGTTGCATCCTGGAGCGCTGTAGGACAGTAGAAGCCATGCCGGAAGGCTTTACCGACCAGCGTGTGGGAAGACGCGTGGTTCCCACACTCGCCTCCATGGATTTCTACGAGGAGCTCGCAACCTTCTTCCCTTGTAATGCACTGCATTAGGATGCCGTTGGCACCATGCCGGTAGAGATCCCCTTCTACCAGTGTGTATCTTTTAGCCAATTTGACTATCCGGTCAGCGGATACATTATCCTCAGGAAGGAAATTGTCTTTCAAGTAGCTCCAGATCTTTGAGATCCATGCATCGGAGCTAACTTGAGGATTTGAGTCTTGCGTGCTGGGTTGCTCGGAAATTCCTGTAGCACCTACGACCCTTGATGGACGCCATGGTAACAGGGCCATCGGGACCACCAGCTTCGAGGTGCTGGTCTCGCCCCCTTCGCTCAGTTCGGCAGGCTGAGCTGTAGGTCTTGACAATCTCCGGACAAAGGTTCCGTCGGGAGCCGGAGGTCCGGTTGAAGCTTTCGTCGAGAGTTCGTCGGCTTCAGCGTTGTTGAGACGCTGGACATGGCAGAGATCCAAGACACCGAAGTCCTTCTGAAGCTTCTGGACTTCAAGTAGGTATGCAGCTAGTTGAGGGTTGTTGCAACAGCCTTCACCTTTGACTTGTTTTACAACAAACTGTGAATTACCCTTTTCCAACAGCTGCTTGACACCACACGATAGTGCCACCTTGAGCCCATAGATTAGCGCTTCGTACTCCGCCATATTGTTGGTCTCCTTGAAGTCAAGGTGCACCATGTATTTGACCTTCTCCCCGGTCGGAGTGAGGAGAAGGACTCCAACTTCGGCCCCCTGCTTCTACACGGAGCCGTCGAAGTAGAGAGTCCAGTGAGGCTCGGTGAAGACCAGAACCTTGGGTTCCAGCTTCTGCTCAGTGGGGCCCCTAGGATTTGATGGAGAGGGGGTCCATTCCGCCCCAAAGTCCGCCAATGCTTGACTCTTGATCGGTTGTCTTGGGACGAATTCAAGATCGAACTCGGCAAGTTCCGCCACCAACTTTGCAATGTTCCCAGTAGAGTTGGGATTATGCAAGATTGCACGCAGTGGATAAGAAGTTACCACTGAAATCTTGTGATCTTGGAAGTAGTGTCGGAGCTTCCTAGAGGCAATAAGAACTGCGTAGAGCAGCTTATGCACCTCCAGGTATCGAGTCTTGGCGTCATGGAGTACTTCGCTGATGAAGTACACTGGGCGTTGGACTATCCAGACCCTCCCGAAGGGGCCCGAAGCTTCCTCCTCATCAACCCGGACCCTCTCAGAGGGGTTCGGACCTTGTTCGGGGACCTCCGAGTTCCGGCTGGAGGAACTCGGAGCTTCTCCTGAAGTGATCCGGACCATCCCGGAAGGGTTCGAATCTTCTTGTTCAGCAGTAGGGACTCCTTTATTTGAAGGAGATGGACTCTACGGCTTCTCTCCTTGAGGATCAGGGTCTGGGAGCTGGGACCCAAACTCATCTTCAGGTAGCTCTAGACCCTCCCAAAGGGGTCTGGATTCCTGAACTAGAGATGGTTCTGGTCTTTTCGCAACCAGGACCATGCTGCCAACTTCGTCAGTTGCTGAAATGTAAAGCAGTAATGGCTCACCAGGGATCGGAGCTACCAAGGTTGGTAGAGTGGTGAGGAGCTGCTTCGGCTCCTGGAATGCCTTTTCTACTTGTTTAGACCATTGGAATGGTCCGAACTTCCTCAATAGCTTGAAGAAGAGTAGCGTCCATTCCATCAGTCTTGAGATGAACCGGCTGAGGGCAGCTAGACATCCAGTCAGCTTCTGGATGTCCTTGATGCGGGCTGGTGGCCGCATGTCTTCAATAGCTTTTATCTTCGCCGGATTTGCTTCTATTAATCGGTGGTTCACCAAGAAACTGAGAAGTTTTCCGGAGCTAACCCCGAAGACACACTTGTCCAGGTTTAACTTCGTGCGAGTGACTCGCAACTTGTCGAAGACAACTTGCAAGGTGTCAAGGAATGACTCCTTGTTCTTGATCTTGACGACGATGTCATCGACATACACTTCCACTACATTCCTGATAAGCTCTCCAAAAGTTTTGTACATAGCACGTAAATGTTGAAGCAGCGTCTTTGAGACCAAAAGGTGTGGCAGTGTAACAATATAATCCATCTACTGTGATGAAGGAAGTATGCTCTTCATCTTCCCTAGACATTCTGATTTGATGATACCCAGAATATGCGTCTAGGATACACAGTAATTCACACCCGGAGGTGGAATCCACTATTTGATCTATTCTATGTAGTGGGAATGGATATTTTGGACATGCCTTATTCAGTGTAGTGTAGTCGATACACATCCGAAGCTTCCCGCCGACATTGGGTACAACGACTGGGTTTGCCAGCCATTTTGGATGGAAGACTTCTCGGATGAATCCGGCTTCAAGCAACTTCTTCACTTCTTGACGTATGAAGTTATGTTGCTCTACTGATTGCTTTTGAGGCTTCTGGTGTACAGGACGAGCGTCGGGGTAGATCTTCAGATTATGCTCGATCACTTCCCTAGGGATCCCATGCATTTGTGACGGTTGCCAGGCAAACACGTCGACATTAGCCCGGAGGAAAGTGACGAGCGCGAGTTCCTATTTGTCATTCAGACCTCCCGATATACGGGTGGTGTGAGCAGCGTCGGAACTGATTTGGACGGTTTTGACGGGAATTTCGGTGTCGCCGCTTGGTTGCACACGAGGTGCGGAGGTTGAGCCTCGATGATGAATGCTCGGGGGTTTTGGAGCTTGCTCCTTTCTGGATTCTTCCTCCTACGCTGTAGCAAGCGCGTGGAGTTCTTCCAGAGCTGTCACTCCGGCTGTGCGATCTCCACGGATCCGGAGAACACTGGCTGGTGTTGGCATCTTCAAAACCAAGTAGCCATAATGAGCAGCAGCCATGAACTTGTATAAGGCTAGCCTGCCCAAAATGGCATTGAAGGGTAAGTTGATCTGTGCCACGTCGAAGACCAACTTCTCAGTGCGGTAATTCTCCCGGGTCCCGAAGGTCACCGGAAGAGTAATTGCACCGAGTGGGGTTATGGCCCCCGGACCTACTCCGGAGAAAGGTTGGGAGGGGCGAAGATCTGAAGGTCGGAGCTGAAGCTTGACGAAAGCTTCGAAGCTTATGAGGTTCGACCCCGAACCTCCGTCCACCATCACATGGTGGAGTTGGATGTTGCTGATGGTAGGAGATACCATCAGTGGAAGTTGGTCAGCTATAATCATGTTCCGAGGGCAGTATGAAGCATCAAAGGTGATGGCAGTGTCCATCCACTTCCGGTGCGGCTCCACCATGGCAGTAGGAGCTACTGAGGCCATGTCCTGCCGCATGGTCTTGAGAACACGGCGGGAGGTGATGTCCCAGGAACCACCAAAGATGGTGTTCGTGGTTTTCCGGTGTTCGTTGTCAGAGACGTCGAAGTTGTTGTCGACAGAGGTGTAAACAGCCTTTAGGACCTTTTTAGGGTCCTGAAATCCTAACTCCTCTTCAGCCGGAGCTTCGTCGACTTTCTGCTTTCCTTCCCTTTGAAGGAAAGGAACTTCTTCCCGGCGCTTGTTGTAGCGCTCGGCAAGGTTCTGGACCTCTCGGCAACCTTCCAAGTTGTGGTTGTTTGTCTTGTGTATAGGACACCACATATTGGAGCTGCCTCCGTCTTCAGACAATGGCCGAGGTCATTTCTTGGGGCGTGGCCCCCGGCCACCCGGAGCTGCGGCAGCAGCGGCTGTAGGTGTGCCGGCCGACGGCTTCTTTTTGCCGTTGGACTTTTTATTCTTCTTACCACTCCCGGATATAGTGGCTTCACCCTTGGAGGACTTTTTGTTGTCCCCTGGAGGTGGTTGGGAGTGCATTTCACGGCCCTCCGCAGCTTTGGCGCACTTGTCCGCCAAGCTGAAGAGTTCCGTGACACTGGTGACTTCCATGGTCGCCAGCTTCTCCAGCATCTTCTTGTCTCGTACGCCTTGTCTAAATGTCATAATGACAGAAGCGCTTGAGATAGAAGGTATAGTGTTTTGTACCTGAGAGAACCTCTGGATGAAGGATCGCAGGGATTCTCCCCCCTTCTGCTTGACAGCAAAAAGGTCCAGTTTGGTGCCTGGCCAGGTGTATGAACTCTCGAAATTGGCGGTGAACTGTTGGCACAATTCCGCCCAACTATTGATGGAGTCGGGTGAAAGGCTCATAAACCAGGACCTGGTGGTTCCAGTTAAAGCCACGGGGAAGTAGTTGGCCATCACAGCCTCATTGCCTCCAGCCACAAGGATTGCGGTGGAGTAGATTTGGAGAAACTCAGCAAGATTGACAGTCCCGTCAAATTTCTCCGGAAGGTGAGGCCAGAACTTCTGCGGCCATCTGACCATGCGTAGGTGCATGGCCAGGGCATAACAACCTCCTCCTACTCCCTCGGGAGCAGGACTGTCCCGAGCCTCTCGCCTTTCGTGAGCGTGCTCGATATGGACGCGGCCATCCTGTTGACGGTAACGGCGATCAAGCTCCGCCCGGAGGTCATGAGTTGAAAGTCGGGTTATCGTATGGGTACGTCGCGCCCCGGAAGGCAGCAACGTCGCTTGTTGAGACGCAGCACACCTCCTGTGTTGGGAAGCGTGCAGACCAAGTCTACCCGACACGGTCCAATGCTGCGATGGGGCCCGCCCCGAGGGGGGAGGACCTTGGTTGCTGATGCGATCGGCTGCTGCTGCAACCAGGTGTTCCACATCAGCCCTCCATTGCTCCATTGCACCCTGGGATACTGCTGGAGGCGGTGGACGTTGGAGAAGAGCACGCGCGGCGTGGAGCGCGTGTTCAGGGTTATTGTTTGCCGATGCCGTGACTGATGCAGATGCCCCATCTCGCTGTCTAGCTTGATTTGCTGGTCCGGACGGTGGCGGCGGAGGCATGACTCCTGCTGGAGCCATAGCACCTGCTGGCCGCTGCACGTTGGAGGGATTGCCTCCAGCAGGTTGCGCAGCAGGGATGCCGTTGGATGATCTAGCAGCAGAGTTCACCATCCTTGAATCTCAGGCGCCCCTACATGGCGCGCCAGCTGTCGGAGTCTGGTTCTGGCAATTCTCCCGGTACTACCGTTGGAAGCCCGCAGAGTTCGTAGTTCGGTATTGGGCGCGCAGAGATTCAGAACACGATGGCAAAGAGACACGAAGATTTACGTGGTTCAGGCCGCCTAAGCGTAATACACTACTCCACGGGGTGTGTAGTTGTTGTATTGAGCATCTGAGCACTTGTGAGTGTGTGTCAGAGCCGAATATGGGAGAGGTCTGGAAAAAACCGTCCTTGTGTATCGCTCGACCAATCCTTTTATAGTACAAGGACTAGTCGTTACATCGCTAGCCTGGCTCGACATGTGGCCCTGGCAGTTATTGATTCTTAATACACAATTAATAAGGTTAATTACCCTTAATAGCGTGGTAACGGGCCTTGACAGTGCCGTTACTGGTATTAAGGGCCTTCCGATCGTGTGTCATTAATATGGTATTAATTACACTTAATCGGGTCTTGAAGTCTTTGATTGTCCCTTGAAGGTCCGAGCCGTTGGGGGTCCACCAGTCTGATTGTTGAGGCTGAAGGTCTGATGGTTGGACACGTGGTAGCTTTGGAGCATTCCGTCTGGGACGGGTAGGTCTGGTGCAGATGTACACGTGTCGGTACCAGAGCTTCCCTCTGTCGGGGGTTAGGTCCGGAGGTGCCGCGCAGGTATTTAGACCGGAGCTTTCCCATGTGTGGGACATAGCTCCGGTTGCTGTATACACGGGGCAGCACCGAGACTAACCATAGAAGGGAGGCAGGTCCGGTCCCATATGACACGTGGGGCCTTCGGAGATCTTCAACTCAGACAGGTGAAGTTCCTTTGGTATTTTTGCAGTCCCAAGGGGTATACGGTACGCAGGGTACCGACAGTTGCCCTAATTGACTTGTTGATCATTTTCATCTTCTTGAGGTTGATATTGTATGGAGGCTCCCCCTTGATCATTGGCCTCCTCTTGTGGTTCATCTTCCTCATGCATATGTAGAGGTGGTTCTTGTGGTCGAACTTCGCCCAATGCCATTCTTCTTAGTGCTTGGAAGGGAGCTTCTTCTCTTTCTAGCACACATGGATCAACTTGCTCCTATTGGGAGCCGTTAGTTTCATCGAACACTACGTCACGTGCTACTTCAACAAGTCTCGAGGTCTTATTGAAGACACGATAGGCGTAAGAGTTCGAATCATAACCAAGCAAGAAACCTTCATCGGACTTCAAAGCAAATTTTGAAGTCCTAGGCCTCTTGTTCAAAATATAGCATTTAGAACCGAAAACTCAAAAATACGAAATATTAGGCTTGTTACCGGTGAGTATCTCATATGATGTATTCTTGAGTAGTCGATGAAGGTAGAGTCAGTTTATGGCATGGCAAGCGGTGTTAACCGCCTCCGCCCAAAACCGATCGGAGGTCTTGTATTCATAGAGCATTGTTCTCGCCATCTATATGAGGGTTCGGTTCTTCCTTTCGGCAACTCCGTTTTGTTGAGGGGAGTAATGTGCTAAAAACTCGTGCTTTATGCCTTCTTCGTCTAGGTACTCCTCAACTTGAGTGTTCTTGAACTCCGTGCCATTGTCGCTTCGTATGTTCTTGATCTTCAAAGAGAACTCATTTTGGGCTCGCTTGAAGAACTTCTTGAGTGTTCCTTGTGTTTCTGTCTTATCATGTCAAAAGAAAACCCAAGTGAAGCGAGAAAAGTCATCAACGATCACTAAACCATATTTGTTACCGCCGATGCATATTTAAGCAATTGGACCGAAAAGATCCATGTGAAGTAGCTCGAGAGGTCTTGTTGTAGTCATGACGTTCTTCACGGGATGAGGTGCTCCAACTTGCTTCCCGGCTTGGCACGCGCTACAAGGCCTGTCCTTCTCAAAAACAACATCCTTCAAACCTCGGATGTGATCGCCCTTGAGAAGTTTTTGAAGATTCCTCATACCAACGCGCTTGCCGTCTATGCCACAGCCAACCCATGTTGGTCTTTGCAATCAAGCATGTGTCAAGTTTGGCTTTATCCTTGTTGAAGTCAACAAGGTAAAGCTTTCCCTTTAACATACCCTTGAATGCAATGGCGCCATCACCCCTTCTAGAGATGGTCACACCCTCATTTGTGAACAAGCAATTATAACCTTTGTCACATAATTGAGATATGGACAACATGTTATAATCTAAGGAATCAACATGTAACACATGAGAAATAGTATGTTGTGATGATATGGCAATTTTACCGGTACTGAGCAACTTTCCTTGACTATTGTCTCCAAAATAGATGCCCTCGCTTGGATCCTCATTTTCTTCATACTCAACGAACATCCTCCTTTCTCCGGTCATATGGTTGGTGCAACCACTGTCTAGCACCCATTTAGATCCACTGGAGGAATAGGCCTACAAAAACAAATCAAACCTTGGTTTTAGGTACCCAAGCTTGCTTGGGTCCTTGGAGGTTAGTTACAAGAGATTTGGGCACCCACACATGAGATTGGTGTTCCCATGGTGTAGCCCAACATAATGAGCATAAACTTTACCAAAATTACTTCTCATTAAAACATAAGATGCATCAAAGGTTCTAAATAGCAACTGTTGTTGTTTATAAACAGAACTAGTCCGAGTCACCGGACTTGTCCGAAGGTCCGGACTTGTCTGTACCGATGCTGGACTAGTCCGATATTCCTGTGTGTTGATTTTGTTGTACTTCCTTGCTTGAGAGTAATTTCCCTTCACAAAGACAATGCTCTCCTTATTATTCTTATGGCTTCTAGCATTTTGCTTTCCACCATAGGAATACCCAATGCCATATTTGACATTAGGAGGTCTTGTGGCCAAGTATGCACTACGTGCATATTTGACCTTCTCCTTGTCAAATATCCCACTTTGGGCAGGATGCTTATCCTTGGTAGAGGTTGACTTGTCTTTCAAGCTAGTGTCAACTTTACCACATGCACAAGTAGAAGCAGTTTCAGTTTTAAGGGGTTGAGAAGGAGAACTTGAAGAGGATGAAGGGTCACTTTTCTTGAGTGACTCAACTTGTACCTCAAGGATCTTGTTAACCTTGATTAGGTTAGCAAGTTCGTCCTTAATTGTAGCATTTGAGTCACTTAACTCCAAGCAAGCTTCCTTGCTTGAAGCTAACTCAAGCTCTAGTGACTTACTTCGCTCCTTTTCAAGTTCAAGAAGCTTGTCAAGTTCAAGATATTCCTCCTTTTGGGATATAATCATATCTTCTTGACGGTTTATCAACTTCTCCTTCTCGACAAGTTGATCAAGTACAAATTTCATTTTCGCAGCTGTTTTCTTATCTAAGCCAATGAGCATATCTTCATTATCACTAGCAATTTCACTATCACAAGAATAGGAATGCAAGGAAGAGGGTTTGGTTGTTACCTTTCGTTTACCTTCCTTTTCCATGAGGCAAGTGTCGTTCCCCTTCCATGCGCCGAGAGTGGGAAGAGAGTGGACTTCTTAGATGTCTTCTCGATTGCTATGCTAGCCATCTCCTCTTCTTATTCGGATGAGGACTCATCATTTGAGTCCCACTCCTTCCCTAGATGCGCTTGTTTAGCTTGCTTCTTCTTCTTGAAGAATTCCTTGGGTTGAGGCTTTGTTTCCTTGGTCTTCTTCTTGTTTTCTTCATATGGGCAATCAACTATAAAGTGGTCATACTCACCACAGTTATAGCATGCCCGCCTCAACTTCGGTCTTGATTTTTTCCTTGTACTTCCCTCACTTGGTTTAGCCACTTGTCTTTTCTTCATCATCCTTTTGAATTTCTTCATGAATAGTATCATGTCATCTTCATCCAAGTCGCTGCTCTCATCATCACCGTCTTCTTCTAGTTGAGCTTCTCGAGCTTCTCTTGACAAGGGCTTGCAAGTGGACTTCAATGTGACCCCTTTCTCTTTGCCGAGGTGAGGTCGGCAATCTTCTTGACATGCTTCACTTGCATCTCCATCATCTCGAAATTGATGATCTTCCCAAGCAACTCATCCGGGGTCATTTTCTTGTACCCGGGGCTTTCTCTAATCATTGAGCACAAGGTGGTCGTTCTACTTCTTGCTTCCGTATGCTCGAACCTTGTTGATGATCGTCTTTAGCCAGTTGTACATGTCTTTTTGTGACTCATCTTCTTCGATGGCGAATCTTCCCAATTTGCCTTCGATAATTTCGATCTTCACCTCTCGCACATGACGATAACCTTCATGTGCAGTTTGCAAATGTTAGAAATCAAGAGGGAGCTCAAAGATCAAATAGCCACTAAATCACTTCGAATTACATTGAGAAATCTGATTACAAGATCAACACCAAGTGCTATCTCTCAAATAGCACAAGAACACTAATAATACCTTCTCCTCCATCTTTGTCGTTGTTTGACGATGCGGCCATCTAGCCAACAAGGCGAGGCTGCAAGAAGAACGACGACGAGAGGCGTTTCCCCTTGTTCTTCTCTTGGTATGTTGATCAGACTATGAGTGGGTTAGAGTGTTCAAGTTTGTATGAGTCTATGCCTTATCCTTCTTTGATCATACACTTGACCCTCTTCTTATAGTTGACCAAGGGACACAAGAGGGGGCCTCCCACTCTTAGGAATCATTGAGTCTCTCGATCAGAGACTCAAAATTTGGTGGGTTGTGTCCTTTCAATTAGAAAACATGTCAATCTCGAGTTCAAACTGACAGTTACTGAAAAAACCGGAGTAGTCCGGTCAGGGTCCGGACTAGTCCGATATTCTTATGAACAAAAATGGACTAGTCTCGTAAGGGTCCAAACTAGTCCGGTTACCCTTACGGGATAGCAACCGGACTAGTCCGGTCTTTACCAGACTTGTCCGATACTTCCAACATTCTCCCCCTTGAACTCGAATCTGAAACTTACCAACTTACTTAATACTAAACTTAGTGTTCATTTTCTCATGCTTGACATATAGGGCACGATGCATCACAACAACCATTTACGTATTGTTGGACTCGAAGACCACAATACATCTCACACTTGAAAATGAACTTTACTCTTACTTGGCCCCTAAATATCCAGTGATCATAGGTTCCCCCTTAAACCCATGCCGCTACGTGTTCACTGAACACGCTGGATGGAAGACCTTTTGTTAGCGGATCCGCAAGCATACGTGGTACTTATATGCTCAAGACTTATTGTATGATCCTAGATTCAATCTTTCACAACATAAAACTTAATGTCGATGTGTTTGGCAGCACCACTCAACTTATTGTTGTGAGAGTAAAATATTGTGGGCTCATTATTACAGTATAACTTAAGTGGTTTTTCAATGCTGTCGACCACTCTAATACCGGGTAAAAATTTCTTAAGCCAAACTGCCTGCTTGGTGGCCTCATAACATGCAACAAACTCGGCATGCATTGTGGACGATGCAGTGACGGTTTGTTTGGAGCTTTTCCACGAAATGGCTCCATTTGTGAGCGCAAATATATAACCTGACGTGGATTTCTTAGTATCCACACAATTCGCGAAATATGAATCTGAATATCTCACTACTTCAAGTGGATCTGACTTACTATACGTCAACATGAGGCCTTTTGTGCCTTGCACATATCTTAATGCTTTCTTAACTGCCTTCCAGTGATCAATCCCTAGATTGGCCTGATATCTGCCAAGCATTCCGACCACATAAGCTAAGTCAGGGCGAGTACAGACTTGAGCATACATAAGGCTTCCGACAGCAGAAGCATATGGAACCGACTTCATTTGATCGATCTCATATTGGTTCCTGGGACACTAAAAATTCCCAAACCTAACGCCCTTGACAATCGGAGTAGGTGAAGGCTTACTCTTATGCATACAATACTTTCTTAATACATTCTCTAAGTATGCCTTTTGTGATAAGCCTAATACCCCTTTATTTCTATCTCGGTGAATTTCTATGCCCAATACATAGGATGCTTCACCAAGATCTTTCATATCAAAATTAGAGGACAAAAACTTCTTAGTTTCTAATAGTAGATTGATATCACTACTTGCAAGTAGTATATCATCTACATAAAGCACGAGGAAAATAAGATTCCCGCTCTTAAACTTAGCATAAATGCAATTGTCCTCCTCATTTTCTTTAAACCCAAACTTTCTTATTGTCTCATCGAACTTGAGATACCACTGCCTTGATGATTTTTTTAAGTCCATAAATGGACTTTCTTAAGTGGCATCCCATATGTTCCTTACCCTTAACAACAAAACATTTCGGTTGTGTCATATAGACATTCTCATATAGATCACCATTGAGAAACGTCGTCTTTACATCCATCTTGTAATTCTAAATTGTAATGTGCAACTAATGCCATAATGATTCTGAATGAATCCTTACTTGAGACAGGGGAAAATGTCTCATTATAATCAATCCCTTCTCTTTGTGTGAAACCTTTTGCAACAAGTTTGGCCTTAAACTTATCAATATTCCCTTTGGAGTCACGTTTAATTTTGTAGACCCATTTACAGCCTACTGTTTTGGCTCCATTAGGAATCTCAACTAAATCCCAGACTTTGTTTGTTTCCATAGACCTCATTTCATCCTCCATGGCTTTACACTATTTAGATGAATGAGGACTTCTCATAGCTTCTTCAAATGCGGTGGGATCACCTTCCATTTGAATTGCCTCACTCAAATAGATCTCATAATCGTCCGGAATGGCCGATTTTATTTCTCATTGAGATCTTTTTAATTGCACATTATCTTCATTTTGAGGTTGTTATTGCTCTTCATTATTAGTGACAACGGGCTGACAATGCTCAACCTCTCTTAATAATTCCGTTGTCAACGGAGAACTAACAACAGGTGTTGAATCTTCACCAATAGGCACTGATGATTCAACAACAGTAGGTAATGAGAAATATGGTTCTTGAATCATAGGAGTGGGTACATAAACCCGCTTCTCTTCAAGATTAATTTCTCGTCTTACCGTACTCCCCCTGATCATGGCATCCTCTAAAAAGATGGCATGCCTTATTTCTACAAACTTAGTATATTGTTCTGGACAATAGAAACAATATCCCTTACTCTTTTCTGCATAACCAATAAAATGGCAACTTACTGTCTTAGAATCCAACTTACCAATGTTTGGGTTAAACAAATTTTGCCTCAACAGGACAACCCCATATATGCATATAACTTAATGAGGACTTACGTCCTGTCCACAACTCATACGGTGTTTTGAGCACCGACTTAGTAGGAACCCGATTTAGCACATGAGTGTCTGTTTTTAATGCCTCCATCCATACGCTAACCGGCAAATCTGATTGACTTAACATGGATCTAACCATATCCATTAGCGTACGGTTGCGCCGTTCCGCTACTCCATTTTGTTAAGGCTCGCCCGATGTGGAATACTAGGCGACTATGCCATTTTCCTGTAGGAACCGAGCAAATTGTCCAGGAACTTGGCCATACGGGGTATGATGACCGTAGTACTCACCACCACGATCAGATCTTACCACTTTAATCTTAGTGTTGTGCTGATTTTCAACTTCATCCTTAAATATCTTAAATTTATCCAACGCTTCAGAGCGTTCTTTAATTGGATAAATATAGCCATAGCAAGAATAGTCATCCGTGAAGGTTATGAACGAATCAAAACCATCAACAGATACTACGGGAAAAGGACCACAAATGTACGTATGGATTAATTCCAAAATTCTCGCACTGCGTATGGTACCTTTCTTATTTTTCTTAACAAATTTTCCCTTAATGCAGTCTATGCATTCTTCTGAATCCAAAAAATCCAAATGAGGAAGAATCGATTGTGAAATCAATTGTTCAATTCTCCCCCTCGAAATATGGGCCAAGCGACAATGCCATAATTTCGAAGACATTTCGGAATCGATTCTCTTACGCTCACCCTGATGTGAGGAAAACTTATTGTCACTTACAACATTACCATCATCATGCATAGATAATAAGTATAGCATGCATTTTCTTATGGCAACACCAACAATCTTATTATCATATTTAATTACACATCTGTCTTTGCCAAACTGGCAAACATAACCATCATCATCTGAGCATGATACTGAGATGAGATTTCTACTTAAAGAGGGTACATATAATACATCCTGAAGTGTAAGTACAAAACCATTTCTTAATACTAATGGATAATCTCCAATGGCTATCACTTCAGCTTCATGGCCATCAGCAACTTTAATGGCCCTTTCCCCTCTTTCTAGGGTCCTCGTCATATTTAACCCCTGCAACGAATTGCAAATGTGCACAGTGGCACTTGAGTCAATCCACCAAGATGATGGTGTATAATCTAAAAGCAGGGATTCATCAACAAAGGTCACAAAATCATTACCATTTTTGCAACACCATTTAAGGAAGCCTATGCAATCCTTCTGATGGTGACCATTGTCTAAACAAAAGCGGCACTGATCTTTATCCACTTTCACATCCTTATTGTAAGGATGGCTTTGTGGAAACTTACCCTTATCTTTATCATGGTGAGAAGAACCATGATACTTAAAAGATTGCTTAGAAGAATAATTCTTCTTAGCCTTACCATTTCCCTTCACATAATTAATAGCATCATAACCGTGAAGGTACTTAATCCTCTGTTCCTCCTGAACACACATATCCATGAGTTTTTATATGTTCCATAGTTTAGGTTGAGAGTTGTAATTGATGACAAAAGTCTCAAATTCCTTACGAAGTGAGGCAATGATGAGATGCACAATGAACTCATCTTTAATCCCCAAATCCATAGGCTTAAGCTTTGCAGCCATATTTGTCATCCTTAAGATGTGCTCACGCACACCACCTCCATGATACTTTTTAGTAACAAGCCTCTTGATTAGAGTGCTTGCAGTGGCCTTAGAAGAACTAGTAAACTGATTCTCTATCCTTTGGAGGTATTCAACAGCAGTTTTGCATTCAGGGATTGCTCCCCGAATGGCCTCAGTGATAGTGCCCTTAATTACCATCAAACATTTTCTGTTTGATTTCTTCCACTTATAACAATCAATTTCATAAGCCAATAACTCAGTAGTATATTCCTTTGTCCTCACAGCAAAGGCTTCCTGAGTTTCATCAGTGTCTCTTACTGGTTCAACTGGTGCAACCGAATATGGAGTAGTGAGAGCCAAGTCTATCTCAGAGACTGCTAAAGCAATCTCCAACTTCTCTCGCCATCTCCCATAATTGCTTCCATTGAGTGGATCAATAGAAGCGATGAAACTCAATGCTAAATTCGCATTGGAGGAACCTTCATTATCAAAAGACAAAATCAAGAAGAATGCATTTGAGAATAACTGAATATCAACATAGTAATTTATCTTTCGCTTTGGTTACTCGACCAAATTACTATGTTCTTAGAAAAAGAATGTCATTAATGCCTTTCGCATTGGTTACTCGGCCAGTAATGACATCAAAACTCAATATTGAAGAACAACTGAAATCCATAGTAATTTATCTTTCGCTTTGGTTACTCGACCAAATTACTATGCACTTAGAAAGAAAAATGTCATTAATGCTTTTCGCTTTGGTTACTCAGCCAATAATGACATTAATATATCTTAAAAACATGACAATTAAATTTTTCACTTTGGTTACTCAATAGAATTCCATGCAACTTAAATTGACATAGCAATTTATCTTTCGCTTTGGTTACTCAACCAAATTGCTATGACAATATAAACTTAATTCATAGTGGAAGCTTAATTGAATAAGCAAACTTATTTGTATAGCACGGACTAGTCTGCACATGGTCGGACTAGTCCGAACTCTTACAATATGGTTTTCGGACTAGTCCGGTCCATACGCCGGACAAGTCCGGGTACTGATCCAAAAACATTTGATCTGTTCTTTATTGAACTTTTTGAGTTTGGTCCGTACTATTCCGGACTAGTACGACCAACCCCGGAAATGTTTCATATAAAAAACCAGAAAATGTCGAAATACCAAAAAGAGAATCTTAATATTACTATCGTACCAAATCAACTTAATTTTTACAATGGATTTCAGTCCACAGTGCTTAATTAGTTTTCAATCAGATGAACGCGTCAAAAGGCCCTGATCTGAAAACCTAACCACTTTACTGCGGACACCAAACTAGTTCAGCCCTTAGACCGGACAAGTCTGGATCTTCAAAACTTTCAGCAAAAAACTTCAGTCAAAACTCAGTTCGAAATGATTAGTGGTCTAAACGGCTCTGATACCATCATTAGAAATCAAGAGGGAGCCCAAAGATCAAATAGCCACTAAATCACTTCGAATTACATTGAGAAATCTTATTACAAGATCAAAACCAAGTGCTATCTCTCAAATAGCACAAGAACACTAACAATACCTTCTCCTCCATCTTTGTTGTTGCTTGACGATGCGGCCATCCAGCCAACAAGGCGAGGCTGCAAGAAGAACGACGACGAGAGGCGTTTCCCCTTGTTCTTCTCTTGGTATGTTGATCGGATTCTGAGTTGGTTAGAGTGTTCAAGTGTGTATGAGTGTATGTCTTAGCCTTCTTTGATCATACGCTTGACCCTCTTCTTATAGTTGACCAAGAGACACAAGAGGGGGCCTCCCACCCTTAGGAATCATTGAGTCTCCCAATCAGAGAATCAAAATTCGGTGGGTTGTGTCCTTTCAATTAGAACACATATCAATTTCGAGGTCAAATTGACAGTTACTGAAAAAACCGGACTAGTCCGGTCGGGGTCCGGACTAGTCCGATATTCTTACTCGACAAAATCGGACTAGTTCGGTAAGGGTCCGGACTAGTCCGGTTACTCTTACTGGACAGCAACCGGACTAGTACGGTCTTTAGCAGACTTGTCCGGTACTTCCAACAGCAAAGTGTCCCAGATTTCCTTTGCAATCTTGAGTCTGTCCACTTTGGTGAACTCGTCCCAACTGAGTGAAGAAGTAATGACTGCTGCGGTTTGAGCATTTCGATGAATTGCTTGCTCTTGGCTTGGTGTAAGCTCTTCATCGTCGTTCGGGATATCTATTCTTGTACATACAATATGCCACAAACTTGGATTGAGGGAAATCAAGTGCATTTTCATGTTCTGCCTCCACATTTAGTAGTCATTGCCATCAAAGTGTGGGGATTTTCCAAGTGGAATAGATAGATAGTGATTATTGCTAGAAGTAAGACGATCGTAGTTGAAAGGATATCGGGAGTAGTCGGTGTGACTACTCCCCTTCTTCTTCTTCTCGTCTTCGATCTTCACTTTTCCTTTGGAGAGTGTTTTCTTCCTTAGAAGTGCCTTGAGTTCCAGCGTCTCCTCATCGTCATCCTCAAAGTCTTGAATGGCCTCGAGGAGCCTCTCCAAGTTTTGGTTCTTTTCTTCTTCAACCTTCTCTTGGTTGATGCTCTTGTGTACGTCCTTCATGTCTGACATGTTCTCTTCGAGTGATTAGTATCCTTTTGAAGAATCCTGCTCTGGTACCAATTGGACGTGGCCTAGAGGGGGGTGATTAGGCCTTTTTGAATTTTAGTCGAAACCTGCAACACTTAACAAATTGAACAAATCCCGAGATATCGGACTAGTCCGGTAGAGTGCGGACTATTCCGGTGCGTGCAGACTAGATTGATCAAGTTTGATTGATTATCTCGATCCTAGACTGTATGCAGTGGAAATGTACTTGTAATTGGAGTGTCACACTACTATGAATTAGGATGTAGCACAAGTTAATCTTATATTCAATGTTTCAATGTAATGTAAACAAGATTGATTGAAACCCTAGATAGATATGAAGAGTAAGAACAATATGCGCAAAGTAAGAACACAAGCTCTTTATCTCGTGGTTCAGTTCCCATAGAGGCAACCTACATCCACGTTGAGGAGTCCACAAAAGGACTGGGTCTTCTCCAACCCTACCCTCATCAGATCGCCATGGAGGCCAATCCTTTTTCACTAATCACAAAGGGAAAATAACCAAATTCAAGGGGCCTTCTCACAAGTTGAGGGCTCCCCAAGATTACAAGATGAACACCACCAAAGACACACTCTTAAGATTACAATGAAAATCACAGGAGTGTGTTAGGGAATCAAACCAAGAGATCAATGAGTGAAGAGCCATGTCTCTTCTTGGATCCAAATTGTATCCTCAAAGGATTAAGCTTTCTTGCGTTGTTTTGCGTGGAGAGATGAGTTTTCTAGGCTCTTGGAGGGTGTGACGGCGCAGGGTATCGAGAGATGTGAAAGTTGGGTCGTGCACACCTATTTATATGGGGTTCCCAAAAGTTATCGTTAGGGTTTAGAAAGATCGGACTATTCCGTGGTGGACACCGGACTAGTCCGGTGTGTTGCGTGTAGGAAACCCTAGGTGTCCTAAAATATCGTACTTGTCCGAAGTAAAAGCGGACTAGTCCGATTTGGTTCTGGAAATCTTTGGACTAGTCCGATGAATATCGGACTTGTCCGGATAGGTGAATCCCTTAGTGAATTTAGGGAATAAGTCCGCACTTGAAGGACTTGTCCGATTTAGGTCAGTGGAATTTCGGACTAGTCCGTGCTAACATCGGACTTGTCCGATTGACATCAGAAAGATATCGGACTAGTCTGTGGTGTTATCGGACTTGTCCGATTTCGTGCAACTTGTGAAGTGTTTGGGGGACTAGTCCACACTGGGGAGGACTAGTCCGATTCTAGTCAGCGAGATATCGGACTAGTCCGTGGTGATATCAGACTAGTCCAGTCAGTGAAAACTGGACTGTGTGGACAAGTCTGCATTATGAGGACTTGTCCGATCTGGTACAGAAAGATATTGGACTAGTCTGGGGTTAGTCGGACTAGTCCGGTCCTGTATAATTTTATGCAATGTGTGTGATTATTTGTGCTTGAGCTTTTGGGGTGTGTTTCCTTAACACACTCCATACACAATGATCTACTACACTTGGTTCTTGAGCTCTTTTCCACATTGCTTCTCATTCTCCTTTCTTTTTGGCGTTTTGTTCATTCTTTCATTAGAATCTGTGCTCATATCAACAATGTGGTTAGAATCTCATTTGCTTGTCATAAATCAACCAAAACACACAAGGGATTCCTAGATGCACTTTCAATCTCCCTTTTTGGTGATTGATGACAACCAATTGAGATTTCACAAAATATGATAAAAAGTTGAGATTTTCATAAAGTGTGCACATATGAGTTTGAAACACATTCAACAATGAAAGCATAAGACATATGTGCACTATTTATGGTGGGATGCAAAACTAAGTATGTATAAACGATAATCATGATGAGAATGACATAATTGAGATCAATATATCAACAACAAGCATATATGTCATTTTTAGAGCAAAATCACAGATTTCATAAATATCTTCATAAGCAGTTCATGACATTGCATCACAAGACCAAAAGTACCAAAAGAGCATGATATAAGTTTAACAACCCACAAAAGACAAAAGATACAAAAGACAACTCTCCTTGCAGCCTACAGCTAAAGCCTAAGACTCCCCCTCAATCTCTCCCCCTTTGGCATCAAGACACCAAAAAGAAGGAGAGGAGGGACCTAAGGTCTTCAAGCCTCGCTGTAGGTCCTCTCATCATCTTCATCTTCATTCTCAGGCTGAGGAGGAGGAGGAGGAGCAACGGTTCCACTCGAGTCCCCAATGCCAAAATAGGCAAGCTCGGAGGGAGTCAAGGGCCCGAGCTCGGTGAAATTAGAATCTGAGTCATCAGTAATGATTGGAGATCCAATGGGTTCGATCTCCAGCTTCTCGCAAATGTGCTTCGCATTCTCTTTGACGTACCACATATCAGCATTCCTTATCTTGTTTATCTTATGAGCATTCACTTCCGCCTTCTTGCAAGAGGCAAAATAGCTGACAAGTACTTTAGGATGCCACTTGGTGACCTCTTTTGAGGAGGGGCCCTAGTGGCGGGAGCAGCCCTAGCATCTCCACTAGCTCTCACTGGAGCCTCTGCACTGGAAGCAGGAGAAGGAACAGCTTGAACACTTGCTTGTTGAGGCTTCTGGGGCCTCAAGGGGGTGTGCTCCACATCCTTGACGAACTCGATACCTGTGACCTTCTCAATCATAAACAACAGGTAGGGGGCATAGCCACAGGATATGTTCGGCGTGCAAGAAATGTTGACCATGTCGTTCCAAATGTAGTCAAAGACATCAAATTTTCTGTCTTTGCTTATGACCTTCATCAAGGTCCTGAGATATCCCTGAACACTTCCAGCATCCCCATCCTTCGGGGCAATGGTGTTCCTGAGGACCCGGTTGAGCACCACGAAGAAAGGCTTCATGTTCTTGGTGGAAGGAGGATTGAACTTAAAGCTTGGGTTGGCTCCCACAATCCATTACCACATTTGTGTTGGAGCTGAAGGAGTCCTATTTTCATTCATCATGGATGAGAATATGGTCCCCACTCAAGGGGTGGATTGAGGAATGCTCTAGTTCCCTTAGCTTGGCATGCACACCACTTAACAAGGTGGACATGCTAGTTATGGAACTACACCTCCCATTGAAGTAACATGAATATCAAGCCAATGAAGAAGTGTTAGATGATCCAAGCCATGGATATTCGCATGATTTGTGAAAACCCATGTCAACATGGCCCACTTGGGGAATCATTTCCCTAAGACCCATGAGGATTCTTCATTTCAAACAACAACTCTGATGGCTATCACTAACAAGGAGGTCAAAGGTGGGATCATCATCACTCTTGTAATCAAGGAGGCTATGGAGATTTCAAGGGATTTAAGTTCAACTAGCCTACCTTGAAGTATCTTGTCCATGGCCAAGCGAGAAATCAAGACAACATTTACATGAAGCTCTTGGCCAAGGACAAGAAACTTAAAGAGCATTCAAGATCCAAGATGTCCCACAATCACTTGTTGGGATTCCAACCTTTCGACCAAGCCCGTGCAACCTAAGGCAAGTGACATTATGGATTAAAAATTTCTTGTTTGATTGTAGAGTCCACATGTCATCATGCCAAAGGAAGTCTTTGATCCATGATCAAAGTGTGGGTTAACTCAAAGGAGTATCAAGAAGGTCCAAGTAACACCCCTAAATAAGGACAAGTCTCACCATGCTCATGAGAGAATATCTTCAAGAGGGAAAAGCCGTCACTACAAAAACAAGTCTTCATCAAGATGATGGAGAGGCTAGGGCTCATGTGGTACACATGTCAAACTAACATGCCAAAGGAGATTTGGCATGTCGATCAAGAGAAGTTGTCCACATCTTAAACTCCGGTATTGGACAACAAATCATTGCATTAAAGAAGATGGAGGTAAGTCCCACTCATCAGACTTCAAAAATTTGATGAGTCATTGCCAATAGGTTAATTGGTAGTTATATCATATTTGATTTCCTAATTTCATATTTGAAATTCCCATCAATCTTTGGACTTGCATTTAGCATGTTTGAATTTTCACACTTGAATGTTGGAAAGTAAAATTTCAACGATCATAAAAATAAAATTTTGAATTAGGAAATAAATTTATTTGGATATGAACTTGGGTGTAACCACTTTAAGTCATCTTTATAATTCAAACCAAAAATATTTCCCTTAATATTCAATGCATTTGCAAGTTGTTTCAAGTAGGGCATAACAATTTGACAAAGGGTACAACATGCTTTTAAGCTAACGTAACTCATTTTCGAGTTGTTTTGTTTGTTCTTGATTTTAGTGCAGCCAGGACAAAATTTGTAAAGAGGTTGGAAGGCCTCATCCAGCGCATATCCCTCCATCAATCTTGTTTTGAGTTCATGGTGGAGGAATGCTCAAGATGGTGGCTCAATGGAGGAGCAAGATGAAGCTCATTCAACTCTAACCTCAACTTGGCAGAAGACATTGAACATGAAGGTTACACCAAAATTCATCGTCGTGAGTTTCTCACACAACGACCTTCAACTTGAATTGCTCTTCAATTGAGATACAAGTTTAAAATTTTCCATTGCTTGGAATTACATTAGGATTGAATGGTTTTTGCTTATATTTGTAAGGAAGGTTTACACCTTCTCATCATTCAATTCTTCTGCACCCTTATGAGAGTAAGTGTTGGCATTGCTATTTTTGATTCTTCAAAAAGGAATGCCACCTTAAATAGGAATAAATTTAAACAAGTACCTAAAATTTCATAAGCATTACTACATTCTATTCCTAGGTAATGCTTATGGAATTACTTAATAGTTGAATTGGTATGTAGCAACCTAGGAGTACTGATGTCCATAATTTTGATTTGAATCTCGTTCATGCATGGATAACTAAATTTCAAATTCCTAGGCAAGAAATTAAAAGTGTTCAGGAGAATAAAATTAAGAATCTTGTTTGCCATGATCCAAATGATAACATTTGCTCTTGTGTAAAGAAACTATGATGGTTAGAAAATTTACAAGATGAAGGGATCCATATAGTGTATTTATATCACTTGCATTGTTATGAGTAGGAGCTTTAGAAAATGTTCAAATTGATTTATCCATAAAGCCCAACTCTTATCAATTAATAGTACATTGTTCATGGATACACTTGAATTTGGGCCCAATGCATCTTTAATTTTTGTCCTCCCCATACGTACAAATAAAAAATCGGTTACCTAACCCAAAAATTCATTTGTACAAGTATCGGGAGCTAACCATCCCTTTCTATCACAGAGGGGAAGTTTGCAGGAGTAATATTACTATGCAGGCATTCAAAGATTCAATTATTGAAAACCCTAAGAGAATTCCATTTCAACATCTCTTGGCCAAGGAGTAAATTAGGATTGTTGCTACCTATCGAAAATTAAGCCCAAAGGTCAACCATAACTATACAAGGCCAGAGATTTGATATGGAAACCCTCCATGAGCAACCAATGAGCTGCTACGAATATGTGAGAGCATTATGCTCTCAACTATTCTAAGCACTCATTCAAGCTCCCAAGAATTGTCGCCATCATTGGGTGTAAGTTATTCCTTTGTGGCTAAAAGGCATGATGCACCTTAACCAAGGAATGACAAGATCACATCCAATGTATATTGGGTGCAAGTTGTTCCTATGTGGCTAAAAGGTATTTTATACCTTAGCCAAGGAACAATGGATCGCACTCAACCCATGTTGAGTGCACGTCATCCCTTTGTGGTTATTGGTGTTGACGGTCCTTAAGTACCATATTTTGACCGTCAATTCACCTCATAATGTGCATAAAAGAAACACAAAACATAGTGGTAGGGTTATACACTAACCCAATTTCACAAGTGTTGGTGTTTATTTGTATGCAGGTGAATTATTACCCAAAATACAAAAACATGCAGGGATGAATCCATGAAAATGGATTTCAATGAATCAGACGATGACACATGGCAACACATGGCTCAAATGGCCTACAAACAGAAGAATATGAAGAGATCCAACGGTGTTGCACCCATATACATCAAAGGGGCCCACCTGGAAGCCACCTGGAGGAAGCACTCCCCGAGGGGAGCCTTGACCAGGTCGGCCGAACCAGGGGTTCGGCCGACCTCTTCCTGGCGCCAAACTCGGTCAAATGACACGTGTTGGCTCCTCCCGACTCCCTGGAGTCAATGGTGACTGTTTCGCGCGTTAATTGTGGCGAGAACCGACCCTTCTTTACCTATAAATAGACCCCCTCACCTCACTTCTCACACACACCAAAAATTGAGAATAGTGCTACATTCCAAAGATTTAGAGTAGTCCTAGAGGCTACCAAAGTAGAAGGAGAGTGTGGTGAAGAGTCTAGGAGAAGGAGGCTTGGGCTTGTCAAGTCCCTCTTCTACACTTGTACCCCTACAAAGGTTTTACTCAATCAAGTAAGCCATTGTGAATTCAATACAAGTTTGATCTTTCATTCTTAGTAGTTTGCACAAGTAGTTACTTGTGGGTTCACTGCTTTCATTCATTAGAGGCTCTAGTTGTAGCTTTGTGTTCGAAATAACTAGAGTAGTGATTTATAACGTAAGCGTGGTGCTTAGGTTATAAATAATCAGTGGATATCTCGTAGACCCACGGATTGAAGAGGTAGGCAGTAGGTGGTGACAGACCTATCTGTCCTTCATAATCCTCCACGTTCGGCTATGCCATAGGCTCTTGGCGGGAGTCATCCTAGTATTGCTAGGAGTAAGCCCGTGCCTGAAGCAAGCATCTACTGCAAACTACCTTAAATTAGGATCAATACTTTGAATTCCTCTCTGTTCCTTGCCTACCAAACAACTTTGTGTCCTTGGGTGAGCTAGTTCAAAAGATTAGCACACACGTTCTTTGGATTCGATACCCTTGGGAATACTCCTTAAGGGGAAATTCTACAATGGTATTTCCGTGCGCTTGCGGATAACTCTGTGTTGTTAAGAAATACCAACAATAGGTATGTTGTATCTTAGACAAGGAATAACGGATCACACCCAATGCATGAGAGGTACAATTTATTGCTTTATGACAAGAAGGTATGATACACCTTAGCCAAAGAATGACGAAACACACTCAACCATGTTGAGTGCATCATTCCTTTGTAGCTAAATATTATCATTACCTTAGCCAAGGAATAACAAGGTACATCCAACCTATGGAAACCTTGAGGTGTGGATGAGCGACACCAACACACTCTCCTCGACCACACTCATGGAACCCATGGATGGCAACCCAACATTGACACTCAACCCTCCAATGCCAAAGCCATGCTGCAACAAGGTTAGGCCAACCTCATGGCCTACATTCGTCGTTAGGGTTTCAACCCCTATCACGGACCTTGATCAAGAAGAAGCTTGAGGGAGGACCCCCACTTGAGGTAACTTGTATCACACCCCATTTGCATTCTTTTATTTTTATTGATCTCTTTCCATCGCATTTGCATCCCTAAAACAATAATAATAATATAGTATAGGTTAGGTTAGTAAAATAAAGGATGTGCGGTAAGAATATTTTTTACTTTGCATTAGTTGAAATGATGAATAGTTGTCTGTTTTATTTTCTCTAGTCCCTTACATACAACTTAGTATTCTCCAAGTATTGGGTTTATTGGCCTAGAATATATTCTTGCCTGAACTTGGAAATTGTGGGTAGCAAAAGTTAAGTCCACTTCTAGGTTGTTGTGGGATATGATATAGTGATAAGATCTGCTAATATCCTAGTTGAAAGTGAAACTTGATTTCATAGAGAAAATTTAAAATGAGAGTTCCTCATTTGATAGAAATTTCTACTAAGCTACATGATGATTTGAATTAGATAAATCTTATGTATATGATATTTGCCTTCACATTGAGCTTGGTCAAACTAGTGTAGACCTATGTTAGAATCTTTTCATGCTTTTAAGATCAAGATTACACGGGCACATGCTAAACTTCTACACTAGAAGTTAGCAAAATCCTATCATACCATTCCACCACCAAAAAGATACTCCATGATTTTCATGCATAATACACTCTCAAAATTATTTGAAAAGAGGAGTAGAAGACATGTCTACAAGAAAAAAAATGCATGCTCATGTACAAGAGCGTGAAAAAAAAATAAAACAAAAGAGAATAAGTAGCCATGTTTCATCCTCACAAAAGGAGAGTGCGTACAAAGGAGTCATCTTCATATTCCCACTCCACAAATATTCCATCACACTTGCACAAATCTTGATCAAAAGTATGATTTGTTTTCTCCTAAGGCTTACTCTTTTGACTTAGCAATATATGTGTTGCAAATATGCCTACTCTTGATCCCTACCAAGCTCCACATACAAGCCTTATTTAGATGTAGGACAAGAAAGGCATTGCCTTAGTGAGGATACAAATATAACTTCCCACATAAGAGTGATTGAGTGCATCATTTGAGGAACTTAAATCCAAACACCATTTGAAATTCTCTGGAAATTTGAGTGGTACTCATATATTAGGTGATGCATGCTGATTTTGATATTCTGTCCTTCAACCACCCAAGAAAATGATGAGGCATAAGCCCCATAAAGACTAATAAAAGGGGTGAGGTACCATAGCCAATTTATTCAACGCAAGGTAGAATATTTTGTTGGGCACTTGGTACTTTTGCAAAATAGGACATTGTAGCAACTCCTGATCAACAACCTAACTCTTTATCTTTGCTTTGGGACGTGCAAAGGTAAGCTTGGGGAGTTTGTTGACGGTCGTTATATACCAATTTCAACGGTCAATATAACTCAATTATGTGAGGGAATGGATATTTCTTACATACATTATAGTTAGAACAAACCTAGTTTCACTCTTCCTTAGAGAAAATAGTGCATGCAGGTATTTTATACAGAAATGTGGTAAAAGAGAGGGAGCAATCCTATAAAATATCATCCCAGCCAACCAAGCGCCGACAAGTGGCATCACATGGATCAAATGGCCTACAAACAGAAGCATCCGAAGCCATCCAACGGTGTATCACCCATATCATTCAATGGGACCCACCTAGAAGTCATCTTGAGGAAGCACACTTCAATTGGTCCAACTTTCTGTTCGGCCGACTAGGTGGTTCGGTCGACGCCTTCCTGACGCCAAACTCGGTCAGCTTCCACGTGTCGACTCTCTGTAGTGCCCTGATCATGATGAAGACCGATTCACACGCTTTTGGTGGCGGAAACCGACCCTTCTCCACCTATAAATAGGACCCCTCACTTCAACACACACCACTTGAGTATTCATTCTATTGTATCCACTATTCTCTATAGGTTTAGTGGAGTTTAGGCTGTAGAGAGGAGAGCCTCTAGTCCATAGTCCAAGTAGGAAAGGAGTACAAGGAGTCTCTCCCAAATTCCAAATTGGGAAAGGTATGGCTCTCATATTCCTATTTGTATTTGTGACTTTGTTCTTAATAAAGATGTTATCTTTAGTCTTCTTTTATTCATATACTTGGATGAAGTGTTTCTTGTTTGATTGTGGATTCCATATATGTGGTAGGAGTAGTATTTATGATTATGCTATACCACTCTCATTATATCATCATAACCACTACAACCCCCACTATAGTCTAATAATTATGACACGGTCATGTTAATATGAATAACTTATGATATGTTTCAACATTGGTTCAATGATCTTTAGCATAGTCATTGCCTTAGGATGGCTTGTGCTGCAGCTTTTAAGGTATTTACTTAATATGCTAGCATGGTGCTAGGATAGTTAAGTTGTGTTGGATGTCTCGTAGACTCAAGGATTGAAGAGGTAGGTGGTAGGTGGTGACAGCCCTATTTGTCCTTGTACTCTTCCACATTCGGCTATGCCACAGGCTCTTTGCGAGAGTCGTCCTTGTATTGCTAGGGGTAAACCGGTGCCTGATGTGTTGAACAACTTAGCATGATAATTCACCATTGATATGATCATTAGTATCTAACTTAGGCTATGTATATGTATACTAGAAGCATAATAAGAGTATCTACCTAACTCTTAGTCTAATCCCTCTTGACCCATTTATCTCCCTTAAGATAGAATGCTCTTGTGTGTGTCACACTACCTCTACAATAATCTATTACCCATCCTTGCTAGAACCCTACCTAGACAAACCTACCCCCTACACTTGATGATTGTTATGCTTCCACCTAGCCTTTCTTTGGGAGAATATAAATGACACCCTTGGAATACTCTCTTAAGGGGAAATGTTACATCGATAGTTTCTGTCCGCTTGCAGATTTTTATCTATGACGTAAGAAACGTCAACAGACCACAACCAGGAAGAGGTCGTGGTAATTCAAAAAACAAACCTACTTGCCATATTTGTGGAAAAGTAGGCCATCCAGCTAGTCGCTGTTGGTATCGTTTTGACAAAGACTTTAAGATTGAAGAGAAGTCAGCAAATAACACGACCATGTCTTCATACGGTGTGGATACCATTTAGTATGCTGACATGGTAGCGACTGATCATACCTATGGAGATCTTGAGAAGCTCAATGTCAAGGAAAAAGATAACGGGCAAGAGAGGGTCCACACGGCTAGTGGCTCAGATATGAGAATAAACTTTTTTGGTAATTCAATCTTACATACTCCTGTCAATAATCTCCATTTGTCTAACATCCTACACGTTCCCTCCACAACCAAAAACCTTCTTTCGGTGCATAAGCTTAGCTCTGAAAATTCAATTTTTATTGAATATCTCCCCTGATTTTTTCCTTGTGAAGGATCAAGCTACGAGGAGAACACTGCTTCAAGGCAAGTGTAAGGGAGGTCTTTACCCATGGCCATCGCTTGAGCATTCATCCTCGTCCAAGTGTGCATTCATGACCATCAAGCCCTCATTAGAAAGAAGGCATGAGAGATTAGGGCATCCTTCCATGGTCATTGTTAGCAAAGTCGATAGTAGTAATAAACTTCCCTGTCTTTTAGACTCAAGTAGTAGGAAGGTGTGTGATGCATGTCACCAAGGGAAGAACCACGAACTCCCTTTTCCTTGGTCATCTAGTATTTCTAATCATCCATTTCAATTCATATTTTCAGACGTTTGGGGTCCTCCTCCTACTTCTATTAGAAGAAATTGTTATTATGTGAGCTTCATAGATGACTTCAGTAAGTTCACGTGGGTGTATTTTATGCAGCACAGAAGTGAGGTGTTTCAAAAATTTCGTACTTCCCAAGCCCAAGTAGAGAGAGCATTCAACAAAAAAATAGTCTCCATGCAAACCGACTGGGGGGAGAGTACCAAAAGCTAAACACATTCTTTACACAATTAGGAATATCTCACCAACTGTCTTGTCCACATACCCACCAGCAGAATGGCTCAGCAGAGAGGAAACACAAGCATCTCTTCCTCTAAAATTTTGGGATGAGGCATTTAGTGTTGGTGATATGCCTAAGAGGCAACCATAACAATTCGGTTAAGGCCTGTTGGATAATTGATCCATAAGCAATTAGGGTACTAATGGGCCTGCGACCTAAAATCACATTAGTATGCCTATAAATACGAGGGGTAGGGTTAGGAGCTAATGACTCCACCACGTGACAGCCCTAGCCGCCACCCCTCGAAGGACTCATGCCGAGACCCTTGCCGCGCGTGCGGTGCTAGCACACCGGCGTACGACGTTCCTCCCCCTACGTGTGGACTCCATAGAGATGCTGCTGCTATTGCTACGCTGATCGGCTATGACGATCGTGATCGTCTACCTGCTGCCGAGACGAGGACGAGGAGGAGACGAACGAGATCGTTTGCTTCCCCTACACCGATGCGCGTCTACATTGTGCTGTGTTGCGCGTCTAGTGGTAATGATCTATGACTCGTATGTTTCCTAGGTGATGCGATAGAGTTGCTAGAGTAGCGTACCGCAATTTCCTAACAGTGGTATCAGAGCCGACTTGCGTAGTTTTTGGTCTGGATCTTGCTAGTAGATGGGATCTACTGCAGACATGTTCATACGATGAATTTTTCGCACGGTTTTTGGGGTTTGGAATTGGTTAGAGTAGATTGCAATCGTATATGACTAAAGGGTCAGTTCATGCTCCTTCTCTGCTGTGTGCGCAACCTGTCCCTACCAACTATAATCACCATCGGGACTAATCGCGTACATAGCTAACAGATTGAGCCAACAGACCACGGTCATGAGTCGCGATCTACTCATGAATAACCGATTGCATTGAAAATTGAGGCATTCTGAATGGCTCGGATTCGGGACCGCCGTTTTTCTGTCTGCTGTAGCGATTACATAATATACTTTTGTGCTAGAAACCGTTCTACGCTTAACTCGTTTTTGCAGGGAACGATGTGAATGGTATGGCCTAATGTGATGTGATAATCTGTGTGTAATATTCGTGCGACCTGCGTGTTGCACAACCGGGTTGAGGTTGTCACATAATTGTATAACGATCTGTGTGTCGACCTATGATGCTTGATCTCTCATGTAATTTATTTGGTAGCTATTAGTTGTATTAGCTTCTTTTATGATCATGGAGATGTCTTCAAGCATCGTGGAGATGGAGATCACCATAAGAAGGGAGGCATGTCAGCTCAGATCATGATGGAGACCATTATGATTCAAAAGGCCATACTATTCACAATGTGATATGATCATATGCCTGTGATGTTTATTTATTACTATTATTTACATGCTTTTCATACGGTGGATGTTTTGTCGTGATAGAATAGCTTCCCTCGCAAAAGTTGAGTATTTGATGCCATTTACCAATAGTTGCACCTATGTTAGTTTGATCGTTGTATGGTAGGTTTGCCAAAGCAAAGTACCATCATCTACCATAATACATAGGGTGAATGTTGGACATTCACATGCATAGTGTTGGTTTACTCAACAAAGCCATCAGAACGGTTTTCGGCTTTATTGCATAGAGTTGGGAGCCGGGGCATTGGATGTCACCCAACAAACAAGAGTCATATAGGGATATGATTAACAATTGTTGTTTACCTATGCCACTATTTTCCTAGCAGTGAAGCCAAAGCTCACTAGGAATTAGTGAATATGGATCTTGAACCACTATATGTCGTTAGAGGGAAGACGATGATCATATAGTGGTAATATCTTTTATTAAACTATTAATAGAAGATTGGTACATAACATAGTGCTGAACCTTGCATATTTATTTTCTATTGTAGATCATGTCAGCTAGTAACAATGTCGGTTTCAATTTGCGATCTGTGCTTGAAAAGGAAAAGCTCAATGGAGCTAACTTTATCAATTGGTACCACAACCTGAGAATCGTTCTCCGGCAAGAGAAAACTGAGTACGTTCTTCTGCAGCCCTACCCTGATGACCTCCCAGCTGATGCAACTAATGCGGCACGTAGAGCTTATACGAAGCACTGCGATGATGCGCTTAATGTAAGTTGCCTCATGCTCGCCACTATGTCTCCTGATCTGCAAAAACAATATGAGCATACGGATGCTTATTCTATGATTGAGGGACTACGTGGAATGTTTGAGAATCAAGCTAGAGCTGAGAGATATAACATCTCAAAGTCCTTGTTCTCATGCAAGCTGGCGAAGGGTAGCCCGGTCAGCCCTCATGTAATCAAAATGATTGGTTACATTGAAACTTTGGGCAAACTTGGTTCTGAACTCAAGGATGATCTAGCTATTGACGTTGTTCTCCAATCACTCCCACCGAGGTACGAGCCATTTATATTGAATTTTCAAATGAATGGCATGAAGAAAACTTTGGCTGAATTGCATGGGATGCTTAAAACAGCCGAAGAAAGCATTAAGAAAAAAGTAACTCATGTGATGATGGTGCAAAAGGAGAATAAAAAGAGGAAGTGCGTGACACATCCTAAAGGCAAAGGCAAGGGAAAGGTTCTCGATGAGCCTTCAAGCTCAAAGTCTAAGCCAAAGGGAAAATATGGCCCTTCTCCTGATGATGAATGCTTTCACTGTCATGGTAAGGACAATGGTCTAGGAACTGCAAGAAGTACTTGGAGGATATGAAGAAGAAGAAGGGAAGTGAGACTTCCACTTCAGGTATAAATGTTATAGAAATTAATATTGCATTATCTTCTAGTGAATCATGGGCATTTGATATCGGATCAATGATTCACACTTGCAAATTGTTGCAGGGTCTAAGTGAGACTAGAAGATTTTCAAAAGGCAAGTTAGATGCTCGTGTCGGCAATGGAGCAAAGGTTGCGGTCATAGCTGTCGGAACCTATCACTTGTCATTACCCTCAGGATTATTTTTGGAATTGAATAATTGTTATTGCATTCCTACTTTGAGTAAGAAAATTATCTCTTCTTCATGTTTAGAAGAAGTTGATGGTTATGAGATCGTAATAAAGAACAAATGTTGTTCTATTTATTACAATAATATTTTCTATGATCAATGTCTATTGGTGAATGGATTATATGTTCTTGATATTGAGGATAAAACTGTCCGTAACATTAATACCAAAAGGGCTCGACGACATGATCTAAAACCCACTTTTATTTGGCATTGTCGCTTAGGTCATATAAATGAGAAACGCATTGAAAAACTCCATAAAGATGGTTTACTAAGCTCATTTGATTTTGAATCACTTGACACATGCGAATCTTGTTTGCTTGGGAAGATGACCAAAGCACCCTTCACTGGTCAAAGTGAGAGGGCGACTGACTTGTTGGGACTTATACATACAGATGTATGTGGACCAATGAGTTCAATTGCCAGAGGTGGTTTCCAGTACTTCATCACATTTACCGATGACTTTAGTAGATATGGTTATGTCTATCTAATGAGGCACAAGTCTGAATCCTTTGAAAAGTTTAAAGAATTTCAGAATGAAGTACAGAATCAATTGGGCAAGACAATTAAGCTTCTACGATCTGATCGTGGGGGTGAGTATTTGAGCCATGAATTCTATGATCATTTAAAACAATGTGGAATTGTTCCACAGTTGACTCCACCTGGAATGCCTCAATGGAATGGGGTGTCTGAACGGAGGAACCGAACCTTGTTAGACATGGTTAGGTCGATGATGAGCCAAGCAGATCTTCGACTATCCTTTTGGGGTTATGCTCTTGAAACTGCTGCATTTACACTAAACAGGGTCTCAACTAAGTCTGTTGAGAAGACACCATATGAGATATGGACCGGGAAACATCCCGGATTGTCTTTCCTCAAAGTTTCGGGGTGTGATGCTTATGTCAAATGTTTGACGTCAGACAAACTCACTCCCAAATCGGACAAATTCTTCTTTGTGGGATATCCTAGGGAAACCAAAGGATATTATTTTTATAATAAAATAGAGAGTAAAGTGTTTATCGCTCGCAATGGTGTCTTTTTGGAGAAAGAGTTTCTCTCAAAAGGAGTTAGTGGGAGCAAGGTGCATCTTGAAGAAATTCAAGAAATATCTGAAATGTTTCAGCACCCACTGATCCTAAACAAGATGTACAAGATGTTGTGCAACCAGCTGATGAAACACCACCCCACGAAGGTCTACGAGGGTACGTCGTGCGACTGAAAAGTTAAAGCTTCTAACCACAGAGTAGCATGACATGGTATTGTTGGACAATAATGAGCCCACGACCTATACCGAAGCAATGACGGGACCCGACTCTGAGAATTGGCTTGGAGCCATGGAATCCGAACTTGAATCCATGCATGAAAATCAAGTTTGGAACTTGGTTGATCCAATCAAAGGTGTGAGACCTGTCGATTGTAAATGGATTTTCAAGAAAAAGACTGATATGGATGGAAATGTTCACATCTATAAAGCACGATTGGTGGCGAAAGGTTTCAAACAAATTCAAGGTGCTGATTATGATGAAACTTTCTCACCTATCGCAATGCTAAAGTTTGTTCGGATTCTCCTAGCAATTGCTGCATATTTTGATTATGAAATATGGCAGATGGATGTCAAAACAACCTTTCTTAATGGAAGTCTGACTGAGGATGTGTACATGAAACAACTTGAGGGTTTTGTCGATCCTAAAAATGCTAGTAAAATATGCAAGCTTCAAAAGTCCATCTATGGGTTGAAGCAATCATCTCGGAGTTGGAATCTACGTTTTGATGAAGTTATCAAAGGGTTTGGTTTCATCAAGAACGTAGAAGAACCTTGTATTTACAAGAAGTTTAGTGGGAGCGCACATGTATTTCTGGTCCTATATGTAGAAGACATATTATTGATCGGAAATGACATTCCAATGCTTGATGATGTTAAATTCTCATTAAGGAAAAGTTTCTTAATGAAGGATTTAGGAGAGGCAACATACATTTTGGGCATAAAGATCTATAGAGATAGATCTAGAAGGCTAATTGGATTAAGCCAAGATACATATAATGACAAGATATTGAATAGGTTCAATATGCAAGATTCCAAGAAAGTTTTCTTGACAATGTCACATGGCATTACTCTAAGCAAGAGTCAGTGTCCTTCGACACCTGATGAGCAAAAGAGGATGAGAGCGATTTCTTATGCTTCGGCTATTGGATCCATCATGTATGCCATGCTATGTACACGCCCAAATGTATCTTATGCTCTAAGCATCACGAGCAGGTATCAATCAGATTATGGTGATGCTCATTGGACCATTGTCAAAAACATCCTTAAGTACTTAAGAAGAATTAAGGATGCATTCTTAGTGTTTGGAGGTGAAGAAGAGCTCGTTGTAAAAGGTTACACCGATGCCAGCTTCCAAACTGATAAGGATGATTCTAGATCGCAATCCAGTTTTGTATTCTGCCTCAATGGAGGGGCAGTGAGCTGAAAAAGTTCCAAACAAGATATAGTAGCAGATTCAACAACAGAGGCGAAGTATATTGCAGCTTCTGAAGCTGCAAAGGAAGCTGTTTGGATCAGAAAATTTGTTTCTGGGTTGGGTGTTGTTCCTAGCGCGTCCTGTCCTGTGGATCTCTACTGTAACAATAGTGGATCCATCGCATAGGCAAAGGAGCATAGATCACACAAGCGATCCAAACATATACTACGACGCTATAACCTCATTTGAGAGATCATCGAGCAAGGTGATGTGAAGATATGCAAGGTGCATACGGATTTGAATTTTGCAGATCCATTGACAAAGCCTCTTCCACAATCAAAGCATGAGGCACACACGAGATCTATGGGTATTAGATACTTACATCACTGATCATAGTGTGTAGTGGGAGACTTGTGTCACAGCTATGTTTATGTACTATTAATAAATTGTTATATGAGTAATCAATATTTACGTTGATCATCAAGTATGTGACTTGTTCGTGGAACTCTTTATTAATAGTAATGTTACTCTAAATGATCCCTAGTCTATATCATTATATGAGATAATGATGTCACACAGACTAGCACATGTATTAATTGATGATCAAGTTTCACGAATCATAGATATGGAGATATCAAATTAATAATGTGAACACATGTTAGTGAACATGGTGTTGGATTGACCCACTCCAAGACACTGTTGGGATTGTTATTTCCATATGTGCCATCAGTTGGTCTTGAGTGATACACCTGCTAGATCCTTAGACCTGAGATCGCCATTGGTTCTCACTATGTGTAGTTGTATACTTTGAGACTACCAAACGCTACTCTGTAATTAGGTAGTCATAAAAGTAGTCTTCGGGTACATAATGAAACATAGAATGGGATGTGCGCGGATCAAGATGGGATTTGCCCCTCCTTAATAATAGAAGAGATATCTCTGGGCCCCTCGAGAGAGTTGGATTTGAAAGTGCATGGCCATGCCAGAGTGATTAAAGGTTAATCACAATGACTAAAAGTTAGTCAAGGAATGAATCCACTATTTGATCGAGTGAATGGTTGAGCTATCACAAGGATGGCACGCATCTCGCCTTGAGCTTGACTGGTATCGTGAGGCAAAGGGATTAGCATGTTGAATGTATCTAGGTTTAGCCAATATGATCATTATGTACATTCGGAAGTCAGTATGTCCTGCTAGGTACCTCTACTGACTTGTGGTTGGAAACGGTTTCCATTCACAACCGACTGCACATGAACCTAACGGGTCACACACTTAAGGGGTTGGAATATTGAAAAACTTGGCTAATTGATTGTCTCTAGTGCAAGTGGGAGATTGTTGGTGATATGCCCAAGAGGCAATCATAACAATTCGGTTAAGGCCTGTTGGATAATTGATCCATAAGCAATTAGGGTAGTAATGGGCCTGCGACCTAAAAGCCCATTAGTACGCCTATAAATACGAGGGGTAGGACTAGGGGCTAATGACTCCACCAAGTGACAGCCCTAGCCACCACCACTCGAAGGCCTCACGCCGAGACCCTTGCCGCGCGAGCGATGCTAGCACACAGGCGTACGGCGTTCCTCCCCGTACGTGTGGACTCCGTAGAGGCGCTGCTGCTACTGATGCGCTGATCGGCTATGATGATCGTGATTGTCTACATGCTGTCGTGGTGAGGACGAAGAGGAGACGAACGAGATCGTCTGCTTCCCCTACACCGACGCGCGTCTACGTTCCGCTGCGCTACACATCTAGTGGTAACGATCTATGACCTCTGTACTCGCATGTTTCCTGGGTGATGCGGTAGAGTTGCTAGAGTAGCGTACCGCAATTTCCTAACATTCAGCACGGTCGCATACCTCATCAACAAGACCCCATCACATGTCATCGGCTTCCAAAATCCCTCAGAAAGGTTGTATGGTGTGAAACCAGATTATAATCTCCTCAAGGTATTTGGTTGTGCCTGTTGGCCACACCTAAGGCCTTATAACAATCACAAGCTTGCATTTAGATCAAAACGGTGCCTGTTTATTGGATTTAGTCCACTTCATAAGGGATACAAGTGGCTAGATGTTCAAAGTAGGAGAGTGTACATCTCGAGGGATGTTGTAATTGATGAAACGGTGTTTCCATTTGAACATCTAAATCCAAATACCAGTGCACAACTTCGGTCTAAAATACTCCTTTATCCAACTTTTCTAGATCCTACAGGAGTATATAGGTTGAATAATCAGCAAAATATCCCTCAAGAAAGAGCGCAGTCGGTTGATCTATATAACTCAGAAGAAGATGGAGTTTATTGTCATATGCAGAAAAGCAGCGCACAAGAAGCCACAGAAGATCCTGCTGTTGACTTCCAAGAAGATGTAATACAGAGTCCAGCGCCTGCACCTGCGCCTGGGCAAAGATCGGCTTCAGGATTGTTGCCTGACACAAGGAATAATTCTGACCAGGTGCTGTGCGTGACTGGACGCAGAGAAGCAACCTTGGTGGATGTGCCCGCAGGCCGCACCGGTTCTGCGCGAGGGGAGGCAACAAAATCTGCCTCGACGCGTGTGTGTGTGCTCGCGCCTGCTTTGGAGGATGGCTCAGATTGTGCCACGTCATCACTGCCTGACCAAGTAACAGCAAATAATGCAGATCAAACTGATTCCTTGATCAATAATCCTCCGGTTTCTCATGCTGCTGAAAATCGTCCAAGGACCAGATTACAGAATAATATCACTAAGCCTAAAAAGTTAAGAGATGATTTTGTTTGCCTTCTCACTTCTACAGGAGAACCTGAGAGTCTTTAACAAGCCTTGGATGATCAAAATTGGAGGAAGGCCATGGACATTGAGTTTCAGGCGCTTCAAAAAAAATGGTACATGGCATCTAGTTCCGAGAGAAGAAGCAAGTAATATAATAGACTCCAAGTGGGTCTATAAAATCAAGAAAAAGGTTGATGGATCCATTGACAGGTATAAAGATAGACTCGTTGCAAAGGGCTTTAAACAGAGATACGGTATTTATTATGAAGACACTTTTAGTCCAGTTGTTAAGGCTGCCACAATTAGAATTATACTTTCTATTACTATATCGAACGGTTGGTGTCTAAGAAAATTTGGTTGTCCAAAATGCTTTTCTTTGCGGTCGTCTTGAAGAAGAAGTTTATATGAACCAGCCCCCGGAATATTAAGATTTGAGGTATCCTAATTATATTTGTAAGCTAGATAAATCAATTTGTGGTTTGAAGCAATCTCCACGAGCCTCGTATTCAAGACTAAGCACAAAACTACCGTAACTCGGTTTGTGATGTCGAAAGGTGACACCTCCTTATTCATCTTCAGGAAGGAAGGTATCACAATGTTTTTATTGGTTTATGTAGATGATATCATAGTGGCTAGTTCCTCTCAGTCTGCAATGGATCGGCTGCTAATTATTTTGAAAAAAGAGTTTGCTCTTAAAGATTGAGGTGATCTACATTACTTCTTGGGAATAGAAGTTGAGAAGAGACATGGAGGAATTTTACTCAACCAGAAAAAATATGCGGCCGAATTGACTAATAGAGCTAGAATGATGCTTTGCAAATCAGTAAGCACGCCTCTTTCAGTCATTGAGAAATATTCGGCCTTTGAAGGAGAGTCTTCGAGAGAAAAGGAAAAAGAAAGATATAGGAGAATTCTAGGGGGGGGGGGGGGGGGTGCAGTACTTAACCTTAACAAGGCCGGACTTGGCATTTTCAGTCAACAAGGTATGTCAGTTTCTACATGCACCTACCACTGTTCACATGACTGCTGTTAAAAGAATATTAAGGTATATACAGGGAACTATCAGTCATGGGATAAGATTTATAGAAGGAAATTCCTTTTGTATCAATGCATTTTCAGATGTGGATTGGGCCGGGTGCATAGATGATAGAAAATCGACTGGTGACTTTGCAGTTTTTCGGGGACCAAATCTAATCTTATGGAGTGCTAGAAAACAGATCACTGTCTCAAGATTTAGTACTGAAGTAGAGTATCAATATTTAGCAAATGCCACAGCTGAGTCATATGGGTTGAAACCATTCTTAAAGAGTTAGGAATTAAGCAATCAGAGGCACCGGCCTTGTGGTGTGATAATTTCAGGGCCACTTATATGTCAGCTAATCCTATTTTTCATGCAAGGACTAAACATATAGAGATTGATTACCATTTTGTGAGAGAGAGGGTAGCAAATAAAGCCCTGCAGACCAAGTTTATTTCATCTAAAAACCAAGTGGCCGACGGGTTCACCAAGAGTCTGACTGGAAGAAAACATGTTGATTTCAAGCGCAATCTCAATATGAGTGGCTGATTTGGGTCTGAGTGGAGGGGTGTGGCTTCTGTTTAGACAGAGGCTTTGTATGTTGCTCCTATTTCTTCTCTTTATATAAAAGATGCGCAGTTTTCCTGCGCGTTTGAGAAAAAATATGAGTGGCTGAGATTGAGGGAAGGTGTTGAAGGAAATAATATCTGCCACGGTACATTACCTACAGGGAGTCCACACACGCTAAAACACGTTACGACGTCAAGATTGTTGAGTCCAGTCAGTATTAGATAAGAGGAGTTGTAGCTAGAAGATATTCTAAAGATAAACACAATGAATCCGGCTATTCTAGAGACATTGATAGAGATAGAGTTCAGTTACGATTTTATGTAACAAACTGACTGAATCCTTTCTGTAAGCTCGCATGTAATTCTTCTATAAATATGGAATACGCAGGCAGGTGTAGAGTACAGCTTCTGCCAAAATTAACAGTAGCAACAGATAACGGAGCAGCAACAGCCAACAGACCCATGAGAGCTGGCTCCAGAACCAACCAAACCCTAAGGAGACAAAGACACCCAAAGCATACCAGTGCTGGGCATTGCCAACAGCCCCAAGAAAGCTCCAGCACTACCCGCACCAGAGCATTGGTCGGGACACATACGCCAACACACAACATAAAGTGTCTTTGGAGGATCTAACATAACTGAACTAAAGAGTCCAGACTTGCACTTGCAGACAGAAGGTTTAAGTCGCAGCAACCTGAGCAGCCTGCTCCTCACGGCCAGAGAGCCAAGAGCAACATCTTGAACGTGGTTGTTCGCTATGCCTGTGAGGCAGCGAAAGGCTTGGACTGTCTTAGGAGACAATGGGCACTCGTACATTGCTACATAGCTATTGAGTGCATGTTCACCAACAGTCTCATTCTCACCAACCAGCCCTCACTGACGGATGATGCGCTCAATTGCCCTCTGGGCCGCCGGTCTGGTGTGTTAAAGTCGGTCGGCTGAAGCTGGCGTTGGGAGGAAGCCAGAACTTTCAAACTCGAGTAGTACATGGTTTACGTGTTGATCTCATCTTTATAGTACAAGAGAGGTGCGGTAGATACACAGATAAATAGAAACAAAAGGTTGTGCGGCCGATCACAATTGGTTGAGATTCTAACTCAATGATTCTAATCTATAATTTCTATCTTTAACAGTTGATTACAATCTTATGTATCTAATATTACCTTAACTACTGATCTTCATCCTTCTGGACTTCAATCGTGAACCTTCTGGACTTGAGCCGAGAATCCTCCGCGTCATCCTGCTGCATGTGGCCGCATCCTTATTCTAACATTCCCCCTCAATCTCAACTCCTCCCCATGTTGAGATTGCATTGAAACTGGACCATACTGTTCGCTGTGAATGATTTTGTGAAGCCGTTAGCGATATGATCCTTCGATGACACGAGTCTTATTTGGAGCAACTTATTGGCCACCCTTTCTCTTACAAAATGATAATCTATTTCTAAATGTTTTGTGCGGGTATGAAACACTGGATTTGCCATCATGAACATAACCCAAATTATCACACCACAACGTTGCGATCCCTTGCTCTTGCACACCCAGTTACTTTAGAATTGTCTGAGTCCAAATTACCTATGATGTAGCATTTGTTATTGCTTTATATTCTACCTTGGTACTTGACCGTGATACTGTTGGTTGTTTCCTAGCACTCCATGACACCAGGTTCTTGCCCAGATATATAGCAAATCCTCCAGTTGATCTTCTATCGTCTGGACAGCCTGCCCAATCTGCATCGGAAAATACATTTACCTGCAGAGAGCTACTCTTGAAAAATTTTATGCCGAGATTAATTGTGCCTTGTATAAACCGCAGTATTCTCTTTACTATAGTCCATTGAGTTGTGGTCACATATGTAGAAATTGACACGCTTTACTAATTGAGAAGGCTAGATCGGGTCTAGTCAAAGTGAGGTATTGTAAAGCTCCAACTACACTTCGATATTTTGTTGCATCTTCATCATTAAGAGCTTGACCAGTATGTGCGGAAAATTTTTTAGTGGCCGAAATAGGGGTGCTTACCGGTTTGCACTTCTCTAGTCCTGTCTTCTTTATGATTTCATCAGCAAATTTCGTCTGACTTAGTTGAATCCCTTCTTTAATCGTGACACCTCTATTCCAAGAAAATAGTGGAGGTCACCTAGATTTTTGAGTGCAAAATGTTTCTTCAAATCAAGCAACAATGCTTGTACTGCCTGCTGTGAAGAGCCAACATCAATTATGTCATCAACATATATTAACAGGAAAATGGTGGTCTCACCCTTATTGTAAATAAATAACGAGGTTTCTCCTTTAGATGCAACAAAACCCAAAGTAATCAATTTTGAACTGAGCTTAGATTACCACGCCTGGGTGCTAATTTTACCCCATAGAGTGCTTTGTCCAGCCTACAGACATAATCAGGGTACTTGACATCTTCATACCCTGGAGGATGAGACATGTAGACCATCTCCATGCCAGAAAGCATTATGCACATCAAGCTGTCTCAAGCACCAGTTGTTAGTAACTGCAATTGATAAGACAATTCTGATAGTAGCTACTGTCGATACCCTGCATACCAGGAATCCCTTTGTACCAGAAGAAGACACGTTGAGTTCCACCTTCCAGTGTGTGGACTCCCGGAGGCAACACGTGTCCTGCAGTGTCGGATCTGCCTCCCTCCTTAGGGAAGCTCCAACGCTGCCACGTGTCCCATAGTGTAGGCCAGCTTCGGCCCTACCATGTGTCCCGCAGTGTCGGACCTGCCTCCCTCCTCAGGGTGGCTCCGGTGCTGCCACGTGGACCGGGGCACCGGACCTGTCTTCCCGACAGGGGAAGCTCCAGTTCTGTCACGTGTCTAGTAGCTCCGGACCTACCTCTCCGCAGTGGGAAGCTCCAGATCTACAATGTGTCGCACGTCTGGATCTATGTCTGCAGCGGGAAGACAGCGGGATATCCAAAGGCGCGGACATTCAAGAGCTATCAATTGTTCATTACAAGACCTGGTGAATGCGTCATTAATGCCATATTAATAACACATGATCAGAGCACTATCAAGATCGGTAACGCTGCCGTTATGGCATGTTATCACACTATTAACCACTCTTAACACCCGTAGATCGTGTATAGGATGGTTATTGCAGCCAGGGCCACCTGTCGGGCCACGACTTACACTGTAACAACCAGTCCTTAGCATATAAAAGAGTTGTGCTGCAAGGTCGAAGGGATGATCAGATCACAAGCCATCCATACTCACTCAAGCTCATACAATACACAAACACCCCGGAGAGTAGGGTATTACGCTCAGGTGGCCCAAACCACGTAAAAATCCTCTGTGTTCACCCTTTCTCTTGATCTTGATTTGCGCCCCACCTAAATACGAACCTCCGCGGACTACTTCTTAGTAGCACCGGGGGAGTGTCGTTGGCACACTCGACAGCTACCTTCACAACTGGATTGAACGTGTCCTCATAATCGATCTCATACCTCTGTTTAAAGCCTTTGGCCACTAATCTAGCTTTATAGCTGTCAATAGAGCCATCTGCACGCCTCTTGATTTTGTATACCCATTTGGAATTGATTACATTTTTTATTCCTGTTCTTGGCACAAGATGCCACGTCTTATTATTTTGAAGTGCTTGATACTCAACACTGCTACAATAAGCCTCATCACAGACGGCTCCAAACCTATTATCACAGACGGCTTTTAAAACCGCCTGAAACGAAGAGTCTGTGATAATCCGCAATTTCACAGGCGGAGAAGTGAAACCGCCTGTGAAGACTAATTATCATAGGCGGTTCTTCACTATGGATAGCCGCCTGTGAAGACCGATTATCATAGGCGGTTCTTTACTTAGGCTAGCCGTCTGTGAAAATACTTTATCACAGACGGGTCGTGCAGCATATATAACCGTCTGTGATAAACATCTTATCACAGACGGTTATTGAAGAATAACTAACTGTCTATGATAAGAAGTCTTCACAGGCGGGTATTGAAGCATAACTAACCGCCAATGATAATTTGTCTTCACAGGCGGATTTTGAAGCATAACTAACCGCCTATGATAATGAGTCTTCACAGTCGGGTATTGAAGCATAACTAACCGTCTATGATAATGTGTATTCACAGGCGGATTTTGAAGCATAACTAACCGCCTATGATAATATGTCTTCACGGGCGGGTTTTGAAGCATAACTAACCGTCAATGATAATGTGTCTTTACAGACGGTTATTGAAGCATAACTAACCCGTCTATGATAATGGTGTTATCACAGACAGAGTTTACCTATATCAGCCGTCTGTGAAGACCCTTTAACGCAGCCGGTTTCTACCATAACAGACACCGCCTGTGAAAATTAGGTTATCACAGATGTTTCTTTACTTGTATCTAGCCGCCTGTGATAATTGTTTTTCACAGTCATGCAGTACTACTGCTGTTATTTCTAATTTCCAGGTCAATTCAATATAATCATAGAACAAAAAACAACAATCATCACAGAACAAAAGACAACAATATTATCATCACAGAAGTCAATTTCACTAAAACAATATACATACACACAAGTTACAAATACAATTTCATCTCAAAGTTTACAAGTTTTCACTAAAAACTGTTTAGATTGGTATAGTCGCAAAGTTCTGGCACATCAGCTGCTGAACCTCTCTTATCAAAGAACTTCCCCGTTTTGTGCAAAATTTCGCGACGAATGAACTGACAGAGTTCAGAAGCAATCCTGTCGGCTCCTCCATCAGGAATACTTCTACAAACCGGCCATTCTTCGTTCAGATTCTTCTTGTGCTGCAATATAACACATAACAAGGTTTAGAATGTGTTGGTTTGAACAATCTCAAAGTATAGATCAAAGTGAGAGTATACAAGAATTTAGTAGGTATTTTTGGAGCAGTTGTACTATGAGCAATTGAATTTTGAAGTTGGAATCAAAATATGAAAATAATGTTTCTGGTAATATTGAACAGCAGAGAATATAAGCATTAAACTATGCTAGTTACAATGAAAATGAAACACAAAAGTAAGAAAATAAGGTATCGACATTAAGGATAACTTACATCCTCACGATTGACTATATATACGGCGGCGGTCCGAAGATGCTCGCATACATAATACCCGCATAAGACACTCCCAGCAGGCTGCTTCGGACAAGCATAATACGTTTTAATGTCCAATGCATTCGTATTAGGAGGTCTCTGACCGTCAAGCTGTTCCGCGTAAAACCGCCAAGCGCTGTAATACAAGAAATGTCATATAAAACTTGTCAACACATTCTAAATGTGCGTAAATTAAAATTATTGAATAAACGTACTTTTTCAAAATGGAAAGGAAATCTTTGTAACGATCTGGTGGGTAATCGGCCGAGTCCAAGACTGTTGCCATTCCCTGCGTTGGCTTGATGAAGATCATTATGTAGTGATTACTGCAAACATACAAACACACGTGTTAACAATTACCAATAATTGCTATTTCAATGCCATGTGTTGAACTTACTCGAAGTGGTACGGAGCCTTTACGAGGTCCTGGCCGTCTCTGACAAAGTTAAACATCGCATGTCCTATGTAAGCTGCAACTTCTGCCTTTCTATCCTTCTTAAGTTTTGCAATTGCTCTTTCAAAATCTTTTTTTTTCATGTGTTTGTACTGGCTTGATTCTCGATTCGCATGGACGTCGAATAGCGACTTTGCAATCCTAGTAGGGTCAAGGATACCTGTCTTGTGCGCCAACTTTTCATTATCCATGTATTGCATCCTATTGAAGAAGTCCAGAATTGTTATAATCTCATGAAATGCGTATGCGTATAGTAAGAAAAGCAAATACAAAATATTAGAGCACTTACAAGCACCAGACGAGCAGCAGGTTGATTTCGAGCATGCCCCGATGGAAAAGGGAAAGCAGCTCGTCAAATAAAATGACTCGTTTATCTACTCCAGTGCTCCAGAATGCTTCTTTTGGAATACGAAATATGACGCAATCAAGACCATATTTTGTGCTGGCAGTGATGTACCACTCATGCATTCTTCTGAGCGCGACGGGTTGTTTGCTAAGTTGTACGGATGTCATTAACGGCTTCCCATTCTCAAATTTAGGAGGAACATCCTCAAGCTTGTATATTGGAACTCCTGGTTTAACTAAAGCCGTCCGCCGATTATACATGACACCGTCTTCTTCCCACTCCTCGATATCTTCTAATGCTGGCTCATGAGAAGAACGAGATGCACTCGATTTTCTAATATTTTCCTTCATAGCTTCCAAATACTTTGTCACTTCTGATGAAGGTTTCTTATTTTCGTATGAGCTAACTTTGACAGGCACTGATGATCGAGGAGTAGTCGTCGGAAGTTGGACACTGGCTTGTTGTTGAACCTGTTGTTCAACTGATTGCTCTTTACTCCCAGCAGCTGGCTCTAGTACTACTTCAAGCTGTTGCTCAACTAGTTGCTCTTTACTAGCAACAGCTTGCTCTGGTACTGCTTGAAGTTGTTGTCCAACTTGTTGCTCTTGGATATCATCATCCTTGCTCAGACATAGGGGGAGTGGATCTTCCCGGACTGGGAGTGGATCTTCATGCACTTTCGCCTTAGAAGATGGGGTTGCAGTATTTGGAGATGCGACGGGGCTAGAAATTGGCTCATCGTCCAACACGATATCGCGTCGGTGCCAAAGGATTAATTGGTTGACAGCCTGCCCCAGAGTCGCGATCCCCTCAGGTGTGACGTGGTCTATTTCATAATATTCATAATCATTATCAATGATCTGAAGAACTTGCACCACAGAATAATACAACGGAAGTGGACTCCCGTTGAAGTCACGATCAGGCTTTGCCATAGCAGTGGCAACCTGTTTGGTTTTGTTCCCTGCTCTACCTATCGGGACAAGAAGACGACAAGATTTGTCGTTAGCAATATCATCGACAGGGAACTTATGGGCTGACCCTGAGCCTGGCACGGAACCAACGCTGCTAGGGTAGGCAGTTGGAGATACTAATTGCTCCTTTTGCACCGGAACCATCATTGTACTCGGTGCCACTAATTGTCCTGATTGTCTAAGTTGTTCCATTATTTCTTGCATATTTTCTTTGACCTTTTGAGCAATTGTTTCATCAAGTGTTTTCTTAAACTTCTCACGTCTTCTATATGTGTCTTTATCTTTAGGGAAACCATCTAGCCAAGACATTTGAGAAGAGACCGCTCGAACCCGTCCGCTGTGTTCAGGGTTTCCCAAGATAGCGGTAAGTTGGTCATTCTCCCTCTTCGGCTTGAAGAGACCCTTCTGTTGCTTTTCAATTACCTCTTTCATTTTATCCTCTACTTCATTCAGAGAGTCGGGCTTTTCAAGTTTGCCCTCGCTGGTCAAACCTGACCGAGCAAAGACCCAGCGTTGAGTTCGCTCATCGCACCCTTCTAATGGGTGAGGATTGCCCTTACTAAGAATTTCGTCTATTATCTTATTCCATTTCTGGACTTTGGGGCCATATCCGGCAGACCCCAAGCGATGATGGTATTTGTTCTTTTTTGCAAGCTCTGACCTAGTTGCACTTAGAGCTTTAGCATCAGGTGTGCTCTTTTGACGAACAAACTCTTGCCACTGAGCTTGTGTGATTTTTCCCATCTTCCTCGGGCTAGGGACCTTATTGGCCTTAACATAAGCATTCATTTCACTCTTCCAGCATCGAAACTTCTTGCCGCAAGAGACCAATGTTGCTTTCTTTACAGCTTCTTTTGTGCCTTTCGGGAACTTGAATTGTTTCTTTATCTTTTCCCACAACTCATTCTTGGTCTGCTCGGGTAATTTCCTCCAATTCTCGGTTGTGATCGGCACAACCTCCCTAACAAGAAAACCGCATGCATTACGGTACTTGGTAACTGAATCAAGTGGTTCTTGGGGAAGCCCACCTGGACCGACCCTTGTTATGTACATGATGCGGTCCAATGGACCCTTATTGGGACCTCGTTGCCCTCGTTTCCGCTTGAGTGAAGCTGAGGATTCATCCATTGGTGAACCTTCTGCGGTTTTAGGAGCCGATGTCACCTCATTGTCTTCGAGATTAATCTAGGTAGAAAAAAATTATAAGACTTTGTATACTTGACAACCAACATTAACTTGAACTGCTGAAGTTAAGATTCGTGATCCATACCTCGTCGGCAGGATCATATTCCGGGTCTAGATCCACTGAAGTCTTTTTAATTTTTATATTCGGAAAAGGATCCGAAGGACTGTGATAAGAGCCTGAACTGCTGGAGTCAGTAAACTCCATATTGTCTTCTTTGTTGTTACTATCAGGACCAGTCTTCTTAGGGCTTTCCATGCTAGATCTAATAAGACAAAAAATCTAATAAATGGCATAACTAAATTTGGTCATATTTAAAACAAATTTTCTCAATTTTGGCTCAATTAAGTAAATTTAGCCAAAACACATTTTTGAAGTTATATAGGTCTAACTAAATTCTTGTATCATAGAGATCGGCATTATATGCTCAGACTCCATCGCCACACCTAGTGTTACCTAGATATGGGCGTGAGGATGCTCCTGGCATCACAAATGAGTTGGCCAGCAACTTTTGTTTGGCTTCAGAGCTAAATATAGCATAACTTTGGTAGCTCAGATTAGGTACAATTGCTCAAATGAAGCTGATGGAGCCACAAGTGCAGACATCTTTGGTAGCACAGATTAGCTACAATTGCTCAAATGAAACTTAGAGAAATAAAAGCAAACTTAGCCAAACTTAGTCTAGCATAGCTAACTCTAAGCAAAAGTAGCCAAATATAGCTAAATATAGCATAACTTAGTCAAAATTAGTCAAGTATAACTATATCTAATGTAACTTAGCCAAAATTAGCCAAATTTGGTCAACTTAACCAAATATAGCTAAATCTTGCCCCTAATAGAGAATTATGTGGCATATGCAAGGCCGATGACAGAAATAGGGAATATACTGCTGTTACTAGAGTCTAGAATCATGTTTACCACTAATGTGTCAGAACAGTTTCAGACACACAGAACCAACTACCAATTTATCGTGATATAACCATCCACATAAATCTTGCCCCACCGAACCCTAACCAAAGATGCCACCGAACTTGACAGTTTTTCGAATTCCACCGAACCCTAACCAAGGATGCCTACCATTATCTAATTCCCGAACCCTAACCAAGGATATGCAAGGCGGCAGCGAGGGCGGGGAGGGAGGCGGCACGGCGAAGGAGGATGGAAGGTCGAAGGGTTTAGGGTTTACCTTGAAGCTCGGCGGCGACGGAAATGGCTTCGCTCGGCGTACCTGGAAGTGAGGAGGGCGAAGCTCGACGGCGACGGCGAAGCTCGGCGACGACGGCGAAGCTCGGCGACGACGGCGAAGCTCGGCGGCGTACCTGGAAGTGACGAGGGGGAACACTTGGCGGCAAACGAAATTTTGGCAGCCTAACGGCGTCTAAGTGTTTCGCCCGGGTTAGGTTTTTCCAATGCTGCCGAGGGGTATATATAGACTCACATTTTCTCAGGCGGATTTTAAGTACCGACCGTCAGGGAAGACTGTTATCTCAGTCGGATTTTACTTACCAACCGCCTGAGAAGATACAATTATCTCAGGCGGTTGGTTAGTAACACCCGCCTGAGTTAAACATGGGCCTGTGAAGATATTTACTTCTTCTTAATTTGATGAACGCCTACATAAAGACCCCTCACCAACCGGGATGAGGATCCCCTGACTTAATCAGCGGTCACTGACATGTGGACCCGGTCCCACACGTCAGTGACCATGTCACGCGTGCGCGACCTTTCTTTTCCCCGAGGTGCGACCTTTCTTTTCCACTCCGCGCGGCCTTAAAGACGCGCTATCGCTCACAAGCGCATCGCTCACTTTGAATCCTCTTGTTTTCTTCGTCTTCCTCCGCTCCGACGACCCAACACCACTATGGCCGACCTTCCGCCGCCAAGCCCTCCGAGGGAGCCACCTTGCAAGAAACAATGTTGCAGCTCCCCCGAGAAGATCAACACCGAGCAGCGCCTCCTCATGGCGCGAGAGGCGTACAACAATACGTCTCGCGCCATGAGTGCCTTGGGGCTGGGTACCCTTCCAGAGTATACTGGAATGGGTACCTTGGGCCACTACCTCTACGCCCTCGTGGGGGTGGCTGATCGTCTCGACATTCTGTTCGCGACGATGGCCCAGGTTCTTGGCCCCGAGGGCCGTAGAACGCTGGTGGAGGCGACGGCTAGCAACCTCGGGGTTGCACCGCTGGTGCAGCCGGTGCAGCCGGTGCAGCCGGCCCTGTCTCCTGTTGCACCGGTGCCGGAGTCGCCGCCGGAGGACGAGGAGGAGGAGGAGGAAGAGGAGTAGGAGTAGGATTTAATTAGTTTTTCTTTTTGTTGTTTTTAGTTGCTTCTGTTTTGTAAATATTGTTAATGAATGAAATCTATCTTTTTTCATCTATGTGATTGAATATTACTTGTGTATCTTTTGTGTTCTTGTGTGTTCTTGTGTAAATATTGTGCATCTTGTGTGTTCTTTTGTGAGATGTGCATATTGTTAATGAATGAGTATCTTGTGTGTTCTTCAACTGTGTGAATGATTGAATATTGTTAATGAATGTAGTGTGTTCATCGTTAATTAAAATTTCACGTCTGAGAAGAAATTAATTTGATATTTACCAAAACATTACAATGTCAGCTATACAAGTTTTAAAAATATTTTGTTCAGGTGGTAGATGTTAATTTTATACAAATGTAGAAGAAAGAATCATCGAATTTGGACACAATTTGCAGAATCTAAACATGTTTGAGTATTTATATTGGAATCTAAATAAAAAAGAAGCAAGGGATAAGGAAACTGAAGAACAGTATCGGGCATTATCTCAGGCGGTTGTTAAGCAATAACCGCCTGTGAAGATATTTACTTCTTCTTAATTAATATTCTTGATTAAATGTGGTCCTTTAAAAAGGCAAAAATCCACTTTCTTGTAATATTATTGATAAGTAAAGGTTACCATTAAATTTCACTTCATAAATCCTTTGAAATTGGTCAGAACATAAAAAACATACCACAAATGCTATTTTTCATTTTTCTATCTTGATGAATATAATGCTTTTTTCATTTATTTTTTCAGTGGACATTTTTAATCATCATACCAACATCTACGAATTTTTTCATATTTTTTTAAATTTTTTGGAATCAATGTGTGTTCATAATTTGATGAATGCCTCATATGAATATGAGCATTTAGTTAGAATGGTGGATAATTTGAAGTTTGACATGTTGGAATGCTTTTAAAAAAATTAAGAAAATTCATACATGTATAAATTATACAAATATGTTCATACAAACAATTTTGAGTGAAGGAACTTTTTTTTATGAGATACACAAATGTGAATAATATGTGAGTAGAAATTAATTTGATATTTACCAAAACATTACAATGTTAGCTATACAAGTTTTAAAAATATTTTGTTCAGGTGGTAGATGTTAATTTTATACAAATGTAGAAGAAAGAATCATCGAATTTGGACACAATTTGCAGAATCTAAACATGTTTGAGTATTTATATTGGAATCTAAATAAAAAAGAAGCAAGGGATAAGGAAACTGAAGAACAGTATCGGGCATTATCTCAGGCGGTTGTTAAGCAATAACCGCCTGTGAAGATATTTACTTCTTCTTAATTAATATTCTTGATTAAATGTGGTCCTTTAAAAAGGCGAAAATCCACTTTCTTGTAATATTATTGATAAGTAAAGGTTACCATTAAATTTCACTTCATAAATCCTTTGAAATTGGTCAGAACATAAAAAACATACCACAAATGCTATTTTTCATTTTTCTATCTTGATGAATATAACTCCGCCTATGTTGTAATGACATAGCCGGTCCCAAGCCCGGGTAAAGGAGGAGGGGTTGTGATAGGCTTGGCTAGCCAGCAACTAAACTTAGCCACTCTCATGGAAATGAAACCCATTGGAAATTCGTTGGGGCGTAACCCTCTTAGCGACGCGCCATACCGGAACCCGGGTGTGGTGTTAAGTGGGCGAGGGCCGGGTCGCCACCGCCTTAGTGGCGCGCCATATCGGAACCCGGATGTGGTGTTAAATGAGCGAGGGCCGGATCGCCATCACCTTAGTGGCGCGCTACATCATCGCCCGAATGTAGTGTTAAGTGAGCAAGGGTCTTTGCATCTTCCTCGACGGATGCGAAGGGTAACGAAGCTAGCCGAGGAAACTAGGGTTCGGGTGGGTAGTTGGAATGTAGGATCCTTGACAGGAAAGCTACGAGAGTTAGTGGACGTAGCGATTAGGAGGCGTGTAAATATTCTCTGTGTACAAGAGACTAGATGGGCAGGTCAAAAGGCGAGAGAGGTTGAGAATACCGGTTTCAAGCTTTGGTATTCTGGCTCGATGGGAACTAGGAATGGCGTAGGCATCCTAATAGATAAGAGCCTCAAGGATGGAGTAGTGGATGTCTGTAGACGAGGGGATAGGATCATCCTAGTCAAGGTAGTTGTGGGGGACCTTATCTTGAATGTCATTAGTGCTTATGCCCCACAAGTTGGGCTCGACATGAGCACTAAGAGACAATTTTGGGAGGACTTGGAGGATATGGTTAGTAGTGTACCGGTAAGCGAGAAGCTCTTCATAGGAGGAGATCTCAATGGTCATGTAGGTACAACTAACGTAGGTTTTGAGGGGGTACACGGAGGTTTTGGGTGTGGCGATAGAAACCAGGAGGGTAAGGATATCCTAGACTTTGCCGTAGCCTATGACCTATTGGTAGCTAACACCCTCTTTAAGAAGAGGCTATCTCACATAGTGACCTTTACTAGTGCCCAATATTCTAGTCAAATCGACTATATCCTCACCAGGAGAAGGGAGAGAGGGGCATGTTTAGATTGTAAGGTGATTCCAGGGGAATGTGTTGTTCGACAACATAAACTTGTGGTAGCCGACTTTCGTTTCCACGTGCGTGTGTCACGAGACAAAGGTGTTGAAACCGCAAGAACAAAGTGGTGGAAGTTGAAGGATGAAGCGCAACAATCATTCAAAAGGAGGATGATCGCAGAAGGACCTTGGAGCGAAGAGGAAGATGCAGATAGTATGTGGGAGAAGATGGCGACTTACATTAGGAAGACGGCTAGGGAGGTGCTTGGGTGGACAAAAGGTAAGAAACTTGTAGATAAAGACACTTGGTGGTGGAATGAAGATGTACAAAAAGCTATTAAGGAGAAGAAGGAGTCTTATAAGAGCTGGCATCATGAGAGAAGTGCAAGTAGCATGGCGAAGTATAAAGAGGCTAAGAAAAATGCTAGGCGTGTTGTGAGTAAAGCAAGGGGGCAGGCCTATGATGCGCTATATGAGAGGCTAGGGACAAAAGAAGGAGAAAAGGATATATACAAGATGGCGAAACTTCGCGAGAGAAAGGTGAGAGATCTCAACCAAGTCAAATGCATTAAGGATGAGGCAGGCCAAATTCTATTGAAGGAGGAAGAAATTAGGAACAGATGGCGGGACTACTTCAATGGACTATTCAATGACGGGAATGAGAGTATTAGGTTCGAGTTGGATGACTCATTTGACGACACCAACAGACGATTCGTGCGGAGGATACAAGAGTCCGAGGTTAGAGAGGCCTTAAAAAGGATAAAAGGAGGAAAGGCCCGCGGCCCCGATGATGTCCCCATTGAGGTGTGGAGATGTCTAGGGGATGTAGCAATAGTATGGCTCACTAAACTATTTAACCGCATTTTTCAGTCAAACAAAATGCCTGAAGAGTGGCGGAAAAGTATTTTAGTACCCATCTTCAAAAATAAAGGAGATGTTCAAAGTTGTACTAATTACCGAGGAATTAAGCTCATGAGTCATACTATGAAGCTCTGGGAGAGAGTGATTGAACACCGCTTGAGGAAAGTGACCAATGTCACTAAAAACCAGTTTGGTTTTATGCCTGGGAGGTCCACTATGGAAGCGATTTTCTTACTCCGTCAGCTTATGGAGAGGTATAGGGAGCAAAAGAAGGATCTACATTTAGTGTTCATTGACTTGGAGAAGGCATACGATAAGGTACCAAGACCGGTCATGTGGTGGGCACTAGAGAAACACAAAGTCCCAACAAAGTACATTAACCTTATCAAGGATATGTACGATAATGTGGTGACAAGTGTGCGCGTAAGAGATAGTGAGACCGACACTTTTCCTATCACAATAGGGTTACACCAAGGATCAGCCTTAAGTCCTTACATCTTTTCCTTAGTGATGGATGAGGTGTCGAAGGATATACAAGGGAATATCCCTTGGTGTATGCTCTTTGCTGATGATGTAGTGTTGGTAGATGAAACTAGGGATGGTGTTGATAGAAAATTGGAGCTATGGAGGCAGACCCTAGAGTCTAAGGGGTTTAGACTTAGTAGAACCAAGACCGAGTATATGAGATGCAACTTTAGTGATGTCGGGTGCGAGGATGGTAATGTTAGTTTACAAGGACAAGTAGTACCTAGAAGAGACACATTTCGATATTTAGGATCAATGTTACAAAGCAATGGTGATATTGATGAAGATGTTTGCCACAGGATCAAGATCGGGTGGATGAAGTGGCGACAAGCATCTGGAATCTTATGTGATAAGAAAGTGCCACAAAAATTGAAAGGAAAATTCTATAGGACGGTGATCAGACCTGCGATGTTGTATGGAGCAGAATGTTGGCCAACTAAAAGGCAACATGTACAACAAATGAGTGTTGCGGAGATGCGCATGCTACGGTGGATGTGTGGTCACACAAGAAGAGACAAAATTAGGAACGAAGTAATACGTGATAGGATAGGGGTGGCACCGATTGAGGAGAAGCTAGTCCAACATCGCCTACGGTGGTTTGGGCATATTCAGCGGAGACCTCCAGAAGCACCGGTTAACAGTGGGATTATAAAGAGTAGAGAAAATTTTAGGAGGGGTAGAGGTCGACCAAGGTTGACATGGCAGGAGGCGGTGAAACGAGATTTAAAGGAGTGGGACATACCTAGAGATTTGGCTCATGATAGGACTGCATGGAAATTAGCAATTCATGTGCCAGAACCTTAGTTTATTCGTAATTTGTTACTCTTATCTTTTTTTACTTTCATCTTATTTTCTATTACTTTTCTTCAAAATTGTTGGGTTTCATTTCTAGCCGACCCCAACTTGTTTGGGACAAAGGCTTGGTTGTTGTTGTTGTTGTTGTTGTATCTTGATGAATATAATGCTTTTTTCATTTATTTTTTCAGTGGACATTTTTAATCATCATACCAACATCTACGAATTTTGTCATATTTTTTTAAATTTTTTGGAATCAACGTGTGTTCATAATTTGATGAATGCCTCATATGAATATGAGCATTTAGTTAGAATGGTGGATAATTTGAAGTTTGACATGTTGGAATGCTTTTAAAAAAATTAAAAAAATTCATACATGTATAAATTATACAAATATGTTCATACCAACAATTTTGAGTGAAGGAACTTTTTTTTTATGAGATACACAAATGTGAATAATATGTGAGTAGAAATTAATTTGATATTTACCAAAACATTACAATGTCAGCTATACAAGTTTTAAAAATATTTTGTTCAGGTGGTAGATGTTAATTTTATACAAATGTAGAAGAAAGAATCATCGAATTTGGACACAATTTGCAGAATCTAAACATGTTTGAGTATTTATATTGGAATCTAAATAAAAAAGAAGCAAGGGATAAGGAAACTGAAGAACAGTATCGGGCATTATCTCAGGCGGTTGTTAAGCAATAACCGCCTGTGAAGATATTTACTTCTTCTTAATTAATATTCTTGATTAAATGTGGTCCTTTAAAAAGGCAAAAATCCACTTTCTTGTAATATTATTGATAAGTAAAGGTTACCATTAAATTTCACTTCATAAATCCTTTGAAATTGGTCAGAACATTAAAAACATACCACAAATGCTATTTTTCATTTTTCTATCTTGATGAATATAATGCTTTTTTCATTTATTTTTTCAGTGGACATTTTTAATCATCATACCAACATCTACGAATTTTTTCATATTTTTTTAAATTTTTTGGAATCAATGTGTGTTCATAATTTGATGAATGCCTCATATGAATATGAGCATTTAGTTAGAATGGTGGATAATCTGAAGTTTGACATGTTGGAATGCTTTTAAAAAAATTAAAAAAATTCATACATGTATAAATTATACAAATATGTTCATACCAACAATTTTGAGTGAAGGAACTTTTTTTTATGAGATACACAAATGTGAATAATATGTGAGTAGAAATTAATTTGATATTTACCAAAACATTACAATGTCAGCTATACAAGTTTTAAAAATATTTTGTTCAGGTGGTAGATGTTAATTTTATACAAATGTAGAAGAAAGAATCATCGAATTTGGACACAATTTGCAGAATCTAAACATGTTTGAGTATTTATATTGGAATCTAAATAAAAAAGAAGCAAGGGATAAGGAAACTGAAGAACAGTATCGGGCATTATCTCAGGCGGTTGTTAAGCAATAACCGCCTGTGAAGATATTTACTTCTTCTTAATTAATATTCTTGATTAAATGTGGTCCTTTAAAAAGGCAAAAATCCACTTTCTTGTAATATTATTGATAAGTAAAGGTTACCATTAAATTTCACTTCATAAATCCTTTGAAATTGGTCAGAACATAAAAAACATACCACAAATGCTATTTTTCATTTTTCTATCTTGATGAATATAATGCTTTTTTCATTTATTTTTTCAGTGGACATTTTTAATCATCATACCAACATCTACGAATTTTGTCATATTTTTTTAAATTTTTTGGAATCAACGTGTGTTCATAATTTGATGAATGCCTCATATGAATATGAGCATTTAGTTAGAATGGTGGATAATTTGAAGTTTGACATGTTGGAATGCTTTTAAAAAAATTAAAAAAATTCATACATGTATAAATTATACAAATATGTTCATACCAACAATTTTGAGTGAAGGAACTTTTTTTTTATGAGATACACAAATGTGAATAATATGTGAGTAGAAATTAATTTGATATTTACCAAAACATTACAATGTCAGCTATACAAGTTTTAAAAATATTTTGTTCAGGTGGTAGATGTTAATTTTATACAAATGTAGAAGAAAGAATCATCGAATTTGGACACAATTTGCAGAATCTAAACATGTTTGAGTATTTATATTGGAATCTAAATAAAAAAGAAGCAAGGGATAAGGAAACTGAAGAACAGTATCGGGCATTATCTCAAGCGGTTGTTAAGCAATAACCGCCTGTGAAGATATTTACTTCTTCTTAATTAATATTCTTGATTAAATGTGGTCCTTTAAAAAGGCAAAAATCCACTTTCTTGTAATATTATTGATAAGTAAAGGTTACCATTAAATTTCACTTCATAAATCCTTTGAAATTGGTCAGAACATAAAAAACATACCACAAATGCAATTTTTCATTTTTCTATCTTGATGAATATAATGCTTTTTTCATTTATTTTTTCAGTGGACATTTTTAATCATCATACCAACATCTACGAATTTTTTCATATTTTTTTAAATTTTTTGGAATCAATGTGTGTTCATAATTTGATGAATGCCTCATATGAATATGAGCATTTAGTTAGAATGGTGGATAATTTGAAGTTTGACATGTTGGAATGCTTTTAAAAAAATTAAAAAAATTCATACATGTATAAATTATACAAATATGTTCATACCAACAATTTTGAGTGAAGGAACTTTTTTTATGAGATACACAAATGTGAATAATATGTGAGTAGAAATTAATTTGATATTTACCAAAACATTACAATGTCAGCTATACAAGTTTTAAAAATATTTTGTTCAGGTGGTAGATGTTAATTTTATACAAATGTAGAAGAAAGAATCATCGAATTTGGACACAATTTGCAGAATCTAAACATGTTTGAGTATTTATATTGGAATATAAATAAAAAAGAAGCAAGGGATAAGGAAACTGAAGAACAGTATCGGGCATTATCTCAGGCGGTTGTTAAGCAATAACCGCCTGTGAAGATATTTACTTCTTCTTAATTAATATTCTTGATTAAATGTGGTCCTTTAAAAAGGCAAAAATCCACTTTCTTGTAAGATTATTGATAAGTAAAGGTTACCATTAAATTTCACTTCATAAATCCTTTGAAATTGGTCAGAACATAAAAAGCATACCACAAATGCTATTTTTCATTTTTCTATCTTGATGAATATAATGCTTTTTTCATTTATTTTTTCAGTGGACATTTTTAATCATCATACCAACATCTACGAATTTTTTCATATTTTTTTAAATTTTTTGGAATCAATGTGTGTTCATAATTTGATGAATGTCTCATATGAATATGAGCATTTAGTTAGAATGGTGGATAATTTGAAGTTTGACATGTTGGAATGCTTTTAAAAAAATTAAAAAAATTCATACATGTATAAATTATACAAATATGTTCATACCAACAATTTTGAGTGAAGGAACTTTTTTTTATGAGATACACAAATGTGAATAATATGTGAGTAGAAATTAATTTGATATTTACCAAAACATTACAATGTCAGCTATACAAGTTTTAAAAATATTTTGTTCAGGTGGTAGATGTTAATTTTATACAAATGTAGAAGAAAGAATCATCGAATTTGGACACAATGTGCAGAATCTAAACATGTTTGAGTATTTATATTGGAATCTAAATAAAAAAGAAGCAAGGGATAAGGAAACTGAAGAACAGTATCGGGCATTATCTCAGGCGGTTGTTAAGCAATAACCGCAAGATATTTACTTCTTCTTAATTAATATTCTTGATTAAATGTGGTCCTTTAAAAAGGAAAAAATCCACTTTCTTGTAATATTATTGATAAGTAAAGGTTACCATTAAATTTCACTTCATAAATCCTTTGAAATTGGTCAGAACATAAAAAACATACCACAAATGCTATTTTTCATTTTTCTATCTTGATGAATATAATGCTTTTTTCATTTATTTTTTCAGTGGACATTTTTAATCATCATACCAACATCTACGAATTTTTTCATATTTTTTTAAATTTTTTGGAATCAACGTGTGTTCATAATTTGATGAATGCCTCATATGAATATGAGCATTTAGTTAGAATGGTGGATAATTTGAAGTTTGACATGTTGGAATGCTTTTAAAAAAATTAAAAAAATTCATACATGTATAAATTATACAAATATGTTCATACCAACAATTTTGAGTGAAGGAACTTTTTTTTATGAGATACACAAATGTGAATAATATGTGAGTAGAAATTAATTTGATATTTACCAAAACATTACAATGTCAGCTATACAAGTTTTAAAAATATTTTGTTCAGGTGGTAGATGTTAATTTTATACAAATGTAGAAGAAAGAATCATCGAATTTGGACACAATTTGCAGAATCTAAACATGTTTGAGTATTTATATTGGAATCTAAATAAAAAAGAAGCAAGGGATAAGGAAACTGAAGAACAGTATCGGGCATTATCTCAAGCGGTTGTTAAGCAATAACCGCCTGTGAAGATATTTACTTCTTCTTAATTAATATTCTTGATTAAATGTGGTCCTTTAAAAAGGCAAAAATCCACTTTCTTGTAATATTATTGATAAGTAAAGGTTACCATTAAATTTCACTTCATAAATCCTTTGAAATTGGTCAGAACATAAAAAACATACCACAAATGCTATTTTTCATTTTTCTATCTTGATGAATATAATGCTTTTTTCATTTATTTTTTCAGTGGACATTTTTAATCATCATACCAACATCTACGAATTTTTTCATATTTTTTTAAATTTTTTGGAATCAATGTGTGTTCATAATTTGATGAATGCCTCATATGAATATGAGCATTTAGTTAGAATGGTGGATAATTTGAAGTTTGACATGTTGGAATGCTTTTAAAAAAATTAAAAAAATTCATACATGTATAAATTATACAAATATGTTCATACCAACAATTTTGAGTGAAGGAACTTTTTTTTTATGAGATACACAAATGTGAATAATATGTGAGTAGAAATTAATTTGATATTTACCAAAACATTACAATGTCAGCTATACAAGTTTTAAAAATATTTTGTTCAGGTGGTAGATGTTAATTTTATACAAATGTAGAAGAAAGAATCATCGAATTTGGACACAATTTGCAGAATCTAAACATGTTTGAGTATTTATATTGGAATCTAAATAAAAAAGAAGCAAGGGATAAGGAAACTGAAGAACAGTATCGGGCATTATCTCAGGCGGTTGTTAAGCAATAACCGCCTGTGAAGATATTTACTTCTTCTTAATTAATATTCTTGATTAAATGTGGTCCTTTAAAAAGGCAAAAATCCACTTTCTTGTAATATTATTGATAAGTAAAGGTTACCATTAAATTTCACTTCATAAATCCTTTGAAATTGGTCAGAACATAAAAAACATACCACAAATGCTATTTTTCATTTTTCTATCTTGATGAATATAATGCTTTTTTCATTTATTTTTTCAGTGGACATTTTTAATCATCATACCAACATCTACGAATTTTTTCATATTTTTTTAAATTTTTTGGAATCAATGTGTGTTCATAATTTGATGAATGCCTCATATGAATATGAGCATTTAGTTAGAATGGTGGATAATCTGAAGTTTGACATGTTGGAATGCTTTTAAAAAAATTAAAAAAATTCATACATGTATAAATTATACAAATATGTTCATACCAACAATTTTGAGTGAAGGAACTTTTTTTTTATGAGATACACAAATGTGAATAATATGTGAGTAGAAATTAATTTGATATTTACCAAAACATTACAATGTCAGCTATACAAGTTTTAAAAATATTTTGTTCAGGTGGTAGATGTTAATTTTATACAAATGTAGAAGAAATAATCATCGAACTTGGACACAATTTGCAGAATCTAAACATGTTTGAGTATTTATATTGGAATCTAAATAAAAAAGAAGCAAGGGATAAGGAAACTGAAAAACAGTATCGGGCATTATCTCAGGCGGTTGTTAAGCAATAACTGCCTGTGAAGATATTTACTTCTTCTTAATTAATATTCTTGATTAAATGTGGTCCTTTAAAAAGGCTAAAATCCACTTTCTTGTAATATTATTGATAAGTAAAGGTTACCATTAAATTTCACTTCATAAATCCTTTGAAATTGGTCAGAACATAAAAAACATACCACAAATGCTATTTTTCATTTTTCTATCTTGATGAATATAATGCTTTTTTCATTTATTTTTTCAGTGGACATTTTTAATCATCATACCAACATCTACGAATTTTTTCATATTTTTTTAAATTTTTTGGAATCAATGTGTGTTCATAATTTGATGAATGCCTCATATAAATATGCGCATTTAGTTAGAATGGTGGATAATTTGAAGTTTGACATGTTGGAATGCTTTTAAAAAATTAAAAAAATTCATACATGTATAAATTATACAAATATGTTCATACCAACAATTTTGAGTGAAGGAACTTTTTTTTTATGAGATACACAAATGTGAATAATATGTGAGTAGAAATTAATTTGATATTTACCAAAACATTACAATGTCAGCTATACAAGTTTTAAAAATATTTTGTTCAGGTGGTAGATGTTAATTTTATACAAATGTAGAAGAAAGAATCATCAAATTTGGACACAATTTGCAGAATCTAAACATGTTTGAGTATTTATATTGGAATCTAAATAAAAAAGAAGCAAGGGATAAGGAAACTGAAGAACAGTATCGGGCATTATCTCAGGCGGTTGTTAAGCAATAACCGCCTGTGAAGATATTTACTTCTTCTTAATTAATATTCTTGATTAAATGTGGTCCTTTAAAAAGGCAAAAATCCACTTTCTTGTAATATTATTGATAAGTAAAGGTTACCATTAAATTTCACTTCATAAATCCTTTGAAATTGGTCAGAACATAAAAAACATACAACAAATGCTATTTTTCATTTTTCTATCTTGATGAATATAATGCTTTTTTCATTTATTTTTTCAGTGGACATTTTTAATCATCATACCAACATCTACGAATTTTTTCATATTTTTTTAAATTTTTTGGAATCAATGTGTGTTCATAATTTGATGAATGCCTCATATGAATATGAGCATTTAGTTAGAATGGTGGATAATTTGAAGTTTGACATGTTGGAATGCTTTTAAAAAAATTAAAAAAATCCATACATGTATAAATTATACAAATATGTTCATACCAACAATTTTGAGTGAAGGAACTTTTTTTATGAGATACACAAATGTGAATAATATGTGAGTAGAAATTAATTTGATATTTACCAAAACATTACAATGTCAGCTATACAAGTTTTAAAAATATTTCGTTCAGGTGGTAGATGTTAATTTTATACAAATGTAGAAGAAAGAATCATCGAATTTGGACACAATTTGCAGAATCTAAACATGTTTGAGTATTTATATTGGAATCTAAATAAAAAAGAAGCAAGGGATAAGGAAACTGAAGAACAGTATCGGGCATTATCTCAGGCGGTTGTTAAGCAATAACCGCCAGTGAAGATATTTACTTCTTCTTAATTAATATTCTTGATTAAATGTGGTCCTTTAAAAAGGGAAAAATCCACTTTCTTGTAATATTATTGATAAGTAAAGGATACCATTAAATTTCACTTCATAAATCCTTTGAAATTGGTCAGAACATAAAAAACATACAACAAATGCTATGTTAATTAACTGACGCGCCACACGAGGTCTGCGGAGAAGTTAAGAAGCCGTGGTGCAGGGGACGCGTGCGACGGAAGGATCTCTGAAGATCGTCTTCCACAGTGGTTTAATTGTGCGCCGCACGAGGTCTGCAAAGAGTTCAATGCGCAATGAACAAAATATTTTGTTCAGTTGGTAGATGTTATTTTAATACAAATGTAGAAGAAAGAATCATCGAATTTGAACACAATTTGCAGAATGTAAACATGTTTGAGTATTTATATTGGAATCTAAATAAAAAAGAAGCAAGGGATAAGGAAACTGCAGAACAGTATCGGGCATTATCCCAGGCGGTTGTTAAGTTATACCCGCCTTAGATAAACGTATTTGTAGACGGTTGTTAAGTACCAACCGTCTGTGAAGATCTTTACTTCTTTTTTTCTCAGGCGGTTTATAAGTAATACCCGCCTGAGATAATCATTTTTAAACTACAATATGTTAATTAACGGCCTGAGAAGTGTTAATTAACTGACGCGCCGCACGAGGTCTGCGGAGAAGTTGAGAAGCCGTGGTGCAGGGACGCGTGCAAGGATCTCTCAAGATCGTCTTCCACAGTGGTTTAATTGTGCGCCGCACGAGGTCTGCAAAGAGTTCAATGCGCAATGAACAAAATATTTTGTTCAGTTGGTAGATGTTAATTTAATACAAATGTAGAAGAAAGAATCATCGAATGTGAACACAATTTGCAGAATGTAAACATGTTTGAGTATTTATAATGGAATCTAAATAAAAAAGAAGCAAGGGATAAGGAAACTGTAGAACAGTATCGGGCATTATCCCAGGCGGTTGTTAAGTTATACCCGCCTTAGATAAACGTATTTGTAGACGGTTGTTAAGTACCAACCCTCTGTGAAGATTTTTACTTCTTTTTTTCAGGCGGTTTATAAGTAATACCCGCCTGAGATAATCATTTTTGAAACTACAATGTTAATTAACGGCCTGAGAAGTGTTAATTAACTGACGCGCCGCACGAGGTCTGCGGAGAAGTTGAGAAGCCGTGGTGCAGGGACGCGTGCAAGGATCTCTCAAGATCGTCTTCCACAGTGGTTTAATTGTGCGCCGCACGAGGTCTGCAAAGAGTTCAATGCGCGGGAAACGAACCGCTCCCTCGTCTACTCCGCACAGACCTATATAAGGCGCGTCGTCGGTTATGGACAAGCACAAAACTTTTCTCCACTCCTTTCTTCTTCTTCCATCGTTCCACCTCTCCTAGCCCGCCGCCGATTAACCACCACAGCCATGGCCAACCTTCCGCCACCTAGCCCGCCGAGGCAGCCACCCTGCAAGCGGATACGCTGCAGCTCCCCCGAGAGGGTGAATGACGACCAGCGCGTTCCACCGCCGGTGCAGCCGGAGCCACCGGTACAGCCGGAGCAATCGGCTTAGCCGGAGAAGCCGACCCTCTCTCCTGCTGCATCGTCGCCGGAGGAGGAGGAGGAGGAGGAGGAGGAGGACGACTTCGACGACGACGACGATGATGACGATGATGACGACGAGTCATCCTCCGACGACGGCGACGACGAGTCGTCCTCCGACGACGGCGACGACAAGTCGTCCACCGACGACGGCGACGACGAGTCGTCCACTGACGACGGCGACGACGACGACGGCGACCACCACCATGGTGACGACTACGACGACGACGACGACGAGTCGGAGGAGGACCGCTTGGCTTGGTTTGAGAAGCTGGCGGAGAGGATGGAGGAGGCGGGGCCGTAGTGTAGTTTTAGGATTTCAATCAAGTGTTCTTGTACATTTTTCTTGTGTTTTGTACATATTTCAATCAAGTGTCAATGAATACTGGTGGATAATTTGAAGTTTGACATGTTGGAGTGCTTTTAAAAAAATTAAAAAAATTCATACATGTATAAATTATGCAAATATGTTCGTACCAACAATTTTGAGTGAAAGATCTTTTTTTATGAGATACACAAATGTGAATAATATGTGAGTAGAAATTAATTTGATATTTACCAAAACATTTCAACGTCAGCTATACAAGTTTTAAAAATATTTTGTTCAGTTGGCATTATCTTAGACGGTTGTTAAGTAATACCCGCCTGAGATAAAAATCTTCCTTGGCGGTTATTAAGTACCAACAGCCTGTGAAGATATTTACTTCTTAATTAATAAACATCATCTCAGGCGGTTGGTAAGTAAAACCCGTCTGCGATAAAGTTAAAAACCGCCTGTGAAAAACCTACGTCTATATAAGGACCCCTCACCGCAGTCAAAACGCAACCCTGGAGAATTTATATCGACGCCGCCAGGCTGTTGAAATTTCCACTGCGCCGCGCCGCCGCTCCGCCGCCCAGCCCATACTGCCGCGCCGCCGCTCAACCCCGCACCGCCACTTTTCCACCCAGCCGGCCCACCGTGCTGACGCCTCCCCACCGTGCTGACGCCTCTGCAAGGTAAATGTAGTTTCCTTACTTTTTCTTTGTATATTTTCATTAGCTGATAAGCTGTTAGTTTTGTGTGTTCTGGTATATGGATTCTGTCCTTTTGCATGTGTAAGGACTGTATGGATTGTGTTCTGGTATATTGATGTATGGACTATATGGATTGTTTCCTTTTTGTACCTATTATGTGACATGAATATGATGTTTAATTAACAAATGCTATTGTAATATATATAAGATGCATCTGGGCCTTGTTTCCCGATATAACGGACTGGATCCCACCCAGACCTAGCCCATGCTGCTGGGCCTGTTTCCCCCTTTGACTCCGTCCGCCTCAAGACGTCGCCCGTCTCCTACATTAGTCGCCCTAATCATACTTGTTATGTCTCTGTAAATTCATTTTATAGAAGACCTTTAGAGAATATTTGTGGCCAAATTTTGTAATTCTGACAAAAAATTCTATTATTGAAGCATGGACCGTCGAGCGTGGATGTATAACATGCCAAGACCCGATCCTATGTACATTCGTAATGTTGCAAATTTTATTGAAGCATCCAAGAGACATGCGAAGTTGCAAAAGATAGATGACATATTATGTCCATGTATCGACTGCGAAAATAAGATTGCTTGGATGGATACTATAGTAATCCAATCTCATTTGGTGAAAAGAGGTTTCAAAAATAACTACACAATATGGACAGAGCATGGTGAGTTAGATACACATGATGTGGATAAAGATGATGAGAGAGGCTCAGATGATGATAATGTTCATATCGATGATGGTAGTGACAATCAAGCTGGTGATGATGATGATGAGTTCGATTGTGAGGAGATGTTGCGTCACATTGAACCATATGTACTGACTTCTATGGGAGCAAGCAAAGGTTTAAGTAAAATGGAGACATTGCAGAATGCGGCCACAGAGCTTTTATATGATGAATCAAACGGTTGTGATAAAGAGTTTACTACATTGCGTGCAGTCTTAGAACTACTAAAGTTGAAAGCTACGCACGGATGGTCCGATTGTAGTTTCTCTGATCTTTTGAATCTTCTGGCAGAAATTCTTCCAAATCCAAATAAACTGCCTAGAAGCACTTATAAAGCGAAGAAACTTCTTTGCCCGATGGCACTAGGTGTGACAAAAATACACGCTTGTGTGAACCATTGTATTCTGTATCGCAAAGAGCATGAGCTCGCAACTAGATGCCCCATTTGTGGTGTCAGTAGATATAAGAAGGACTACAATCACCAGTATGTTACCAACATGAAAAAGACTCAGAAGAATAAGAAGTTTATTATTGGTCCTGAAGGTGACGATGACGATACTTCTGGCGATGCAGACGGGAAGAATAAGAGAAAAATTCCTGCATTGGTGATGTGGTACCTTCCGGTAATTGATCGCTTGAAGCGTTTGTTCTCAAACCCTAGGGAGGCTGAACTTATGCGTTGGCATTCCGAGGAACGCAAGAAGAATGAAAAACATATACGACACCCTGGTGATGCAACGCAGTGGAAAAATTTTGATATTCAGTATCCAGAATTTGCGAAGGAAATCAGAAATGTGAGGTTTGCCTTGGGTACAGATGGAATGAATCCGTTTGGTGAAAAAAGGAGCATACACAGCACATGGCCCGTGGTCTTAACTATGTACAACCTACCGACGTGGTTGTGTCACAAAAGGAAATATATCTTATTATCTGTTCTTATCCAAGGTCCGAAATAACCCGGCATCGAAATTGATGTGTTCTTGGAACCTTTAATGGAAGATATGGCGAAATTGTGGAATGAAGGGGTACGTACATGGGATGAGTACAAGCGGGAGTATTTCACGCTAAGAGCAATGATATTCGTTACCGTGCATGATTATCCCGGACTGTTTACATTATCGGGACAAATGAAAGGGAAGAAAGGTTGCGTTAGGTGCGTGGATAGAACTGGATATCTATACCTCACTTCATCCAGAAAGACGGTGTACATGAGACATCGACGGTTCTTGACAGATACACACAAGTATAGGAAGATGAAAGAACAATTTGATAACAAAATCGAAAAAGATACTGCACCGAAACCTTACAGTGGAAAACTTGTGTTTGAAATGGTCAAGAACATTCATATTGCTTTCGGTAAGGGAAAAAAGAGTAAAGGAATTAAGAGAAAGAAAAGTACATCTTCGGATGATACAACTGACATGGCTTTCAAGAAACAATCAATTTTTTTCAAGTATCTTCCGTATTGGAAGAATCTGGAATTTTGCCATAGTATTGATTTGATGCACGTTACAAAGAATGTATTTGACAGCATCATTGGGACCTTGCTGGACATGCCGAGGAAGACAAAGGATGGATTAAATTCACGTATGGACCTAGTAAATCTTGATTTGAGACTAGAGCTTCATCCAGTAGAAAAGGCGAACGGGAAGCATTACCTTCCCCCAGCCAGCTACAACTTGACGCTAGAAGAGAAAAAAGCAATTTGCGAATGCTTGCGTGGGATCAAAGTTCCCACAAGTTTCTCATCCAATATCCGCAAACTAGTCTCGATGAAAGACTTGTCTTTATTCGGTTATAATTCTCACGACTGTCACATGATGATGACAATTTTCCTTGCCATTGCAATAAGAGTAATCATGCCTGAGCATATAAAAGTTGTCATCACACGTTTGTGTTACTTCTTCAATGCAGTATCGCAAAAGGTGATAGCACGTGAAGATTTAGACTATCTGAAAACATACATTGTCGAGACAATGTGCAAGCTTGAGATGTGTTTCCCACCATCCTTTTTTGATATGCAAGTACACCTAATCATACATCTTGTTGATCAGATAAAAGCATTGGGGCCACTATATTTACATCATATGTTTTCGTTGGAGAGATATTTAGGAGTATTAAAAGGTTATGTGCGGAACCGTGCTCATCCAGAGGGTTCAATTATGGAAGGATACACCACTGAAGAAGTGATTGAGGGTTGCGCTGATTACATCAAAGATGGAAAATCGATAGGTGTGCCTATACCGGTACATGAGGGTAGACTACGTGGGAGAGGCAAAGTGGGTAAGAAAACTTTTATTGTTCAAGATTACAAGAATGTACACCGTGCACATTTTGGTGTACTACAACAGCTCGCAATAGCTGAGCCGTACATCGAGGAACACCAAATTGAGCTTCGTGATAAAAACCAAGACCGCAAAGAGGACTGGATCATGAAAGAGCACAGAAGATGTTTCACTGAATGGTTAATGGACAAAAATATATCATACGGAAACACTATAGAAGAGGCAACAATGAAAAAGTTAGCTTGTGGCCCATCTGCTTTGGTAACATCATGGCAAGCATATGACATCAATGGTTACACATTTTACACTAAAGAAAAAGACGGTAAGAGTGTTGCACAAAATAGTGGTGTTCGTATTGAGGCTTATGATTCACAAGGGCAGAAAACCACATACTTCGGGTTCATAGAGGAAATATGGGAACTCGATTATGGCGAAAGAATGGTAATGCCCGTATTTAAGTGCCAATGGGTCAAACATCCTGATGGTTTGAAAGTGGACAATTACGGACTGACACTGGTAGACTTGAATAAAGTGGGTTACAAAGATGACCTGTGGGTTCTCGCCGATAATGTTGCACAAGTTTTTTATGTTCAAGATCCAGAAACTGAGAAGTTGCACGTAGTTGTTTCTGGAAAGCAAAATATTGTTGGGGTTGACAATGTGGGAGATAATGAAGAGGAATATAATCAGTATGAAGAGATGTACCTTTTCACCGAACCAGAAAACATCAAGCGCGTAGAGAGAAGCATTAAAAAGAATTTGAAACCCTATATGCGAGAAGATGTCAATGCTGGAAAAAAATGTATATAGCAATGCGAGATGATATATATTGTATATATTTGTATCTTCTGAAATCAACTTAGAACAATGTTGGTATATGGATTGTGTCCTTTTGCATTTGTGTACATATGCGTTTGGACTCAATGATTTGGAAGTTTGGAAGTTTGGTCTTTCTTCAGATAATGATGTCTCGGGCGTGTAGCCGATTGAAGGAGGAGCGCTTGGCGTGGCGCAAGAACCATCCCCATGTATGTACATATGGCACACCGGTCACATGGTTGTATATACATATGTATCTGTAATGGACTGATGAACTTAACTGTAGTTTGTTTTTCCGTGTTGTTTGTTTTTGGTATTTTCAATTTCTCCGCGTAGGATTTCTCTGCGAAGCCTGAATCGGGAGATTTATTGAAGTGGCAGTGCATCGTCCCCGGTAAAGAAGGGGTAAGTCATGAAGAACAAGCACAATATGAGTTTAACTATCGTCCTCCTATTAATAAATTTCTTTTGCAGACTGAATGGGAAGATGGTTACTACCCCCTGACAATCTCTTTCTCTGAGGACTATCCCTTGGTGCCTCCAAGATGCTCCTTTCCAATTGGGTTCTTCCACCCAAATGTCCATCGTTCGGGAGCACTCTGCATCGGGATTCTTGATCAAGAGACTGTAAGATAGACCTATTTTGTTCATGTAATTATTACTTATAATTTTTGTCGAACTTATTTGAACTGGTTTCTTATATTGCTTAAATTATATTTCGTAGGGGTGGTGCAGTGCTTTTACAATCAAAACTATACTACTTGAAGTTCAGCGTTTGCTGCATCAGCCAAATGTGCCTGATGTTGAAAATGATTGCTATAATCTACTTATCAAGGTTAGATGACACTTTGACTTAGTGACCAATGTAGGTTATTCATTCCTCCTTCGACATTTGTTAATTTAAATAATGTCAATATTTTCAGGATCCAGCGGAATATAAGAGACGTGTTCGGGAGCAAGCAGGACGGTACAATTTAGATTGATCGATGGGAGCTTCATCGTCGATCTACAATGAATGTAGCATGATTTTTGTTCAATTTGTAAAGAAATTATCTTTGAACAATTGTAAAGCCTCTAATGGTGTATTATCACAATTAAGCCAGCCTCACTGGTGATCGAGCATTTCCTATAATGCATTACTGTACTAGTATCCGCTAGCTCATCTGTGTTTTTTTCCTGATACAATTTTGCCTGCACGACTACATGCGGCTGTGATATATAATTGCAACTACATCCCTGTAATTTCAATGAAAACCGCTTATGATAATTAAACAATGACCGCCACTGAAAATACATGATCTTCTCTCAGGCCGTTGTTAATCAAGAACCGGCTATGAAGCTCATTGCATTACAGACGGTTATTAATTAAGAACCGCCAACGAAGATCATGTATTTACTCAGACGGTTGTTCCTTAAAATCCATCTGTGAAGTTCATTGCATTACAGACGGTTATTAATCAAGAACCGCCAACGAAGATCATGTATTTACCCAGACGGTTGTTTCTTAAAATCCTTCTATGAAGTTCATGGCATTGCAGACGGTTGATAATTAATAACCGTCTGTGAAGATCATGTATTTACCCATACGGTTGTTTCTTAAAATCCGCCTGTGAAGTTCATTGCATTGCAGACGGTTAATAATTAATAACCGTATGTGAAGATCATGTATTTACCCAGACGGTTGTTTCTTAAAATCCGTCTGTGAAGTTCGTTGCATTACAGGCGGTTCTTAATTAAGAACCGATTCTGAAGATCATGTATTTACCCAGACGGTTGTTCTTTAAAATCCGCCTGTGTTGTTCTTTCATCACATACGGTTATTATATCATTCGTCATCACAGTCGCATATTTTTAAGGACCGCCTGTGTTTGAAAAATTGAGGCGCCTGTAAAAATGCTTTTTGTAGTAGTGCAATATCCATGGCTCACTTCTAGTTCTGGTCCTGCAAGGCATGCTGCAAATTTTATGGTTCTGTAACAGCAGACAAACAAATAAAGTCCTTACCAAAATCCTTTGGTTTGTAATTTTATTTTGCAGCCGTATCCTTGCGCGATTTACAGGAGCTGGCTCGGATGACTTCTCCGCATAAGATCCCAGCTATGTGATTTGAATTTGGTCCAGCATCAGGCGTGTAGATGAATGATCTTTTGCGGCCAACGTGAGCTGCTGTTGCTGAGTACCCCCTACGTTCAGCACCGCAGAAGATCCAGCGGTGGAGTTGGAATCCACCCCATGCTCAGGCATGCGCTCCGAGGACACCCGTGCGGGAACCGCGGGCGACATCCCGACCGGCACGGAATCCTGTCCTGTCTATTGCGGCAGCTGAAGGTTGTGTGTGTGATCCAAGGCTGGTACGGGTGGTTGAGCGCCGATTCTGATGCGATCTTACTCGGGCAGTGCGCTTGTATTTTCTGCAGAAGCCACGTCTCCTTCTGTCTGCACAATCAAAACTGCTACTCCCGGTTTGAGCAGAAAAAATCAGTGGAATTTGTGTTAGGCTGAAATTTATTTTGTGGATTGTACTCTATTTGTTGTCCTACAGAAGGAAGCAAAGTAGGATGAAGGAGGCGAGTTTCAGACCGGAGTTGTGCACCAACATTGGGATGAAGACCTTTGAAAGGAAAAATTGTTTCATCAAACATGACATCTCTAGAAATATAAATTCAAGACTAGTTTTTGGGACATAAGTTAGGCCAGCAAGCACACCCAAAAACTCTAAGATTAGAATATATAATCTGGTTTTGTATGGAACATTTTTTCTAATAGGGATTGGTAATCAATGACCTTTGAGGGAAGTCTATTGATAAGATAAACTGCAGTGGCAAAGGCTTCATCCCAAAACTTTTGAGGTATATAGGCATGTGCCAGCAAAGTAAGTCCCATCTCAACTATGTGTCTATGTTTTCTTTCAGCGGATCCGTTTTATTGGTGTCTGTGTGGGCAAGAGACTAGATGAGTGATCCCTATTTGAGTAAAAAAAGAGTTCAACTTTTGATATTCACCTCTCCAGTCAGTTTGCATAGCAATAATTGTCTTGTTGAACAATCGTTGAACCATGGCCCGAAATTCATGAAATCTCTGGAAAACTTCAGATTTGTGATGAGTGAAATAAATCCATATGAACTTACTGAAATTGTCAATAAAACTTACATAATACTCATGTCTCCCAACAGAAGTGGGCGCATGACCCCAAAAATCAGAAAAAACGAGTTCAAGTGGAGCTTGAGACACATTATTGGACTTGGGAAAGGGTAACTGATGACTTTTCCTTTGTTGACAGGCATCACGCGCTCGATCCCTGCGAGAATCAAATGCACAAAGGGGGATTATTTGACTATATGACTCGTTCAACTATTACCATAGATGGATGGCCTGATCTGTCATGCCACTTTTCTGATGATGGTTTGGAAGAGATGAAAGCGCTTTTAGTAGATGAATGTTCAAGTGAAGGCCAGGGGTAGAGTCCCTCCTTACACGTGCCTCGAAGAAGGACCTTCTTCATAGTTCGATTTTTTACCAAAAAATAGTGAGAGTGAAATTCAAGGAAAATAGGATTATCTTTGATTAGTTTATGAACGGGGATAAGATTTTTTGTAGTGGAGGGAACATGAAGAATATTTCTAAGATGAATAGGATGTGCAGGAGTTTGTAACAGGGTATTTCCAACAAAATTAATTTTCATAGCTGATCCACTGGCTGTGTGAACTTGTTATTGACCGGTGTACTTTTGTTTTGTTGACAGTTTGTCCAACTCTCCTGTGATATGATCGTAGCCCCTGTATCAATATGCCAGTTCATGTCTACTCCATATGACATTGTAGCACTGTTCACAGATCTTTCATCGGCCTTGAAGCCCCTTTCAAATCTTTTATAACAGCGTACCACTGTATGTCCAACCTTCTTGCAAAGCTGACATACAGGCTTCGGTTTAGATCCACCATGCCCAGAACCTCTTCCGCGACCAGGACCTCCACGGCCCCGTCCTCCTCTTGAACCTCTACGAAAACCACCTCCATGGGTGGCCGCATTTGCATGCATTTGATACTAATTTTGTCTTTCCAATCTTGCCTCTGTCGCCAACAACTGAGCAAATAGATTGGAAAGAGAATTTGACTCGATTCTTGTACTTACGTTTTCAACGAGCGAATTGTAATCAACATCCAATCCGGCCAGAATGTATAATAAAACATCATCATCTTCTAATCTCTTGCCATCCAACACCATCTCATAAGCGTATTCCTTCATCTTGGAGAAGTAAACGGCGAAACTCATGTCGCATTTCCTTGTGCTCGACAATTTGGCACGCAGATGCATAATGCATGCACGAGACTGAGTGGCAAAACTCTCTTGTATGGCTTGCCATACTTCTGCGGATGTATCGTACATGGCAACTTGAGCGAGCACCTCTCTTGACATGGTGGAATTCAAGTAGCTAAGTAATTACTGATCTTGAATTACCCATGAGGTGTACTCTGGGTTGATGACCTTCTGCATGCTCTTGTCGACCGCTTCAACCATGATCTCCTTCTATGGCTGCAGCTTTGTGCCGTCGAGGAAGCTGTGCAGCTGCACACCATGTACCGCTGGTAAGACTTGAGCCTTCCACAACAGGTGCCTCGTGTTAGATTTTCAACATGGTGACTTAGGGTGTTGAACCCAGCACCAGAAGGAGAGGACGAGTTCGACTCCATCGCCCTTGGTCGCCTGAATCTTTCTCGGTGGAGAAGTAATGACGCTCTGATTACCATGTTAAAATCGGTGGACTGAAGCTGGCGTTGGGAGGAAGCCAGGACTCTCAAACTCGAGTAGTACCTGGTTTACATGTTGATCCCATATTTATAGTACAAGAGAGGTGCGGCCGATGTACAGATAAATGGAAACAAAAGGTTGTGCGACCGATCATAATCGATTGAGATTCTAACTCAATGATCCTAATCTATAATTTCTATCTTTAACAGTTGATTATAATCTTATGTATCTAATATTACCTTAACTACTAATAACTACTGATCTTCATCCTTCCAAACTTCAATCATGAACTTTCTGGACTTGAGCCGAGAATTCTCAGCGTGGCCCTGCTGCATGTGGCCGCATCCTTTATTCTAACAAGGAGGTCTTGTACTTCGCCTGCTGGCACTCTTCCGTGATGGCTCCGTTGAATACGATCGAGGACGAGGGCCCCTGCGCTTAGGGGAAGGAGATGGCAGAAGGTCCCCCCGACGCCTGCATGAAAAAATTCGCCACCGTTGGGGCAGCAGCTGGGTGGCTCAGCAGTGGATGATCTTGCATACGTCCCACCAGAAGCACCATGCCAGGGCCATCGTGGTCGCTGAGTTTGCTCACAGACGCCTCACTAGTCAGTGCAGCATCATCCAACATGGTGGTGATGTCCAGATGGTCACAATCCAAAATACACTCGGTGAGATGAGCTTGAGTCACAGCAAGCTCAAGCAACATCAGGTCAGCCTGAAAAGGGGTAGCAAGTGATGATGTCACCCCATCACAGCCCTGCAGAAGGGAGCTGAGCAGGGGGTCACCACCTGCAGCCAGGCCAGGCCGTCAAGAGGGGAGCATCGGCATGGCGCCTCGCCAAGGTGCATGGGGCTTCCAGCCCTGCAACCATCACTCCGCATGGGCGAACCTCCTCGGGTAGGAACATTGGCCTTCGAAGTGGGGTTATGAGTTTTACACTCTTGAGCTAGTCGGAGTAGCCTCTCCTCGGGAAAGCGTTGCGCTAAACATGCAGTGAAGGCACTAGCCCGCCCTGTCGCTCCCCCGCCGGCAGCCACTCCGGCCCCAGCGTCCACCGCCACCCCATCTTTTCCCTGGGGTTTGATGGCCCCTCCGTTCGCCTCTCCTCGCTCTCCTATATGTTCCCGTGTCGACTTCACCCGCTCCATCGCTTCCCCCGCCGCCTCTAAGTTCGATTGCACTCCTTTCTCCCTGCTGAAAACACCCACTCTCGTCGACACTCACGGTAACGTGGTTGACCTCTGAATGTAGGCCTAGAGGGGGGGGGGGTGAATAGGCTTTTTGAATTTTTGTCGGATCCTGCAACACTCAACAACAAGTTCAATACCAGAGAAATTGGACTAGTCCGGTAAAGTGCGGACTAGTCCAGTGTTCATGGACTAAGTTGATCAAGGTTAATCGATTGGGTTGATTCTTTAATGTATGCAGCGGAAATATAGAATCAAACAACAGTTTAACAGTTATATATTGGATTGTATCACAATTAAGGCTTGTGTTCAAGAATTTAATGTAAATTGAACAATGAGTATCAAACCCTAGAGTAAGTAGATCAATTTGAGTGATGAACACAAAAAGGACAAGACACGCGATTTATCCCGTGGTTCGGCTACCACGAAGGCAACCTACATCCACGTTGAGGAGCCCACAAAAGGACCGGGTCTTCTCCAACCCTACCCTCGTTGGATCACCACGAAGGCCAACCCTCTTCCACTAATCACACAGGGGTGAATAACCAAATTCAAGGGGCGTTCTCACACGTTGAGAGCTCCCTTAGATTACAAATCACAATGCCACCAAAAACACACTCAGAAATTACAATTGAAACGCAGGAGTGTGTTAGAGATCCAAACCAAGAGCTCAATGATGTGTGCCAAGTGTCTCTCCAATGATCTAGAAGTGATCCTCAAAGGATTGATCGATTTTGCACTTAATTTCGTGGAGAGAGGTGGTTTCTGAGTCTCTTGGGAGGTGTGACGGCGCTAGGGTTCGAGAGAGTGTAAAAGTGGGTCATGCACCTCTATTTATATGGGATTTCTAAAAGTGACTGTTAGGGTTCAGAAAGATCGGACTAGTCCGTGGTGGTCACCGGACTAGTCCGGTGCGCTGTGTGTAGCAAACCCTAAGTGTCCCAAAATATCGGACTAGTCCGGTCGAAAACGGACTTGTCCGTTTTTACTACTGGAAATCTTCGGACTAGTCCGATAGCCATCGGACTTGTCCAGACATATGAAACCCTAAGTGTTTTGAATGACAAGTCTGCACTTGGAGGACTTGTACGATTTAGATCAGTGGGTATTTCGGACTAGTCCGTGTAAACATCAGACTTGTCCGAAGTGGATCAGAATGAATATCGGACTAGTCCGGTTAACAACGGACTTGTCCGATTTCGTGTGACTTGTGAAGTGTGTTGAGGACTAGTCCGCCCTGGGGAGGACTAGTCCGACTCAATTCAAAAAGATATCGGACTAGTCCAACAGATATCGGACTTGTTCGATCTGGTGCAGAAAGGATATCGGACTAGTCCGGTTGATATCGGACTAGTCCGGTCCTGTGTAACTTTGTGCAATATGTGTGTGTGCTTAAATATGATTGAGCTCTTGGGTGTGTTTCCTTAACACACTCCATACACAATAATCTACTATTTCTTTTCCTTGAGCTCAAGTTCACTTTGCTCCTCATTATCCCTTCTTTTTGGTATTTTGCTCATTTTTCATTATTGGCCTGCATTCATCTCAATAAAAAGGTTAGGATCCCAATTGCTTGTCATAAATCATCCAAAACCCACAAGGGAGTCCTAGATGCACTTTCAATCTCCCCCTTTTTGGTGATTGATGACAACCAATTGATATTTCACAAAATATGACAAAAAGAGATGAGATTTTCATAAAGTATGCACATATGACTCAAAAATACATCAAGCAGTAAGAGAAATATCCATATGTGCATTCTTTATGGTGGGATGCATAACTAGTGCATTGAAACATTGATAATGACATAATTTACATTGATGAATCAATACAAAGTACATATGTCATTTCAGGAGCTAAATTGCAGATTTCAAAACATATTTGCTAATTAATTAAGCATTTCAACACAGAACCATAGTTAAATGTAAACAGCGTTAAGTCATTACAATCACAAAGAAAGATAAAGAGAACTCTCTCCTCGCACCCTACCACAGCTAAAGCTAAGACTCCCCCTCAATCTCTCCCCCTTTGGCATCAAGACACGAAAAAGAGAGAGAGGAGGGTTCTAAGAGCTTCACTCTTCACTGTCGGTCCTCTCGTCATCGTCTTCATCTTCTTCGCTTTCCGCTTGACGAGGAGGAGATGAAGGAGGAGCGGAGTCGCTCGAGCCCCCAATGCCGAAGTAGGCAAGCTCGGAGGGGTTCAGAGGCCCGAGCTCGGTGAAGTCCGGGTCGGACTCCTCAGAAATCACTGGAGATCCAATGGGGTCGATCTCCAGCTTCCGGCAGATTTGCTTCATATTGGCCTTTATATACTTCATGTCCTCCTTTCTTCTCTTGTTGAGCTTGTGGACCTTCACTTTGGTCTTTTTGCAGGAGGAGAATATGGCGGTCAGGTACTTGAGGATCCCACTAGCTGATCCTCTCCGAGGGGCTTCCCTAGAGGTAGGGACAGCCCTAGCACCACTTCTTGATCTTGCCGGTGCCTCGGGACTGGAGGCCGGTGAGGGAGCAGCCTGGACACTCACTGGTTGAGGCTTCTGAGGCCTCAAAGGAGTGTGCTCTACATCCTTCACGAACTCGATACCTGTGACTTTCTCAATCATATACATGAGGTAGGGAGCATAGCCACATGACCTGTTAGGCGTGCAGGATATGTTGACCATATCATTCCAAATGTATTCCGCCACATCAAATGGGCGGTCCTTGCTTATGACTCTCATTAGGGTTCGGAGGTAACCCTGCACGCTCCCAGCATCTCCATATTTAGGAGCAATAGTCTTCCTCAGCACTATGTTGAGGACCATAAAGAATGGTTTCATGTTCTTTGTAGAGGGAGGGACATACTTTGAGTTCGGCTCATATAGGAATTTCATCCTATCCTTCTCCATGACACCTATGTTGTGGATGATCAGCCTGTCATGTCCAGAGGTGTCCAGATGGAGCAGATTAGCAAAGTCCTCTTGAGTGATACTATACTTAGATCCGTGTGTCATCCAAGTAACACTCTCTTCATCCTCACTTGAGAAGTGGCAAGTTGCAAAGAACAGTGCAATCACTTCATCATTCCAGTTATGCCTAAAGGCAAAGAGATCCTTCAGGCCATGCCTCTCAACTGCTGCAATGACTTCATCAAAAGCTGAGCACTTCTTCTTCTCAAGGTGTGCCTAGTCAATCCACTGACTGCGCACCACGGGGGTCTTCATCGGTAGATACACTGATTTGTAGAAGTCTGCATGGAAGTTGCACCAAAACCTTCCATCGACAGCTTGCTTTGGCCTGCCATACTAGTCAATGCTTCTGAACTTGGCTGCAGAATCACTGCCCTTGCCGTTGAGCTTCTCCTCAGTAGGGTCCTGGACCCCTTCCCTGGGAGCATGGAGCTTCAAGGGCCCGACTGGCCCCGTTGCTATCCCCTTGCCCTTGCCCTTGGCTTGGCGGGCACTTGCCGAGCTAGGGCCACCACCAGCCTTAGAGGCTGGCACCTTGGAGGCCGGCTTCTTCGCTAGCACTTTCCTCTGAACCTGAGGAGGGGAAGGAGCAGGCTCGGAGGGTCTTTCTTGGCGCTTCTTGCCAAGACCCGTCGAGGACCGAGGTGCCACTTCGTGGTCCAACTCGGCCTCAAAGTCGGAGATTTCATTGTTTGAGCTCGACATGATTTGAGAATGATTTTGCAAGAATGATGGTAAGTGATACAAGGCATAGGTATGAAAAGATAGCAATGAATTGCATTGAGGAATTGAAAAATTAGGTTTTAGTTCAGAAACATCGGACTTGTTCGGTGCACAGGCACGGACTAGTCCGGAGGACCAAACTTGTCCGTGCATGGACCGGACTAGTCCGGTGTTCATCCTCAAAAACCTAACAGATTGGTCAAGGGATGATTCCTAATGCAAATCTAGTCTAGCATACACGTAGTACATCAAATAAGCATGTATCTAGTGAAGGATGCTAGTCTATACGATCAACAATGGAGAAAAACAAGATTTCTAGGGTTTTGAAGAAAGTTACTGAAGAAATCGATTGAAGCTTGAAGGTTTGGGGGTTGGAGGCCGGACAAGTCCGCTAGCTTCAATCCCCAAGAGGTCAAGCTTGATATCCACCCAAATGTGGACTTTTTCGACGGAGGGAGCAGAGAATCGCCTTGGTAGCTCGAGCGCAAGAGAGAGGAAGGCGTGAGCAAATGCGGGGATGAGAAGACTAGGGTTTGGTGGCGGCTAGGGTTATGGACACGAAAAATTGGACAAGTCCGGACATGACCGGACTAGTCTGAAATCATCCAGAGAGCTATATCGGACTAGTCCGTGGTCTATCGGACTAGTCCGGTCTAACCGGCACTCTGCGGACTAGTCTGCAAGAGCGGACTAGTCCGGGTAACCACGGACTAGTCCATGGTCACCAGGAGAAATTGCATAGCCCATTCATATATATTTGAAGGTTCATTAATAGATAATAGGTGGGACAAAACAAATCAATTAATCTTGATGAATTTGACCAGTAAGCATACAACAATCACACAATGGTCATAATTCATCAAGATCTAATAATTGACATAGTTTTTCGAGAAAAAATGAAGAGGGATGATTTTCACAATTCAGTCAAAATTTTGAAGAGGTCATACAGGTATGCAACTTTTCAAGCCACACTCCAAGAATCCAGGATATTTAGTTCATTTCGGAGTTCGCAAAAACGCTTTTCATCAAGTGGCTTGGTGAATATGTCGGCCAATTGTTTTTGGGCGTTGACATGTGAGATGGTAATGTCTCCTTTCATGGAATGGTCTCTCAGGAAATGATGTCTTATGTCTATGTGTTTAGTTCTAGAGTGCTCAACTGGATTGTGGGCTATTTTAATGGCACTCTCATTGTCACAATGGAGAGGAATACGGTTCAAATTGTAACCGTAATCCCTTAGAGTTTGTCACATCCAAAGGAGTTGTGCACAACAACTCCCGGCTGCAACATACTCTGCTTCGGCTGTGGATAAAGCAATGGAATTTCGTTTCATGGATGACCAAGAAACTAAGGATCTCCCTAGAAATTGGCATGTGCCGGAGGTGTTTTTTCTATCTACTTTGCACCCGGCATAATCTGCATCGGAGTAACCAATGAGATTGAATTTTGAGCCTTTTGGGTACCAAAGACCAAGGTTGGGTGTATGAACTAAATATCTCAAGATTCTTTTTACGGCTGTCAAGTGACATTCCTTAGGGTTGGCTTGAAATCGTGCACACAAACATACACTCAACATAATATCTAGCCTAGATGCACATAAGTAAAGTAGAGATCCAATCATGGAGCGATATACCTTTTGATCGACGCTAGGTCCATCTTCATTGAGATCCAAGTGGCCATTCGTTGCCATGGGGGTCTTTATGGGCTTTGCCTTGTCCATGCCAAACTTCTTGAGTATGTCCTGTCTGTCATGATTTTGTTGTACCGAGCACCTTTCCTTGACTATTATCTCCAAAGTAGATGCCTTCGTTTGGGTCCTCGTTTTCTTCATATTCCACGAACATCCTCCTTTCTCCGGTCATGTGGTTGGTGCATCCACTGTCTAGCACCCTTTTGGATCCACCGGAGGAATAGGCCTGCAAAAACAAATTATGCTTTGGTTTTAGGTACCCAAGCTTGCTTGGGTCCTTGGAGGTTAGTTACAATACATTTGGGCACCCACACATGGGATTTTGTGTTCCCATGGCGTGGCCCAACATAATAAGCATAAACCATACCAAGATTGTTTCTCATTAATACATAAGAGGCATCAAAAGTTTTAAATAGAAGCTGTTGTTGTTTATGAATCGGACTAGTCTGGGTGGCCGGACTTGTCCGGATGACCGGACTTGTCCGGACACCGACCGGACTAGTCCAGTATTCATGCGAGTTCAGTTTCTTATTCTTCAACTTATCAGTTTGAGATGATCTTCCCTTCACAAAGGAGATCCTTCCCCTGTTATTCTTATGACTTCCAGCATGTTGCTTTTCATCATAAGAGTAACCAATGCCATATTTGACATTTGGAGGTCTTTGGACCAAGTATGCACTACGTGCATAGTTGATCTTCTCCTTGTCAAATATTCCACACTGGGTAGAATTTTTATCCTTTGTGGAGGTTGACTTCTCCTTCAAACTGGTGTTGATTTTACTACATGTGCACATATGAACAAGATCAGTTTTAGTGGGTTGAGAAGGTGAACTTGAAGAGGAGGAAGGTTCACTTAGCTTGAGTGACTCAACTTGCACCTTAAGGATTTTGTTAACCTTGATCAGGTCAGCATGTTGGTCCTTGATTGCAACATTTGAGTCGGTTAACTCCAAGCAAGTTTTCTTGCTTGAAGCTAGCTCAAGCTCTAGTGAACCGTTTTTCTCCTTTTCAAGCTCTAGGATTTTGTCCAGTTTGACATACTTCTCCTTTTGGGAGATAATCATGTCCTCTTGACGATCAATTAACCTCTCCTTCTCAACAAGTTGGTCAAGTAAAAATCTCATTTTAGCAGCAGTTTTCCTATCTAGTCCATTTAGCATGTCCTCATCATCACTATCTAGTTCATCATCACTAGAGTAGGAATGCATGGAAGGGGTTTTGATGTTTACCTTGCGTTTACCTTCCTTTGCCATGAGGCAAGTGCCATTTCCCTTCTTTGCACCGAGTGTGGGGAAGAGTGTGGATTTCTTGGATGTGCTTTCTATGGCTATGCTAGCCATCTCTTCTTCATCGGATGATGAGGACTCATCGTTTGAGTCCCACTCCTTCCCAATGTGTGCTTGTTCGGCTTGTTTCTTCTTCTTGAAGAATTTCTTAGGTTGAGGCTTGGTTTCTTTAGTTTTCTTCTTGTTGTCCTCATACGGGCAATCGACTATAAAGTGGTTATACTCACCACAATTATAGCACGCCCGCCTCATCTTTGGCTTCGTCCTTTCCTTGTACTTTCCTTCACTTGATTTTGTTCCTTGTCTCTTCTTCATTAATCTCTTGAACTTTTTCATGAACAAAATCATATCCTCTTCATCTAGCTCACTACTCTCGTCATCATTGTCCTCCTCTAGTTGTGCTTCTCTTGCTTCTTTGGATAGAGGCTTGAGAGTAGATTTTAGGGCAACTCCTTTCTTCTTGGCCGAGTTTAGGTCGGCAATTTCTTTGACGTGCTTGGCTTGTTTCTCCATCATTTCAAAGTGATAATTTTACCAAGCAATTCATCCGGAGTCATCCTTTTGTAACCGGGACTTTCTCTTATCATTGAGCATAGCGTGACATTGCGAGGCATAAAAGCTCTAAGGATGAGCTTTACCACCTCGTGGTCATTCCACTTCTTGCTCCCATATGATCGAACCTTGTTGACAAGTGTCTTCAATCGATTGTACATATCCTGGGGTGACTCGTCTTCCTCAATTGCGAATCTTCCTAGTTCCCCTTCGATCATTTCAATTTTTGCCTCACGCACATGCCGGTCACCTTCATGTGTTGTTTGTAGTGTATCCCATATCTCCTTAGCAATTTCGAGTCCATCCACCTTGGTGAACTCGTCTCGACTGAGAGAGGAGGTGATTACGGCTGCGGCTTGAGCGTTTCTATGGATGGCCTGCTCTTGACTTGGGGTGAGCTCTTCGTCATCATCCGGAATATCTATCCCTGTACATACAACATGCTATAAACATGGGTTGAGGGAAATCAAATGCATCTTCATATTCTGCCTCCACATGGAGTAATCACTCCCATCGAAGTGTGGGGCTTTTCCAAGTGGGATAGATAAGTAGTGATTGTTATTGGAATTTAGACGATCGTAATTAAAAGGATATCGGGAGTAGTCGGTGTGACTACTCCCCTTCTTCTTCTCTTCAACTTTCGCTTTCCCTTTTGAAAGTGCCTTCTTTGTGAGGAGCGCCTTTAGCTCCAGCGTCTCTTCATCGTCGTCCTCGAAGTCTTGAATGGCTTCGAGGTACTTCTCCAATTTTTGGGTCTTGTCGTTGTTGACTTCCTCTTGGTTGTTGATTTTGTGGATGTCCTTCATGTCCGACATGATCTCTTCGAGTGGTTGAACTCTTTCTGGAAGAACCTACTCTGATGCCAATTGAATGTAGGCCTAGAGGGGGGTGAATAGGCCTTTTGAATTTTTGTCGGATCCTGCAACACTCAACAACAAGTTCAATACCAGAGAAATCGGACTAGTCCGGTAAAGTGCGGACTAGTCCGGTGTTCACAGACTAAGTTGATCAAGATTAATCGATTGGGTTGATTCTTTAATGTATGCAGCGGAAATATAGAATCAAACAACAGTTTAACAGTTATATATTGGATTGTATCACAATTAAGGCTTGTGTTCAACAATTTAATGTAAATTGAACAATGAGTATCAAACCCTAGAGTAAGTAGATCAATTTGAGTGATGAACACAAAAAGGACAAGACACGTGATTTATCCCGTGGTTCGGCTACCACGAAGGCAACCTACATCCACGTTGAGGAGCCCACAAAAGGACCGGGTCTTCTCCAACCCTACCCTTGTCGGATCGCCACGAAGGCCAACCCTCTTCCACTAATCACACAGGGGTGAATAACCAAATTCAAGGGGCGTTCTCACACGTTGAGAGCTCCCTTAGATTACAAATCACAATGCCACCAAAAACACACTCAGAAATTACAATTGAAACGCAGGAGTGTGTTAGAGATCCAAACCAAGAGCTCAATGATGTGTGTCAAGTGTCTCTCCAATGATCTAGAAGTGATCCTCAAAGGATTGATCGATTTTGCACTTAATTTCGTGGAGAGAGGTGGTTTCTGAGTCTCTTGGGAGGTGTGACGGCGCTAGGGTTCGAGAGAGTGTAAAAGTGGGTCATGCACCTCTATTTATATGGGATTTCTAAAAGTGACCGTTAGGGTTCAGAAAGATCGGACTAGTCTGTGGTGGTCACCGGACTAGTCCAGTGCGCTGTGTGTAGCAAACCCTAAGTGTCCCGAAATATCGGACTAGTCCGGTCGAAAACGGACTTGTCCGTTTTTACTACTGGAAATCTTCGGACTAGTCCGATAGCCATCGGACTTGTCCAGACATATGAAACCCTAAGTGTTTTGAATGACAAGTCCGCACTTGGAGGACTTGTACGATTTAGATCAGTGGGTATTTCAGACTAGTTCGTGTAAACATCGGACTTGTCCGAAGTGGATCAGAATGAATATCGGACTAGTCCGGTTAACAACGGACTTGTCCGATTTCGTGTGACTTGTGAAGTGTGTTGAGGACTAGTCTGCCCTGGGGAGGACTAGTCCGACTCAAGTCAGAAAGATATCGGACTAGTCCGACAGATATCAGACTTGTCCGATCTGGTGCAGAAAGGATATCGGACTAGTCCGGTTGATATCGGACTAGTCCGGTCCTGTGTAACTTTGTGCAATATGTGTGTGTGCTTAAATATGATTGAGCTCTTGGGTGTGTTTCCTTAACACACTCCATACACAATAATCTACTATTTCTTTTCCTTGAGCTCAAGTTCACTTTGCTCCTCATTATCCCTTCTTTTTGGTATTTTGCTCATTTTTCATTATTGGCCTGCATTCATCTCAACAAAAAGGTTAGGATCCCAGTTGCTTGTCATAAATCATCCAAAACCCACAAGGGAGTCCTAGATGCACTTTCAACCTCGCTAGGGATGAAGACCCTTCCCTCTCACTCCTTCCAATTCTATCGGTTGACCTGTCGGAGTTTGATGATGATCACTCTCGCCTCTCTTCGACCGACCTATCGTCGCTCTTGGCCTCCTCGTGTATTATTGACTACTTCTCCCCCTCCATTTGGGGGGTGGAGATAATCAACCATCATTTCTAAAGCCGCTAATCCTCTCAATGTCTCTCAATTTGATTTATCATCGCCCTTTCGCTTCGTTTGTGGTTCTCGGTTTGCTGTCGGACCACCCCTCAGGTTCGCCCTCCGTGGCACCCTTCTCGATCCTCCATTTCTGCTCTTTGCCGGCTAGTCAGGTCCCGCCCTCTCCTCGCTCCCCCCCCCCCCCCCGTGTTGGTCCCTGCATGCGCTGAGGTCCCTCCAACGTCACTGGCGGCCTCTTTGCCGGCCACTTCTATTCGGGTCACCTCCCCGCCGATGGCCTGTCCCTTGTCTATGGGGTTGGCTGGCAGGATGTCTGCAGAACTGGTGCTGGGCCCAGTTGGGCAACCCTTGACCCATGCTTCTTCTGCTTCTCCCGCTTTTTCCGATGGTGCCATACCGCACCGGACTGCGCCTCTTCAATTATGCCCCTATGTTCCGATGGAATAGGGTCTCGCCGCTCTCCCCTTAGGTCACTCACGACCTAAGGCGCGACGCCTAAAGTCGGTGGTTGAGTCTGGGATGGGACTCCTCCCAACCCCGGCCCACTCCCCTACTCTCCCTGTTGCTGGTGCCACTACTCTCTCTGCTGCTATGGCCAACTCTGGTGACAACTCGGAATGGATTGTGGTTCGATACAGACAGCACGCACGTCCTACCGCACATCCTTCTGAACCTCCCGCAGATCGTGGTCGCCCTACCCTTCTGCCTGAGCTCTTTAAAGCTTTCAAAGGCCGCTGCTTTTGTTGCCTATCCACAGATCACACCATCTCCTCCTGACGCGAACCTCCTCGTTGTTTCGCATGCCTTTGCTCTAGGCACCTGGCTAAGCGGTGTTTGCTTCTCCCGCCGGGCCCGAACGGGCATTGCCCCATCCACCCAAGCTTGCTCGAGCCTAAGATAAATATTTGTGACCGTCTCACCTTCCGGCCCCTGCTACCATCTCCGCCCTCCTCTACTATGGCCCCCTCATATGTGGCGGGTCGCGTGGACGCGCGGCCTTGTCATGGTCAGGCGATCTTCATGGTCTGGAGAATTTTGGCTTCTGATCTACATCATCTCCTTCGACGGGCGCCACGAGTTCTGGAAGGTCATCAGGTTGATCTGCTTGTCCATTGGCTCATTTTTACGATTATAGTTCCCCAAATGGGCCGCCCGGACACGGACGCGGCACGAGCCCGATATGGCCCGGCACGACCGGGCCCGATTCATCTTTCGTGCCGTGTCGTCGTGCTCACCATGCGGCCCAGGCACGGCACAGAGGTCGCTTTTTCGTGCCGAGCTAGCACGGTGGCACGACGGGCACGCCGGCACGACGGCCCGAACGGACAGCGGCCGGAGGCGGGAGCGCGGGCGGCGGTCGACGAAGTCGAAGCTGTGGCCGGCAGGCGCGAGTTCGGAGGCCGGCAGGTGAGCGCGAGGCCGACGGGCGCGCGGCCGGGGCCGGCGGGCGCGAGGCGGGGGGCCGGCAGGCGCAAGGCCGACAGGCGCGCGGCCGGTGGACGCAAGGCCGGGGGTCGGCGAGCGCGAGGCCGACGGTCGCGCGGCCGGCGAACGCGAGGTCGGGGGCCGGCGAGCGCGAGCCCGGGGGCCGGCAGGCGCGAGGACGGCGGGCGCGCGGTCGGGGGATGCGGGCACATGGTCGGGGGACGGCGGGGCGCACGGCCGGCGGGCACCTCAGTGCATACGAATGGGGACGGGGAGAGAGAGGCAGCTAGGGTTTGAGAAGGCAGGGAGGCTAGGGTTTGAGAAGGCAGAGAGGATAGGGTTTGAGATGGAAGTTGTATTTATATGTCCATCTAATATTAGATCCAATGGTTAGAAATGAAACTGGCAGACTTGTGAAATTATAGGGCCACGACGCGTCGGCCTAAAAATCGTGTCGGGCTCGGGCTGGCCCAACGTGCTGGGAAGCCGGCCCAAGCACGGCCCGACTATCATGCCCAGACCGGCCCGGCACTATTCACTTTGGGTCGGGCCGTGTTTTTTTGTGCCGGGCCTCGGGCCGCCCGATAGGCCCAACCCATTTGGAGAACTATATTTACGATCACTCTGTTCTTGTTCCCCTCCTCCCTAGATTCTAGAGTTAGCGGTCTTCCGGGGTTTTTTTCAACTGACTCGGAGGAGGCTGGTCCCCACCTCCATCCATTCACTTGGTGGAAGGGGGTTTCGAATGGGGAGCGGGTGCAGTGGGTCTGCGCGTTGGCTGCGGCCCATGCTCTGGCCCGGTGCCCCCGTCTCGCCACCGCGAGGATGACTCTGATGATGACCACCTCCCTCCCAATCAGGCGTGGAGGAGAGGCCTCCTTGTGAGAGGCTATCCTGCTCGCGATTTGCCGCCCCAACGTCTGCGTTCCAGGTCCCCCAGAAGAGCCAGCGAATACTACTATCATTCCTAGTGCCAGCTTGGCCGTGCTGGACATGCTACTGCTCGGGTCTAGCTCCCTAAGCGAGCCCCTCCACCACACCTAGTTGATGTGCAGGATGCACAGGTCTATGTTCTGGTTTAGTCTCAGGTCCCTTCTCCTGCCTCCAAGAACCCACAGTTCGACTCGGCGTTGCACTCTCCAGCGCAGGACATTGCTCCTCCTGCCTTGGCCAAGCTTGGGGCGGATCCTCCCCCGAAGGAGCTGCGGGGTTCCATCCGCGATAGTGACTGCTCCTCGGTTGTGGCCCAGAATGGGCTGGCGCCCTCTCCTCTACGTGCCTCTGGTTCCGGTGACTTCGGGATGGCTACCCACGCCCCCTAGCGACTGGCCATTTTGGGGTTCTTGGGGTCGTCGAGGTGCCGAAGCCGCCCAGCGAGTCGGTGCTGCCCGGCAAGGAGCGCGCCTCTATCATCGACCTGACTTCGGCGGGTGCCTTGCCGGTGCTCGCCTCCACCGACATTCAATGGGTACGATCTTCACCTGCGAGGGCTCCTGGCGCTGGGGTCGGCCCTGCTCCAGTAACCCTGGACCCGCCCCTGGGTGGGCCGCCAGAAGATACAGATTCTGTCAGCAAGGCCCAAGAATTCATCTCCAAGCTCTTCCCGCCAACTCCCCGCCAATCCTCTCGGAGTCGCTACTGCCGACTCCCCGAAGGAAGAATGCGCGGGCGACGCCAGCTCAGCCTTCGAGGCGCAGTGCTAGGCTTGCGGCCAAGAAATCCTTCATCTCGACATCGCAGAGAGCCACCCAGCGCCTCATCCGACTGATGGATGTGATCAGGGACGATGAGCCCATTGGAAACGACGCCTTTTAGAGGTACTATGATATGTACAAGTCTCTGCTGCCTAAGAAGGTGGTCAAAGCTATCCATTCGGCGCTCAAGCTCGGTCACCAGGGTTCGTCCTCGACCTTCCAAGCTTTAGCCCTAGAGTAACACGTGTCTCAGGAGGGGCGCCTAGCTGAAGAATGGTACGGCGGTCGTATTTTGTCTTCCAATGAGTCCTTCAAGCTACCGTATGGATGTAGGGCCGTCGGGCATGAATCAGGGGTGTCTGCGTGGTCTAGTGTTACTCTATCTTGTTCCGGCTGGTAGTGTTCTTCTCCCCTTTAAGTATTTGTCGGTGTGTCAGTGTTGGGATAGCCAGAAAGCTTTTGTGATTGTCACTATGGCTAGAAGCGACTTTTGTTTTTCATATGAAGGTGCAAGATAGTTTTCAAAATGAGTCACAAGCTATCCATCTTATCTTGGAATGTAAGAGGGTTGAATTCTCCAGCAAAGCGATCGGCGGTGAAAACCATGATTACATCGGAGTCCCCTTGGATCGCATGTTTCCAGGAGACGAAGTCGGACTCACAAAATCTTCAATTGCAGAGACAAATCCTGGGGCACAATCTGGATGAAATTGCCTGCCTACCAACAATAGGGACCGATGGAGGAATCCTTGTTGCATGGATTGTGATATGCTTTTGGAAGACTCTCGTACTCTGAAGGAGTTCTCACAAGTGGGGTGTTCTTTCTGCTTACCACAATATATGGTTCTATATATGGAGGATGCTGATAAACATCGATTCATGGAGGAATTAGTTGCCTCTAGGTCATCTGATGTCAGCCCATGAATTTGCCTCAGGGACTTCAACATTATTCATTCGGCGGTAGACAAGAACAACCTTAAACTCAACGTAGAGCAAATGGGAATGTTTCGGAGAACTTTGAATGAATGCCAACTGCTAGAATTTAAGTTGTTGTTGATGGTTGTTATATACACATTTTACCCGTCAATATAATTCAATTATGTGAAGGAAATATCATTTCTCACACACATTACATTTCTATTTAACCTATTTCCAGTTGTACTTGGAGAAATTGGTGCATGTAGATATTTTATACAGAATTGAAGTGAAACAAGTGGATGGATTAAAATATCATCCCAGCCAATCAAGCGCCGACATGTGGCACCACATGGATCAAATGGCCCACAAACAGAATTATCCGAGGCCATCCAACGGTGTACACCCTATATCAGTAAATGGGACCCACCTGGTAGTCTCCCCAAGAAAGCACATACCGTTTGGAGGACTTACCAGGTCAACCGACCCCCATAGTCGGCCGACTTGGTCTCTCCTCCAGACTCAGTCAGCTTCCATGTGTTGGCTCCTCCTGGCTTGAAGAAGTCGTTGATGACTGATTCGCGCGCTTTTGGTGGCAGGAAGCGACCGTTCTCCAAGCTATAAATAGGACCCCTAATCCCTCATTTCAATACACACCACTTGAGCATCATTCCATTGTATACATTGGTTCTCTTAGTCCTTAGTGGAGTTAGGCTATAGAGAAGAGAGCCTCTAGTCCCAAGTCCAAATTGGGAAAGGTATGGCTCATGTATCTTTTCTTATATTTGTGACTTTATGCATAATAAAGACATTATTTTTAGTCTTCTTTTATTCATATACTTGGATGAAGCGTTTCTTGCTTGATTGTGGATTCCATGTATGTGGTAGGAGAAGTCTTTATGATTATACCCTGAGCATAACTTGTCATCATAAACACTACAAACCCCTATTATAGTCTAATTAGTTATGATATGATCATGTTAATATGAATAACTTATGTTATGTTTCAACATTGGTTCAACTATGTTTAGGTTAGTCATTGCCTTAGAGAGGTACTTGTACTCGAGCCTCTAAGGTATTTACTTTGTATGCTAGCATGGTGCTAGGATAGTAATTACTTATAAGTAGCGTTGGATGTCTTGTAGACCCACATATTGATGAGGTAGGAAGTAGGTGGTGACAGCCCTATTTGTCCTTTGTAACCCTCCACGTTCGGCTATGCCATAGGCTCTTGTCGAGACTCGTCCTAGTATTGCTAGGGGTAAACCCGTGCCCGATATATTGAACAACTTAGCATAAGGATTCACCATTGACATGCTCATTAGTATCTAACCTAGGCTATGTATATGTATATTAGAAGCATTGTAGGATAAACTCCCCAACTCTTAGTCTAACCTCCATCAGGACCCATCTACCCTTAGAATAGATTGCTTAGGTGTATGTCACACTACCCATATATTATCAACTTACCCCTGTCTTGATAATTGATTAGTATCCCATAGCTTGATCATAAGAGTAGTGTTTACTTTACTCCACTGTCTTCCTTTAGGATAAATATGATACCCTTGAGAATACTCTTGGGTGAAATGCTACACAGACAGTTTCTGTGCGCTTGCAGACATCATCTCTTTTAAGAGATGATATGTGATGTAAGAATGGTCAACAAGCATTTCTGGCGCCATTGCTAGAGAAGGCAAAAGAAGTGAAGGATAGCTATCACTTGTGATTAAGCTATAGGTACTAATAGTTATTAGACAGGATTAATTGTTTTCTCCTTTTGTGTGAAAACAGGATAGTGTTGGCTAACCCATTTCATCGGATGGTCAACGAGGACGCAAGTCATCGGATGGTCAACGAGGACGCAAGTGCTCAACTGCAAGATGATTCATGGTGTACCTCAACAAATGTCCACTAAGCAACACCATTGCCTTTTGTGGAAGAATTTCAGCTTCCAGTAGGAGCCAAAGTCATCCATCCCCAAGCTTGGGTGAGGCTCCAAGAGTTCTTCTTGGTTTGCCTCCATCACGAGGTGGATAGTTGGCTCCACCAATCCATGACCATATTTGAGCTGGAGCTGAATGAATCCTATTTTCATTCATCATGGATGAGAATATGGTCTCCACCCAAGGGGTGGATTGAAGAATGCTCTAGTTCCCTTATCTTGGCATGCACACCACTTAGCAAGGTGGACATGCTGGCTATGGAACTACACCTCCCATTGAGATATCATGAAGATCAAGCCAATGGAGAATAGTTTGGAATTATCCAAGTCATGGATATTCACATGATTTGTGAAAATCCATGGCAACATGGGGCACTTTGGGAATCATTTCCCTAAGACCCATGAGGGCTCTTCCTTTCAAACAACAACTCCAATGGCTACCATTCACAAGGAGGTCAAGGGTTGAATCAATATCACCCTTGTAATCAAGGAGGCTATGAGGATTTCAAGGGATTTAAGTTAAACTAGCCTACATTGAAGTATCTTGTCCATGGCCAAGCAAGAAATCAAGACTACATGAAGCCCTTGGCCTAGGACAAGAAAATTAAAGAGCATTCAAAATACAAGCTATCCTATAATCACTTGTTGGGATTCCTACACTTCGAACAAGCCCATGCAACCTAGGGCAAGTGACATTGTGGATGAACCGTTTTTTGTTTGATTGTGGAGTTCACATGTCATCATGCCCAAGGAAGTCTTTGATCCATGATGAAAGTATGGGTTAACTCAAAGGAAGATGAATAAAGTCGAAGTGTCACCCCTAAATAAGGACAAGCCTAACCATGCTCATGAGAGAATATCTTCAAGAGGGAAAAGTCGTCACTACATCAACAAGTCTTCATCAAGATGACGGAGAGGATAGGACCATCATATGGTTCACATGTCCAACTGACGTGCCAAATAAGATTTGGCATGCCAATCAAGAGAAGTTGTCCTCATCTTCAACTCCGGGGTTGGACAACAAATCATGAACCAAACAGGACGGAGGTAAGTCCCACTCATCAGATTTCAAAAATTCAATGAGTCCTTGCCAATAGGTTAATTTTTAGTTATCTCATATCTGTTTTCCTAATTGCATATTTTAATTTCCCATCAATATTTGCATTTGCATTTAGCATGTTTGAATTTTCACACTTGCATGTTGGAAAATAAAATTTCCAACCATCATAAAACTTAAATTTTGAATTAGGAAATAAATTTATTTGGATACGAACCTTGGGCGTAACCACTTGAATTCATCTTCCTAATTAAAACCAAAAATATTGCCCTTAAATACTCATTGCATTTGCAAGTTGTTTCAAGTTGGGCAAAACAATTTGACAGAGGGTATGTCAAAGTGTTTGATACGACACTTCCCCTGGACCCGCTGAGAAGCAGCCCGCGGAGGTTCTTTTGTGGTTGGGGCACGCAAAGATCAATATCAAGATGATGACCTCAGAGATTTATGTGGTTCGGGCCGCTTTAGCGTAACACCCTACTCCACAGGGTTTGTGTAATTGTATTGAGCGAGTGTGTTCGCTAGGATCAGGTCGAATCAGATCAGATCCCCCCATATTCGTGCGGTGCAGCCCTTTTACAGTTCTAAGGACTGACCATTACAAAGCTGGCCTGGCCCTACGTGTGGCCCTAGCGTGCTTAATGACCTAATACACTGTCTTAAGAGTATTGAGTATAATTAATAGTGTGGTAATGTCCATATGGACGCGTTACCCTATTAATGGTGCACTGATCGTGTGTCATTAATATGGCATTAATGACACATTATCAGACCTTGTAATTGCTGCTTTAACCGTCCTTGAATGTTTGTAACGGACGTGATCTGCTCGTATTTCTATTGGCGATGAAGGTCCGAAGGCTCCACACATGGCAGATCCAGAGCTTTCCCTTGCGGGGGGTAGGTCCGGGGTCGTTGTATACGTGTGAGTACCGAAGCTCCTCTCTGACGGGGGCTAGGTCCAGGGCTGTTGTACACGTGTAGTCGTTGGAGCTTCTCTTGGTTGGGAGTTTTGTTCCAGTCTTATTTTACACGTGTTAACCCGGGAGCCAGTCATGTGAGGGGAGCGGGTCTGGTACAACGTGACATGTGGGACCTGCAAGGGCCTTCAACTCTGACGGGTGGAACTTTCTTGCACTTCTTGCGGTGTCGTGGGGTACCCGGTGCGTAGGGTAACGACAGTGGCCCCCGGGCCCACCTCTGAGAGAAACCCTTTGGGTTAAGTTGTTATGCCAAAGGTGGGACCATTCTCGATTCCCGCGCTTCAATTTTCACAAGTCCTCTGATGCGCCGATAGAGTAATGGTCCGGGAGTTAACCTTCGACGTGTGGCTTGTTATGAATATGGCAGATGAGATCTTTGAGTGTGGATCTCACTCAATTGAAGGTCGCCGGTTCCCAATACGAAAACCGTATCAGTTTCGCGCGCCCTGTCAGAGCACCGACTTTGGGCTTCCCGCCGCTCATCATGGCAACGGTTGGCCTTGGGTAAGGACCTCGATCTCTTTGTCGGGGTGGCTACAAGCCCACTCTTCATTGACGGGGTAGATTTTTGATAAGTGTTTTCGATCTCATTGTGGTTTAAATCCAAGCGTCGTGGAGGCTTAATTAAGAAGGAATGTGCGCACAGTTTGAGGACTCTTTACGCCTTCGATCATCTTTGTGCTCAGAGCCTCCCAAACTTCGCCTAGCTTCCCTTCCTTTGCACCACTTTGCTGCAATGGAATTGGGTCTCCCCAAGAGCCGCCTCAAGAGCGACAATGATGTGAAGAAGGTTCGGAACTATATGGGGTGATCCAGTGACTCCTTCAATCATTTGGTCCGTGCTGGCAAGCTCCCGTTCAAGAAGGAATGCGATGGCGATATGGTGTACTTCACAGCGTACGCCATGGTGGGATTCATTCCATCTTTCACTTCTTTCCTCTTGATGCTGCTAGACTTTTATGGTCTATAGTTGTACCACTTTGGCCCCCATTCTCTTCTTCTTGTGGTGACATTCGTCCACTTCTGCGAGATGTGGGTGGGTATTCCCCCCTGCATCGAGCTTTTCTGCACCTTCTTCACCATCCACACCACCGGCAAGGGGTCCGAGTTTCTTGGCTTCTACTATTTTGTGAAGCGCAAGAACTGCCCCCACAAATACTTGAAGTCGTTTCCTTCCGGCAAGTGGGACGACTGGAAGAAGGATTGGATCATCGTCACGGCAGAGGAGCACGAGAAATTGGAGCTGCCCGAAGGTCTCCCCGACTGACTCATGGAGTGTGGTTCCGGTGCTGTCAGATGCCTTCAATCCTATTTTGACCAGGATCCGCGAGTGCGTGGAAGGTGGAGTGACCCCCAAGATGGTCTTCTGCAACTTCCTGGTCAACAGGTGGGCTCCGATGAAGAAGAGGGAGAAGCTCGCGTGGGCCCTCAACAGCGTGATGGATGACGACCGGATTGAAACCGGTCTGAAATCCAACTTGGATGATGAATCCTTGGAGTTTCATTTGAAGAAATTCCAGCACGGGATTAACGTCAATGGCGATGAATTGGCTCCACCAGCAGCCTTCCTCCCTCTGAACATGGAGGCGCAGTTCAGCATGGAGCTCCGGAGGAGCATGCCGGTGCTTGACGACCTTGGCGATATAGAAAGGCGTCCGACCACCAGATTGGCAATTCCTGGAGCTTTCGAGGGTGGTCCTGCCTCCGCCCCGAGCTGAAAGACTGAAGACGTCGGGATGGGTAAGGGCAAAGAGCCAGCTGAGCCCTCCAGCCGGAAGAGGAAGTTAAAGCACGCTGATGGGAGGTCCGTCGGACCTGCTCCTTCCACGACGGCTGCTTATCCCCAGAGGGGGAGGTCTTTTGTAGCTACCCCTGCTCTGGTGCAAACGTCTTCAAGAGGCGTAAGCTCCGGGCAGGCGACCACGGCCTGAGTGCCAGCTAGAAGTTCGAGGTCCAGGGGTTCTTCCCGGCAAAGAGAAGCTCCAGCCAAAAGGACTCTGGCGGCTGTGAGTGTTCCTCGACTGAGGTCCGAAGCAGTTGTCTCACCAGATTTAGTGGGATCTAGCTCCGGGCCTTAGAAGAAGAGGTTTCGAGGTGACCGGGGGGTAGCATCACGAGGTAAGCATTGATTGCTCACCTTAAAATGCTATTCTTGTTTTTGATGTGTTCTTAATCTTCTCTTCCCTTTGCTTCTAGGGTGTCGAAGAAAGGACCCGGAGCTTCAACACCTGTTGCAACGGCTGGGGCTCCACCTGCCAAAGCTCCGACTTTGATCGCTAAGCCTCCTCGTCAAGCAGAGGTGGAAGTCGTGGCAGCTCCGGCGCCAGCTGTCGTGAGCTTCGAATCAGAGTCCTCACCCGAAGCTCCCGTGGAAGCGCCGGACCGAAGGAGAGAAGTTGAAGATGTACCCGTGGGGGCAGAGGCCGATGCTCCAGCACTGGCGATGCCAGAAGTTTCGGCTTTCGAGCCGAAAGTTGTCGAAGCCCTGGCTGCTGAGCCGGAAGTAGCTGAAGCCCCGGCTATTGAGCCGGAAATCACCCAAGCTCCGGCCCTTTTGCCGGAAATGGTTAAAGATCCGGCGGCTGAGCCAGAAGTGGTAGAGGGTGCGGCGGCTGTGCCGGAGGTGGTTGCCATGCCGGAGCCCGAGCCAGCGGTGGTTGAGGCCCCAGTTGAAGTTCTAGCTGCTGCTCCAGAGGTGGTGGTCCCGGAGGTACCGAGGCCAGAGCCAGAGCGGCTTGCAGGACTGGCGATAGGTCCTTCAACTTCAGAGCCGTCAACTGAAGACCCTGGAGCGACGCCTTCAACTGCTCCGGAGGTGGAAGTTCCCCCAGTGGGTTCTTCTACTACCGCTGAAGGGCTCTAGGAGAGCAGCCCTAGTGCTGCAGGAGTCCAGGGGACCACTATTGTAGAGTGGGACCCAATTTTTGTGATGGAGAACCCTTTTGAGCCTGCGGAAATGGTCCCAGTAAGCCCAAAACCTATCCCTCTGGTGTTGTCCATAGACAACGCCTGCTCAAGCCTCTGGCAGGTCCAGCTTGCCTTTGATCATGAGAGCAAAGCCTTGGAGGAGGAGCGCAACACATTGAGGCGTTGGCGCAACAAACTCCATTTTGAGACCAAGCTTTCTCAGACAAGGCTGGCTGACAATAAGGAATGGATCAAGGGGGAGAAGACCCGGTTAGAATACTGGGATAAGTTAATGGAGGAGAAGGAGGCCGCCATCTGGGTGCTCGATGCTAACTCCAGGGAAATCATGGAGCAAGCCATGGAGAGACGTGACGCTGCTGATGAGCATTACGAAAAGCTCGCTGAATTGAATGAAACTCTCCTGAAATGTCGAGCGGACCTGGAGGCGAGGGAGGAAAAACTCCTGGGGCAGCAAGAGGATGTGGTGAGGAGAGAGGCGGAGGTCACACAAAAGTTGACTCTGGGTGAGAACAATTTGACAGATCGCATTTGGCAGATCGCAGCAAAAAGCTAGATCTATGGAAGGAGGAAGAGAGGAAGAAGAACTGGAAGGTGGGGCAAGAGCTCTCGAAAAGAGAGTCGGACGTTGCCGCTAGGGAGGAGAGAGTCAAGGGCAGGGAAAAGGACTTAGCTGAAAGGCGGAACCGCATCCACCTCCGGGAGATGGAGCTGGCCGACCGGGAGAAGCAAGTTGCTGAGAACATGCAGCAGCATGCTAAGTTGGCCGAGCGCCTTGCCCGTGAAGGTTCAGAGCTTGCGGCCGCCCGGAGGTCACTGGAAAAGCAGCGGAGCTCGAAGGCGACTGAGTCCTTGATGGTATGGGACTTCCTGGGACGTGCGGACAGGGCCCTTGCGCCTCTTGGCTTCAGTCCAGTATGCCCAGAGGACCCAGCGCAGGAGCTGGACCAGACGCTAGCGGCACTTGGCTCTGCTGTTAGCAAACTCGACGCCATGGGTGATGTCATCGCCGATCAACTGGAGACGGAGGGTAAACCTTGGCCAAGAACGTTGCTGAGTATGTCTTGGCATGTTACCGGAGCCGACACCCCCAGTTCTCCCTTTATCCGGTCTTTGAAGGAATCATCGCGGAGGAGGAGGATGCCACTAGGGCTAGTGTCCAAGAAGCTACTGAGAAGGTTACTTCGTTTTTCCACAGGACCTAGATCCTTCAGTAGCTAGGACTTCTCTCCTTTTGTCCCTTGTAATTCCAATTTTGTAATACAATACTTTTGATTAATGAAATCCTCCTTTTTGCCTTGAATTTCACTTTGTCTTCAATATACTGTGCCGTATCTTGTTGGCCCCCTGGTACATGTGTACAATTGAAATGTGTACATGTACCAAAGGTTGTGGCAGTATGTTGACGACTTGAATGCTTTGCGCTTTTAGATTTTAGGTCTGAAGTCTTCAATTCTGAGGCGTCGAAGACAGGCCCCCTAGGATGGTCGCAGCTTGGTAGCTCCGACGTCATCCACTGTCAACATTTTAAACGTTGACGATAGACCCATCTTCGAGGATTTCGGAGGTTAGTAGCTCCGGCGTCGTCCACTATTGCTGTAAATTTTTTATTTTCCTGCACATTAAAGGCAAGAGAAAAAGTAAAATTTGTCGTCTTGTCTATACATTGGTTGTGACTTATTGTTCTTATTTGGACTTTAGATCCGAAGAAACTCAACAAGATAACGAGCGTTTTGATATAATGTTCCTAGATTTGCATGACTTTTTAGTACTCACCCTACTGAGACCTGCCGAGGTGTAGGTAGAGTGGCGTACTTAGGGTGCAGGACTAGGCTAAGTCGATAGCACACTCCGGACCTATGTTGGCTTGGCATTTAGGCAAGTAGACTATGTAGCAGTGTTAAGATCCAAAAAGACTATCAATAAGGCTTGTAATGGATGTGGATTACTTGGAACAAAGCTCAAAAAGATTTGCACAACTTCATTATAGACAAGTGGGGTAAAAATAATTTGATATATTGATCCTTGTACAAAAAGTAGATGCACGTGGAGTCTGTTTTCACACAACAATGTTTTTCATTATAGGTCCAAATTACAGGGGAGACAAGGACACACTTAGGGTGCTGGACCATGCTAAATGTGCTACAAAACTTGTACTAGCCCAGAGCAAGTAGTTACACTATTAGTGTTGTGACTGTTTCGAGTGTTACTTGAACTTCCCGAACCCTCCCGGAGGGGTCCAGATGTTCTCGCGGAGGACTTGCTCGTCTCTGTATAATGACTCTACAACATGCATTGTGTGTAATTACAGACTCACCTCTGTGATTCTAAGCATAAAACTTACGGAGGTGCTCGATGTTCCAAGGATTTGGGAGCGGGGTCCCATCCTCTGTTGCCAAGCGAACACATCATGGTCGGAATACTTTAATGACTCGGAACGGACCCTCCCAGCTGGGGGAAAGTTTGTTCATCCCTTCACGGCTTAGTATCTTCCGAAGCACCAGGTCACCTTCTTCAACCTGTTGATCACGCACATGCCTTTGATGATAGCGCTGGAGCGCTTGGCGATAACATGCATTCCGAACAGCTGCTTGGCCACTTCCCTCGTCGACGAGGTCAAGGTCTTCACACTGGAGCTGGTCCCGTGTGGCTTCGTTGAAGGTCCGGACCCGGAGGGACCCCAAGGTGATCTCCGGAGGAAGGACTGCTTCAGCTCTGTACTCCAGGAAGAATGGAGTCTCCCCAGTTGACCGGTTAGGTGTTGTCCTATTCGCCCATAATGTGGACGGAAGCTCTTCAATCCAGTTAGCTCCGTGCTTTTTCAAGCGCTCATATGTGCGCGTCTTGAGTCCTTTTAAGATTTCTACATTTGCTCTCTCGGCTTGGCCATTGCTCGCTGGATGAGCTACTGAGGCGTAGCTAAGTTGAATACCGAGGTCTTCGCGATATTCTTGGAATGCAGCACTTGTAAATTGAGTTCTATTGTTAGTTATGACTTTGTTTGGAACTCCAAATTTGCATATAATGGACTTCAAGAACTTGATTGCTGATTGTTTGTTGATTGTTACTACTGGAGTTGCTTCCGACCACTTGGTGGACTTGTCGATGGCAACATATAGTAACCTGTAACCTCCGAAGGCTTTTGGGAAAGGTCCCAAGATGTCCATGCCCCACATAGCGAATGGCCATGTAGAAGGTATCATATGTAGTGATTGAGCCGGTGTGTGAATCTTTTTGGCGTGGAACTGACACGCTTCACATTTTTTCACTAGCTCAACCGCATCCTGAAGTGTTGTAGGCCAGTAAAATCCATGCCGGAAGGCTTTACCGACCAGCATACGAGAAGATGCGTGGTTCCCGCACTCGCCTCCATGGATTTCCACGAGGATATTGCGGCCTTCTTCCCTTGCAATACACCGCATTAGGATGCCATTGGCACCGCGTCGGTAAAGATCCCCTTCAACCAACGTGTATCTTTTAGCCAATCTGACAATCCGATCAGCAGATACACTGTCTTCAGGAAGGATATTGTCTTTCAAGTAGCTCCGAATCTCCAAGATCCATGCATCAGATCTAACTTGAGCTTCTGAGTCTTGCGTGCCGGGTTTCTCCGAGCTTCCGACAGCACCTACGACCCTTGGTGAACGCCATGGTAGCAGGGCCACCAGGACCGCCAGCTTTGAGGTGCTGGTCTTGCCCCCTTCGCTCAGTTCGGCAGGCTGAGCTGTTGGTTTTGACAACCTCCGGACGAAGATTCCATCAGTTGCCGGAGCTCCGGTTGAGCTTTCATCGAGAGTTCATCGGCTTCCGAGTTATGAAGGCGCTGAACATGATGGAGCTCCAGGACTTTGAAGTTCTTTTGAAGCCTCTGGACTTCAAGGAGATAAGCAGCTAATTGAGAATTGTTGCAGGAGCATTCACCTTTCACTTGTTTGATGATGAGTTGTGAATCTCCCTTCACCAACAGCTATTTTACACCATAAGATAGTGCCACCTTGAGTCCATAGATGAGGGCTTCATACTTCGCCATATTGTTGGTTGCCTTGAAACCAAGGTGTACCATGTACTTGACCTTCTCTCCGGTCGGAGCCAGGATAAGGATTCCAGCTCTGGCCCCCTGCTTCTACATGGAGCCATCGAAGTAGAGGGTCCAGTGAGGCTCAGTGAATACCAGAACTTTGAGCTCTGGTTTCTGCTCACTGTGGATCCCAGGGTTTGATGGAGAGGGAGTCCACTCCACCACAAAGTCAGCCAATGCTTGACTTTTAATTGTTTGTTTGGACACGAATTCCAGATCGAATTCTGCCAGCTCTGATGCCCACTTTGCAATATTCCCAGTAGAATTAGGGATATGCAAAATTGCACGTGGTGGAAAAGAAGTTACCACGGATATTTTGTGGGCTTGGAAGTAGTGGCGAAGCTTTCTTGAGGTGATAAAACTGCGTAAAGCAGTTTATGTACCTCAGTGTATCTTGTCTTGGCGTCATGGAGTACTTCACTGATGAAGTACACAGGGCGTTGGATGGTCCGGAACCTTTCAGAAGGACCCGGAGCTTCCTCTCCATTGACCCGGACCCTGCTGGAGGGTCCCGGGCCCTCAGGTTGTGCTTCTTGAACCCTCCCAGAGGGGTCCAGAATTATTTCTTGTTAAATCCAGATCTCACTGGAAACCTCCTCAAACGAATGAGGTTGATCTCCTAGTACTTCATTTCGATGTTCCAGGTCCGGGAGCTGAGACCCAGTCATGTCTTCAGGTGGTTCTGGACCCTCCCGGAGGGGTCTGGATTCCTAGACTAAATGTGGTTCTGGTCTTTCCGCGACCAGTACCATACTAACAACTTCGGTGGTTGCCGAAATGTAAAGCAAAAAAGGCTCACCAGGGCTCGGAGCTACCAATATTGGTAGTGTAGTGAGGAGCTGTTTCAGCTCTCAGAACGCCTTTTCTGCTTCTTTAGACCAATGAAATGGTCCAGACTTCCTCAAAAGTTTGAAGAAGGGTAGCACCCATTCTGCCAGTCTTGATATAAACCGGCTGAGCGCAGCTAGACATGCAGTTAACTTTTGGACATTTTAATGCGGGCTGGGGGCCGCATTTCTTCTATAGCCTTGATCTTCGCTAGATTTGCTTCGATTCCTCGGTGATTCACCAAGAACCCCAGAAGCTTTCCAGAGCTAACCCCGAAGACACACTTGTCCGGGTTCAGCTTGGTGCGTGTAGTGCGCAGCTTGTCGAAGATGGCTTGTAAGTTGTCAAGGAGTGACTCCTTGTTTTTGATTTTCACAACGATATCATCAACATACACCTCCACCAAGTCTCTAATTAGCTCTCCAAATGTTTTGTACATGTCTCGCACAAATGTTGAAGCATCATTTTTAAGATCGAATGGCATGGCAGTATAACAATACAATCCATCTACTGCTATGAAGGCAGTATGGTCTTTATCTTCCTTAGACATTTGGATTTGATGATATCTAGAATATGCATCTAAGAAACACAGTAGTTCACACCCGGAGGTGGAGTCCACTATCTGATCTATTCTAGGTAGTGGAAATGGATCTTTTGGACATGCCTTATTTAAGGTGGTGTAGTTGATACACATCTGAAGCTTCCCATCGGCTTTAGGTACAACAACTGGGTTTGCCTGCCATTTTGGATGGAAGAGTTCCCGGATGAATCCAGCTTCAAGCAACTTCTTAATTTCCCGTCGGATGAAGTTTTGTCGCTCGATTGATTGTTTTTGGGGATTTTGGTGTACAGGTCGTGCGTCTGGGTAAATCTTCAGATTGTGCTCAATCACCTCCCTAGGGATCTCAGGCATTTGTGACGGTTGCCAGGCAAACACGTCAACATTAGCCCAGTGGAAAGTGATGAGCACGAGTTCCTATTTGTTGTTCAGACCCCCCGATGTACGGGTAGTCTGAGCAGCATCGGAACCAATTTGGACGACTTTGACGGATATGTCAGCGTCGCCGCTTGGTTGCACACGAGGTGTGGAGGTAGAGCCTTTGTGAAAAATGCTTGGGGGATTCGCAGATGGCTCCTTACCGGATGCTTCCTCTTGAGCTGTGGTAAGCCCATAGAGTTCTTCCAGTGCAGTAACTCCTGCGGTTCGATCTCCACAGATCCGGAGAACGCCCGTGGGTGTTGACATCTTCAACACCAAATAACCATAATGGGCAGCAGCCATAAACCTGTATAAAGCTGGCTTGCCCAAAATGGCATTGAAAGGCAGACTGATCTGCGCTATGTCGAAGATCAATTTCGCGGTTTTGTAGTTCTCCTGGGCCTCGAAGGTCACCGGTAGTGTAATAGAACCAAGACGACTATTGGTTCCCGGACATACTCCAGAAAAAGGTCGGGATGGGCAAAGGTCCGAAGGCAGGAGTTGAAGCTTAACGAAAGCTTCAAAGCTTATGAGGTTTAGCCCGGAACCTCCGTCCACCATGACATGGTGGATTTGGATATTGTTAATGGTGGTTGACACCATCAACAGGAGTTGACCAGCCCCGATCATGTTTCGAGGGCAGTCCAAAGCGTCCAAAATGATGGGTGTATCCATCCACTTCCGATGCAGTTCCGCCTTAGTAGTGGGAGCTACCATGGCCATGTCTGGCTCCATTGTCTTGAGGATGCGGCGAGAGGTGATGTCCCAAGAACCACCATAGATGGTGTTCAAGGTCTTCCGATGTTCGTTGTCAGAGGTGTCAGAGTCGTTGTCGACAGTGTTGTAAACGGCTTTCAAGACCTTTTTAGGGTCTTGGAAACCTAGCTCCTCTTCAGCCGGAGCTTCGTCGAATTTTTGTTTTCCTTCCCTTTGACGGAAAGGAGCTTCTTCCCGGTGCTTGTTATAGCGCTTGGCAAGGTTCTGGACCTCTCGGCACTCTTCCAAGTTGTGTCGGTTTGTCTTGTGGATTGGACACCATGCTTTGGAACTGTCGCCGTCCTCTGATGAAGGTTGAGGTTGCTTCTCGGAGCGTGGCCCCCGGCTTCCAGGAGCCGCAGCAACAGCAGCTGGAGTGCTGGCCGATGACTTCTTGCCATTACCGGAGGTAGCGGCTTCAGTTTTGAAGGACTTCTGGTTAGCCTCCAGAGCTGGCTTGGAATGCATTACACGGCCCTCCGCAGCTCTAGCACATTTGTCAGCTAGGCTGAAGAGTTCCGTGATGCTCGTAACTTCTTTAATGGCCAGCTTTTCTAGCATCTTCTTACCTCGAACACCCTGTCTGAATGCAACAATAATAGAGGAGATCGAGATTGAAGGAATGATATTTCGTACCTGAGAGAACTGCTGGATGAAGGATCGTAGCGATTCCCCCAATGTTTGCTTTACGTCAAAAAGGTCTAGTTCAGTGCCGGGTTGGGTGTAAGAACTCTCGAAGTTGGCAGTGAATTGCTGGCATAGCTCCGCCCAACTATTAGTGGAGTCGGGTGGAAGAATCATGAACCAGGACCTTGCAGTCCCAATTAAGGCCACCAAGAAGTAATTGGCCATCACAGGCTCATCACCCCCCGCTGCCAGTATGGCAGTAGAGTAGATTTGAAGAAATTCAGCAGGGTTGATAGTCCCGACGAATTTCTCTGGTAAGTGGGGCTGAAACTTCTGTGGCCACCTGACCATACGTAAGTGCATGGCCAGGGCAGAATAGCCTCCTCCTACTCCCTGAGGAGCAGGGTTGTCCCGAGCTTCTCGCCTCTAAAAGTGCATCTAGGCATCCCCGTGGGTTTTGGATGATTGATGACGACAATTAAGAGGCTAATGAGCTTAGTTGATCTTAAGCACAGGTACAAGGATTGAAATGAGATGAAAACCCTCAAAAAGGAAAAGGAGAAAACGGGTGTCATAGACTCAAGTGTAGAAATAAGAGTTTCTATGGTATTGAGCTTATATGAGCCGTATCATGTGAGAGGGTAGTTGTATCATGTGCATTGAGATAAAACCAAGGGGCTCAAAGTGGTGGTTTAGAGAAAAATCTAAGTGAGAAGCCTAAAATGAGAAACTGAGTGAATTTGGAGCTAAGTCCGAGAAGTCTGGACTTGCCCCTTTTTGGACGGACCAAATCTCTCTAGAGTAGTTCGGACTTGTCCGTTTGGGTACGGACTTGTCTGTTTGATACTTAGTGTGACAGACCGAGAGAAACCCTAGAGGGGGCCGGACTAGTCCGCCCTTGTGGCCGGACTAGTTCGGGCCAACCCAGAAGAGTCCGTTTTGGGACGGACCAAGTGGTTCTGTTCCACTTCGGACTAGTCCGTAGTTGACCGGACCAGTCTGTTGTCTAGTGACCATTTGAATTTGGAAATTTGGCGGGTAGTGTGACGATCGTTGCTCAGTGTGGCAGTTGTCAGGAACTGACCAGGGGTCAGTGGTCCCATAGGGCCAGACTAGTCCGGGGTCTGAGGCTGGACTAGTCCGCCCCTTTACTGATGTAAGCAAAAGGGGCTCGGGACCTCTATAAAAAGGGGACCCCGGGCTCATTTTAATAAGTCTTGAACCCTAGCGCCGCCACAAGCATCCCAGAGCCTTCAAAAGCCTTCTACTCGTCATACTAACCCCCTAAGTGCAAATCTTGAAGAGAGTAGGGTTTGGGGAGGAGAGTAAAGGAAGATCATTGTGCTTCGGCTCTTGGTTTGATCTCTTGCACATTGTGTTGTGTTTTGTGGCTTGTGTGAGTTGAGCTTCATGTGCTACTCGTTGTATTGATTTGTGGGAGCCTCAAGTTGTGAGCAGCCCCATCAAACTTGGTGATTACCCATTGATATAGTGGAAACCAAGCCGGCCATCGTGGTGGCTTGGTGAGAGAAGGGTCAAGTGAGACCCGGTCCTTGTGTGGACTTCTCAATGTGGAGGTAGGCTTCTTCGTGGAGCTAAACCACGGGATAAATCTCGTTTCACTTGTCTCTCGCTTTTCGTGATCACTAGTATTGCTATTAGGGTTCACTTTGCTCTTATTGCCTTACACTTTGATCATTATTAGAAACTTGCAATCTAAGTGTTTAAACCTCCCAATCTGAGCTTCACAAGTTTACAACACATTTCTCATATCCTTGGTGAACTTTATTTCCACAAATAACTTGTAGAAATCAAGTTTTAGGGTTTTCACCCTGCGCTTAGCTGACTAGTCTGGCCCTGAGCAGACTAGTCCGGCCACAGGAATTTAATCTTGTTTGATTAAGTTATTTAAGATATTATTGCCTATTCACCCCCCCCCCTCTAGGCGACTTTCAATTGGTATCAGAGCGGGCTTCTCCCCAAGAGTCTAACAACTCGGAGAAGTAATGGCCGGAAGGGGTGACAACGAGGTTCCGGTCGTCGTCGATGACACCAAGACGAAGAACGTCGATGTTCTTCAAGATGATCCGAATGACGATGAAGAAGTTTGGATGCTCAAAGCACGGCTTCGTGAGAAGCTCAACGTGCCGAAGAAAGAGATCAAGCCAATTGCTCTGGTTAACATCGACAACGGGAGTAGTTCACAAGACTACTCCCGGTATCCTTAAACCCTAGCTTGTGGCAAATTGTGATTACTGGTGTCCATCTTCCGAAGAATGAGGAAGACATCACTCCGGAACAAGCCGTCCTTCTACATCACAATGCTCAAGCCATTAGAGGGATTACCTCCTCATTGACTCGTGAGGAGTTCAACCGCATTGAAGGGTTGGAGGCTGCCAAGGAGATTTGGGATACCCTCAAGACGGCGCAGGAAGGCAACCACATCATAAGGGAAGCCAAGATTGAGATGATTGAAGGAGAGCTTGGAAGATTCACCATCATGGAGGGTGAATCTCCCCAAGATATGTATGACCGCCTCAAGACTCTCATCAACAAGAGGTGGTCATATAGAAGCACCTGGTGGACCGACCACGAAGTGGTAAGGAGGATGATTCGAGCATTCATGCCTCGAAATGTCACTCTTTGCTCACTAATTCGTTAAAGTCCGGGCTTCCACAAGATGAATCCTGAAGAAGTGCTAGGGAGAATAATCAATCATGAGATGATGGAGCAAGACGTGATGTTCTACAATGATCTACAAAAGCTTTCCTCCTCCAAGAAAGGGGATGTTGCATTCAAAGCAACGTCCTCAAAATCTCAAGAAAAGGAAGAGAGTGATGAAGAGAGTCCTAACACCGATGAGGAAGAAGCTCTCTTCATCAACAACTTTAAAAGGATGTCTAGAAGGAGGAGGGGGGCTACCAAAATGAAAGAATAAGCAAAGACAAGCCCAAGACAAGATCAAAAAGGGCTTGCTACAATTGTGGAGAATGCGTTCACTTCATTGTGGATTGTCCACATGAAGAAAACAAGAAGAAGAAGGAGGGAAAGTCCAAAGAAAAGAAGTACTTCAAGAAGAAGAAGCAATTCGGACATGCCCATCTTGGAAAGGAGTGGGATTCAAATGAGTAATCCTCCTCCGATGAAGATGAGAAGGTAGCAACTATTGCTATGAAGAAGACAACAACGGAGAACAAGGTCTTCCCCAACTTGGAGATATCATGGCCAACATGTCTCGTGGCCAAGGAGGGAAGAAAGAAGGCATACTCCTCCAGTGGAACCAAGTGGGTTCTTGATAGTGGATGCACAAATCATGTGACCGGAGAGAGAGAGAGATGTTTGTGGAGTATGAGCTGAATGAAGATCCAAGTGAAGGAATCTATTTTGGGAACAATAGCCAAGGAAAAATCCTTGGCACCGGTAACATTGCTATATCCCCTAATATACTCTTTCAAATGTTTTACATGTTGATTCACTTGATTATAACCTCTTGTCCATACCACAACTATGTGACAAAGGTTATAATTGTTTATTCATAATGAGGGTGTGACCGTCACAAGGAGAAGCAATGGCTCAATTGCCTTTAAGGGTGTACTCAAGGGAAAGCTCTATCTTGTGGATTTCTCCACTGATAAAGCCCAACTTAATACATGCTTAATTGCAAAAACTAACATGGGATGGCTTTGGCATAGAAGGCTAGCCCATGTTGGGATGAGGAATTTGCAAAAACTCCTTAAGGGCGAGCACATCCGTGGTTTAAAGAATGTTGTGTTTGAAAAGGATAGGCCATGTAGCGCATGCCAAGTCGGAAAGCAAGTTGGAGCACCACATCCATCCAAGAACATTATGACAACATCAAGACCATTGGAGCTTCTACACATGGATCTCTTTGGTCCAATCGCCTACATTAGTATTGGTGGTAACAAATATGGTCTTGTTATTGTTGATGACTTTTTCACGTTTCACTTGGGTATTCCTTTTGCATGACAAGAGAGAGACTCAAAGTGTTCTCAAGAGATACTTGAAGAGAGCTCAAAATGAGTTCTCCTTGAGTATCAAAAATATAAGGAGTGACAATGGCACCGAATTCAACAATACTCAAGTTGAAGAATTTTTGGATGAAGAAGGCAACAAGCATGAGTTATCGGCCCCCTACTCCCCTCAACAAAATGGGGTGGCCGAGAGGAAGAATAGGACCTTAATTGAGATGTCAGAACCATGCTTGATGAGTACAAGACGTCGAACCGGTTTTGGGCGGAAGCGGTTAACACCGCTTGCCATGCCATAAACTGGTTGTATCTTCACCGCATACTTAAGAAGACGTCATATGAGCTCCTAACTGGTAACAAGCCCAACATCTCTTACTTTCGTATTTTTGGGAGTAAATGCTACATTCTTAACAAGAAGCCTAGGACTTCAAAGTTTTCTTCTTAGTCCGATGAGGGTTTCTTGCTTGGCTATGACTCAAACACTTACGCCTATCGTGTCTTTAACAAATCCTCCGGAATTGTTGAAGTAGCACGTGACGTAGTGTTTGATGAGACTAATGGCTCCCAAGTGGAGCAAGTTGATCGTCATGTGCTAGATCAATAAGAAGCTCCACAAGTGGTGATAGGATGGGTGGCACTTGGAGACATAAGACCACAAGAACAACCTCAAGATGCAAGTGACCATCCTACACATCAAGCAAGCTCTTCCTCAAATAATCAAGATCAAGTTCCCCAAGATGCGCTCTAAGAAGATGAAAATGGAGGCATCAATCAAGGGGGAGACAATGAGGATGAGGAAGACCAAGATGATGAATTAAGACCTCAAGCACCTCACCCAAGAGTTCATCAAAGCGTCCAACGGGACCATCCCGTTGACAATATACTTGGAGACATCTCCAAGAGGGTAACTACTCGATCTCGTGTTGCAAACTTTTGTGAACATTACTCTTTTGTTTCTTCCTTGGAACCCCACAAGGTTGAAGAAGCACTACGAGATCCGGATTGGGTGATGGCCATGCAAGAAGAGCTCAACAACTTTGAGAGAAATCAAGTATGGGAGCTTGTGAAGAGACCCAATGCGAATGTTGTAGGCACCAAATGGGTGTTCCGCAACGAACAAGATGAACACGGGGTGGTTACAAGGAACAAGGCACGACTTTTGGTCAAAGGGTACTCACAAGTCGAAGGTTTGGATTTTGAAGAAACCTTTGCTCCTGTAGCTAGGCTTGAATCAATTCGTATATTACTTGCCTTTGCTACTCACCATGATTTTAAGCTATATCAAATGGACATCAAGAGTGCATTCCTCAATGGTCCAATCAAGGAAGAAGTGTATGTGGAGCAACACCCGGATTTGAAGATGAAGAATTCCCAAACCATGTGTACAAATTGCGTAAGGCTCTCTATGGACTCAAACAAGCTCCAAGAGCTTGGTATGAGTGCCTTAGAGACTTTCTAACTCAAAATGGTTTCAAATTTGGGAAGGCGGAATATACTCTATTCACTAAGCACTTTAATGATGATTTGTTTGTTTTCCAAATATATGTCGATGACATTATATTTGGTTCTACTAACAAAGCTTTTTGTGATGAGTTTTCCAAGATAAAGACGGAAAGATTTGAGATGTCCATGATGGGGGAGTTGAAGTTCTTTCTAGGTTTTCAAGTGAAGCAACTCAAGGAAGGCACGTTCATTAGTCAAACCAAGTACACACAAGATATACTCAAGAAGTTTGACATGGACAAGGCCAAACCCATCAAGACTCCTATGGCAACCAACGGGCATCTCAATCCTAATGAAGATGGTCCAAGTGTGGACCAAAAGGTATATTGTTCCATGATAGGCTCATTGCTATACTTATGTGCATCTAGGCCCGATATCATGCTTAGTGTGTGTATGTGTGCTAGATTTCAAGCCGCTCCTAAGGAGTGTCATTTGACCGCCGTGAAGAGAATTTTTAGATATTTGGTTCACACACCAAGCCTGGGACTTTGGTACCCCAAGGGCTCTAAGTTTAACCTCATTGGATATTCTGATGCGGACTATGCTGGGCGCAAAGTTGATAGAAAGAGTATATCAGGACTTGCCAATTCCTTGGTAGATCTCTAGTGTCTTGGTCCTCGAAGAAACAAAACTCCATTGCACTTTCCACAGCCGAAGCGGAGTATGTCGCCACGGGAAGTTGTTGTGCACAACTTCTTTGGATGCGACAAACTCTTAGGGACTATGGCATACTTGTGCCATATCCCTCTGCTATGTGACAATGAGAGTGCCATCAAAATAGCCCACAATCCAGTTGAACACTCAAGGACCAAGCACATCGATATTCGCCACCATTTCTTGAGAGACCACTCCATCAAAGGACACATTGAATTTCCCATGTGAGAACCGATAAACAATTTGCCGAAATCTTTACCAAGCCCTTAAATGAGATGTGAACTTAGGAGTGAGACAAATATCTTAGATTCTCGAAATGTGGCTTAAGTCTTGCACATCTGATTGTAATATTCAAAATTCATACATGCTTGCGAAAAACTCATCCTCCTCAATTTTTCCACAAATTATTTTTGAAATTATTGAATCCTTGTGTATCATGGTCATAGTTTGATTGTTGATTGCTTACTGGCCATATTTACAAAGATATTTTGTGAAATATAGTCCAAAAGGATCAAATCTGCACTAAAAACTCAATATATAGGAGTTTTAGGTCTTAGGACCGGACTAGTCCGCACCATTAAACCGGACTAGTCCGGTGTCTCAAGTTGTCCGGACCCAGTCCACAGGTCGGACAAGTTCGGGTCTCCGACCGGACTAGTCCGGCCCTTGGGGACTTAAGCTCCCCAGGGTGCCCTCGACCTCTCTACTTCCATTCAAACACTCTCTCCAAAACGCTCGAAAACCGTCTCCCAGACGGTGATTTTTTATTCCATCCACAAAATCTCGATTCCAATCAGTGGATTGAAGCCCCAAGGTGCTTAGGAACCTTTCCCGAAGCATCGGAGACTGATTGCTCATTCACATTTCATCGAATCGAAGATTGAAGAGGTATTCTTGACCTAACTCAAAAATCCTTGAAATTCAATCCTTTTGGGTCCATTGATAGAACCTTCTTCACAAATGTTGTTGTACACATCAATGTGAGCATGTAGCTCCATTTTTGTGGTAGGATCCGTAGTTTTTGCAAAATTTCCCTAGATTAGGGTTCTTGCTATGTGAACCGGACTAGTCCGGCCACAGGGCAGACAAGTCCGACCTAGTGCGAACTAGTCCGACCCCTGGGCGGACAAGTCTGGGTTACACAGTGAAAACCCTAACCTAGGTTGATTTTGTGAATTGTACCAATTTATCTTGACTCCTTGGACTTATAAAAATTATGTTGCTTCTATTGTCAGCAATCATGTCGGACAATGAATACGTTCCTCCTTCCGACTCCGAGACCGAAGCAGAGAAGCAGGCTCTCTTTCGCCGGAAGCAAAGAGAGGATCAAGAGATGGCTGCTGCGTACTTTGCCTCTCAGAGGGCAAAGAAGACGCAGTGTGAGGAGCACAACTCTGCTGCTGCTGAGACTGCCCCAAAAAGAAAGAGGCTTGTGACCTTGAGTGAGCAAGCCAAGTCTCACGGGGCAAGGACCTCCAAAGATAAGGGTAAGGCCCCTGTTGATGCTGCACCCAAGAAGAGGGTGATTGTGGCCAAGAAGGCTGCAAGCAAAGTAAAGAAGGGTGCCCCACAACCCATTGGCCCCTTGAGGATGTCCTCTCCTGCACAGAACCCAAACCGTGCAGCTGCCTTCGACGTCAACATCTTCAAGGGCAAGGGGACTGAGAAGGCACGCAAGTTGAGAAAGATCAAAGTTTATCAGCGTGACAGGAGCACAGTGGATCCCCGGTTCTGGTGTGACTTCCACTGTGACTACTATTGGACGGTCTATATGACCAAGCAGACTCCTGTCACACATGCTCAGTGGATCGACTGGGACTACATGGCCCAGAAAGATCATCAAGCCTTCAACGTTGTAATTGAGGTTGTCGAGAGGCATGGCCTGAAGAAGTTCATGGCCTTCCAGTACGACTGGAATGTGGAGGTCATCACTCAATTCTACTCCACCTTGTACTTCCACACCGATGGGGACATGAGGATTACCTGGATGACCCACGGAGAGCAGTACTCCACCACTTATTGGGAGTTTGATCAGTTGCTTGACTTGGAGGATCAACTGAATAATGAGATCATCATTTCAAATCTGAAGCCAGTTGATCGGGACACCTTGGAGTATATGTATCCAAGTCATGCACGGTATGAGGTCGGGCAATCAGAAACATCAATCCATTCTATAGTGTGCTCAACCGGGTCCTCAGAAAGACCATTGCCCCCAAGGATGGAGATGCAGGGATAATCCAAGGCAATTTGAGGCACTTAATGGTCCTCATTGATGGAGCTATCCGCTTCAATGTGGTGGACTATATCTTTGATGACATCTTCAACATCTCTCACACCCCCAACCAATCATGTGGATACACTCTGTACATTATGTACATGATCGAGAAGATCTCCGGGCTCACGTTCAAGAAAGATATCATTCACCGGAGGCTTCGACCACAACTCCCTCCTCTAGAGCCGGCTGCTCTTAGGAGGAAGAATGCGGATCCTCCCGCTTCTTCCTCGCATTTCGTGCCATCTCCTCCACCACCTCCACCTTCGACACAATGTGGGAGTGGCTTCTTCAAATGCTTCAAGGCTCTCTTCTCCTCGTGCCGGAAGACGGAAATTCGGCAACGTCGCACGGAGCGTCGCAATGAGAAGTATCACAAGGCGATGTGCGACAAGCTAGACATTCCAATGTCCCCCACCGAGGAGAGCGATGGTGAGCTCACTTCCTTTCTCGAGTTCACTGCCGAGGAGCTTGCTGAATTTGGAGAAGCTGGGATTTCCACCGCGGCTTCGACCGATGATGATGCGCATCTTGACCCGGAGGCCACGGAGAGCAACAGCGATCCCCAAGGCGGCAACGACGACGACTCCGACTCCGACGATGAGTAGTCCTAAGGGCCCTTCCTCTCTTCTTTTCCTTTTTGGTGTCTTGATGCCAAAGGGGGAGAGATATCTTAGATAGCTTGGATGGACTCTTAGATCTAGGGGGAGAGATATAGGGAGTGGGATGAAGAGGAAGAGATAAGATAGATTGATGTATGAGATTATTGATCTATGTTGTTTTCAAAACTCATTCTAAGTTTTATTGTAAGACTTAACCTATGTATTCATGTATCTTGCATAAATTTGTGATGTGTTGCCTCATTTAAATGTCTATTTTGCATAATCATTGTCTTATCACACTTTATGAACACATCACTTAGGCACCCCACCATAACATGTATATGTATGAGAACTCTCTCAATCTCTCTTACTCATGATGCATACATCGAGGGGGAGTCACTCATACAAATACATGTTATGAAAACAAATTATTAACCTTATTGTTGAAGTCTTAATGTGTTGTCATCAATTCACCAAAAAGGGGGAGTTGAAAGTGCATCTAGGCATCCCCGTGGGTTTTGGATGATTGATGTCGACAATTAAGAGGCTAATGAGCTTAGATGATCTTAAGCACAAGTACAAGGATTGAAATGAGATGAAAACCCTCAAAAAGGAAAAGGAGAAAACGGGCGTCATAGACTCAAGCTTAGAAATTAGGGTTTCTATGGTATTGAGCTTATATGAGCCGCATCATGTGAGAGGGTGGTTGTATCATGTGCATTGAGATCAAACCAAGGGGCTCAAAGTGGTGGTTTAGAGAAAAACTAAGTGAGAAGCCTAAAATGAGAAAAAACCCTAGGAGGCCGGACTAGTCCGGGCCTCAGGGCCGGACTAGTCCGGCCATGGCAGACAAGTCCATTTTAAAACGGACCAAACGTCTTTGGAGTGAAACTGGGTGAATTTGGAGCTAAGTCCGAGAAGTCCGGACTTGTCCATTTTTGGACGGACCAAAGCTCTCTGGAGTAGTTCAAACTTGTTCGTTTGGGTACGAACTTGTCTGTTTGAGACTTAGTGTGACAGACCGAGAGAAACCCTAGGGGGGGGGGGGGGCGGACTAGTCCGCCCCTGTGGCCGGACTAGTCCGGGCCAACCCAGAAGAGTCCATTTTGGAACGGACCAAGTGGTTCTGTTCCACTTCGGACTAGTCCATTGTCTAGTGGCCATTTGAATTGGAAATTTGGCGGGTAGCGTGACGATCGTTGTTCCATGTGGCAGTTGTCGGGAACTGACCAGGGGTTAGTGGTCCCACAGGGCCGGACTAGTCCGGGGTCTGAGGCTGGACTAGTCCGCCCCTTTGCTGATGTAAGCAAAAGGGGCTCGGGACCTCTATAAAAAGGGGACCCCCAGGCTCATTTGAATAAGTCTTAAACCCTAGCGCCACCACAAGCATCCCAGAGCCTTCAAAAGCCTTCTACTCGTCCTACTAACCCCCTAAGAGCAAATCTTGAAGAGATTAAGGTTTGGGGAGGAGAGTAAAGGAAGATCATCGCACTTTGGCTCTCAGTTTGATCTCTTGCACATTGTGTTGTGTTTTGTGGCTTGTGTGAGTTGAGCTTTGTGTGCTCCTTATTGTATTGATTTGTGGGAGCCTCAAGTTGTAAGCAGTCCCATCAAACTTGGTGATTACCCATTGATATAGTGGAAACCAAGCCAGCCATCGTGGTGGCTTGGTGAGAGAAGGGTCAAGTGAGACCCAATCCTTGTGTGGACTTCTCAACGTGGAGGTAGACTTCTTCGTGGAAGTGAACCACGGGATAAATCTCGTTTCACTTGTCTCTCGCTTTTCGTGATCACTAGTATTGCTATTAGGGTTCACTTTGCTCTTATTGCCTTACACTTTGATCATTATTATAAACTTGCAATCTAAATGTTTAAACCTCCCAATCTGAGCTTCACAGGTTTACTACACATTGCTCATATCCTTGGTGAACTTTATTTCCGCAAATAACTTGTAGAAATCAAGTTTTAGGGTTTTCACCCTGTGCTGAGCAGACTAGTCCGGCCCTAAGCAGACTAGTCCAGTCACAGGAATTTAATCATGTTTGATTAAGTGATTTCTGGTATTATTACCTATTCACCCCCCCTCTAGGTGACTTTCAGCCTCTCATGAGCGCACTCAATGTGGACACGGCCATCCTGTTGCCGATAACAGCGATCCAGTTCTGACCGCAAATCATGTGTTGGAATCCTCATAATTGTGTGGGTGTGTCGTGCCCCGGGGGGCAACGAAGTCACCTGTTGGGAGGCAACATGTCTCCTTTGTTGAGAGGCTTGTGGACCAAGTCATCCACACAAAGTCCGTCGTTGTGAAGGTGCTCGCCCCGAAGGGGGAGGACCTTGGTTGTTGATGCCTGCAGCCGCAGCTACAACCAAATGATCAACATCAGCCCTCCACTGCTCCATAGCACCGCGGGGTGCACCTGGAGGCGGTGGGCGTTGTAGAAGAGCTCACGCAGCAATGAGCACGTGCTCGGGGTTGTTGTTTGTCGATGCAGTGATTGACGCAGATGCTCCATCTTATTGACCAGCATTGTTTGTTGGAACAGATGGTGGCTGTGGTGCCATAGCACCTGCTGGAACAACGGCACCTGCTGGTTGTTGGATTTTGGAGGGATTGCCTCCCGCAGGTTGTCCAACGTGGTTGCCATTGGAAGATCCAGCAGCTGAATTCACCATCTTGTGATCTCGAGATTGCGCCGTGTTGTTCCCCTACCTGGCGCGCCAAATGTCGAAGTGTTTGATACAACACTTCCCCCGGACCCGCTGAGAAGCAGCCCGCGGAGGTTCTTTTGTGGTTGGGGCACGCAAAGATCAATATCAAGATGATGACCTCAGAGATTTACGTGGTTCGGGCCGCTTTAGCGTAACACCATACTCCACGGGGTTTGTGTAATTGTATTGAGCGAGTGTGTTTGCTAGGATCAGGTCGAATCAAATCAGATCCCCCCATATTCGTGCGGTGCAACCCTTTTATAGTTCTAAGGACTGACCGCTACAAAGCTGGCCTAGCCCGACATGTTGCCCTAGCGTGCTTAATGACCTAATACACTGTCTTAAGAGTATCGAGTATAATTAATAGTGTGGTAATGTGCCATATGGCAGCGTTACCCCTATTAACGGTGCACTGATCGTGTGTCATTAATATGGCATTAATGACACATTATCAGACCTTGTAACTGCTTCTTTAACCGTCCTTGAATGTTTGTAACGGACGTGATCTGTTCGTATTTCCGTTGGCGATGAAGGCCCGGAGGCTCCACACGTGGCAGATCCGGAGCTTTCCCTTGCGGGAGGGTAGGTCCGGGGTCGCTGTATACGTGTCGGTATCGGAGCTCCTCTCTGAAGGGGGCTAGGTCCGGGGCTGTTGTACACGTGTAGTCGCCGGAGCTTCCCTTGGTTGGGAGTTTTGTTCCGGTCTTATTTTACACGTGTTAACCCGGGAGTTAGCCATGTGAGGTGAGCGGTTCCGGTACAACGTGACATGCGGGACCTACAAGGGCCTTCAACTCTGACGGGTGGAACTTTCTTGCACTTCTTGCGGTGTCGTGGGGTACCCGGTACGTAGGGTACCAACAGGGTATAACATGTTTTTTAGCTAACATAACCCGTTTTGAGTTGTTTTGTTTGTTCTTGATTATTAGTGCTGCCAGGACAAAATTTGTGAAGATGTTGGAATGTCCTGTCAAGCGCATATCCCTCCATCGATCTCATTTTGAGTTCATGGTGGAGGAATGCTCAAGATGGTAGTCCAATGGAGGAACAAGATGAAGCTCATTCAAATTCAATCTCAACTTGGCAGAAGACATTGAATATGAAGGCTACACCAAAATTCATGGTCGTGAGTTTCTCACACAATGAGCTTCAACCAGGACTGCTCTTCAATTAAGGTACAAGTTTAAAATTTTCCGTCGTTTGAATTGCATTAGGATTGAATGATTTTTGCTTACATTGGTAAGGAAGGTTTACACCTTCTCATCTTTCAATTCTTATGCATCCTCATGAGAGTAAGTGCTGGCATTGCTCCTTTTGATTCTTCAAAAAGAAATGTCACCTTACTTGGAAATGAATTTAAGCAAGTACCTAAAATTTCATGAGCATTGCTAAAATTGACTTAGACATTTTCTGACTAGGAATGACTTAAAGGTTGAATTGGTATGTAGCGACCTAGGAATAGTGATATCCATAATTTTGATTTGAAACTCATTCATGCTTGGATTACTAAATTTCAAATTCCTAGGCAAGAAACTAGAAATGTTCAGGGGGGGTAAATTGAGAATCTTGTTTGTAATCTAAATGATAAATATTTGCTCTTGTAAAAAGCTATGATGGTTAGAAATTTTAGAAGATGAAGGGATCCATATAGTGTATTTATATCACTTGCATTGCTATGAGTAGGAGCCTTAGAAAATGTGCAAATTGATTTATCCATAAAGCCCCACTCCTATCAATGATTCCTACATTGTTGACAGATACACTTGAAATTGGACCCAATGCATCTTTGATTTCGTTCTTCCCCGTACGTACAAATGAAGATTCGGTTACCTAACCTAAAAATTCATTTGTACAAAGTACCGGGAGCTAACCATTCCTCTCTATCATAGAGGGGAAGTTTGCAAGAGTAATATTACTATGCAAGCATTCAGAGATCCGATTGTTGGAAACCCTAAGAGGGTTTCATTCAACATCTCTTGACCAAGGAGTAAGTTATGATGATTGCCACCTATCGGAAATTAAGCCCGAAGGTCGATCATAACTATACAAGGCCAGAGATTTGACATGGAAACCCCCCATGAGCAACCAATGGGCTGCTACGAATATATGAAAGCATCATGCTCTCAGCTATTCTAAGCACTCATTCAAGCTCAAGGGAATTGCCACCATCATTAGGTGTAAGTTATTCCTTTGTGTCTAAAAGGTATGATATACTTTAACCAAGGAATGACAAAGATCACATCCAATGTATATTGGGTGCAAGTTGTTCCTATGTGGCTAGAAGGTATACCTTAGCCAAGGAACAACAGATCACACTCAACCCATGTTGAGTGCACGTCATCGCCTTGTGGTTATAGGTATGTTGTTCCTTAGCCAAGGAATAGCGGATCGTACTCAACACATGTTGGGTACATGTCACTCCTTTGTGGCGAAAGGTTATCATTACCTTAGCCAAGGAATGACAGGATCCCACCCAATGCATGAGGGGTACAAGTTATTTCTTTATGGCAAGAAGATATGATACACCTTAGCCAAAGAATGACGGAACACACTCAATGCATGTTGAGTGCACATCATTCCTTTGTAGCCAAGGGATATCATTACCTTAGCCAAGGAATAACAAGGTACATCCAACCTATGGAAACTTTGAGGTGTGGATGAGCGACATCGACAACACTCACCTCGACCACACTCATGGAACCAATGGAAAGCAACCCAACATCGACACTCATCCCTCCAATACCAAAGCCATGCTGCAAAAAGGTTGGGCCAACCTCATGTCCTACATCCGTCATTAGGATTTCAGCCCCTATCACGGACCATGACCAAGAGTAAGCTTGGGGGCGGACCCCCACTTGCGGTAACTTGTATAACACCCCTTGCATATTTATTTTCCATTCACCCATCATCCACCTTGCATATAAAAAAAAGAAAAAACTTAAAAATAAGTAGAGTAGATATGCTTTCAAAATAAAAATATGTGTGGTTAGAATGGTTTGGAATTCACATAGATGAAATGATGAATAATTGCTCTGTTTTAATTCTCCTAAGTCCCTAGTTTACAACTTAATACACTCCTAAATATTGCTTTCATTGGCTAAAATTACTTTTGCCTTGATTTAGAAATTGTGGCTAGCAAAAGCTTAATCCAATTCTAAGTTGTTGTGAGATATAATATAGTGATAGAGCTACTATTCCTAGTTTGAAAGTGAAACTTTGATTTCTGAAGAAATACTAAAAAGATTTAAGTTACTCTCATTTGACTAGAAATACCTACCAAAGTCATATGATACATTACATTGATAGACCTTATGCATATACTATTTATCTTCACATTGAGCTTTGTCAAACTAGTATAGACCTATGTGAGATTTCATTCATTACTTTTTGAATTCAAGACTTCACTTGCAAATGCTATACTTCTATACTAGAAGTAAGCAAAATCCCATCATATCATCCTTTCACAATAAAAAGAGAAACTTCATACCCTTCATGTTAGTACTCTCTCCAAGTTTATTGCATAAAAAGGGAGTAGAAGACATGGCTACAAGAAAAAGAAAAAGAAAAAGCATGCTTACATAATAAGCATGAGAGAAAAAAAGAAAAAAAGTAGTCATGTTTCATCCCTGCAAAATAAGAGAGTCCACACAAAAAGGAGTGATCTCAAATATCCACATCCACTTCCACTCCATCACACATGCACAAGCCTTGAATCAAATAGTTTTGAATTGATTTCTCCTAACGCTTTCTTTTTTGATTTAGCAATATTATGTATTGCAAATATGCCTATTATATTCCCTACCAAGCTCCACATCCAAGCCTTATTTAGTGATAGGATGAGTTTAGGCAAAATGCCTTGGTGAGGAAATATTTCCACTACACACAAAGGAGTAATTGAGAGAATCAATTTGAGGTACTTAAAATCTAAATTGAGCTCTTTAGAATTTGAGTGGAACTTGATCTCTAGGGTATGCTTGCTCCATTTGCTGTTCTATTTTTTAACCACCCATGAATAGGAGAAGGCATAAGCCCCATAATGACTTGATATGGGTGAAGTACCATGCCAATTTTTGCAATATTAGGTAGAGTATTTTGTTGTGCACATGGTAATTTTGAAAAGTAGAACATTGTATCAATTCCTGATCATCAACCTAAAGTCTTGACTTTGCTCGGGACTAGCAAAGGATAAGCTTGGGGAAGTTTGTTGATGGCTGTTGTATACCAATTTCACCCGTCAATATAACTCAATTATGTGAGGGAAATATCATTTCTTGCACACGTCATCTTTCTCTTTAACCTATTTCCACTTGTACGTGGAGAAATTGGTGCATGAAGGTATTTTATACAGAATTGAAGTGAAACAAGGGGATGGATCCTATAAAATATCATGTCAACCAATCAAGCGCCCACATGTGGCACCACATGGATCAAATGGCCCACAAATAGAAGTATTTGGGGGCATCCAACGGTGTACACCCTATATCAGTAAAGGAGACTCACCTGGAAGTCACGCCAAGAAAGCACAGACCATTTGGAGGACCTACCAGGTCGGCCGACCACCCTAGTTGGTCGATCTTGTCTCTCCTCCAATCTCGATCAACTTCCACGTGTTGGCTCCTCCTGGCTTGAAGAAGTCATTGATGACTGATTCGCGCACTTTTGGTGGTGGGAACCGACCCTTCTCCAAGATATAAATAGGACCCCTTACCCCTCACTTCAACACACACCACTTGAGCATCATTTTATTGTATACACTAGTTCTCTTAGTCCTTCGTGGAGTTAGGCTATAGAGAGGAGAGCCTCTAGTCCCAAGTCCAAATTGGGAAAGGTATGGCTCATGTATCTTTTCTTATATTTGTGACTTTATGCATAATAAAGATATTATCTTTAATCTTCTTTTAATCATATAATTGCATGAAGCGTTTCTTGTTTGATTGTGGATTCCATGTATGTGGTAGGAGTAGTCTTTATGATTATGCCATAATGATCTTAACTTGTCATCATAAACACTACAAACCCCCACTATAGTCTAATTAATTATGATATGATCATGTTAATATGAATAACTTATGCTATGTCTTAACATTGGTTCAGCGATGTTTAGGTTAGTCATTGCCTTATAGAGGTACTTGTACTCGAGCCTCTAAGGTATTTACTTAGTATGCTAGCATGGTGCTAGGATAGTAAGTAGCGTTGGATGTCTTGTTGACACACAGATTGAAGATGTAGGCAGTAGGTGGTGATAGCCCTATCTGTCCTATGTAATCCTCCACGTTCAGCTATGCCAAAAGCTCTTGGCGAGAGTCGTCCTAGTATTGCTAGGGGTAAACCCGTGTCTGATATGTTGAACAACTTAGCATAAGGATTCACCATTGACATGCTAGTATCTAACCTACGCTATGTATATGTATATTAGAAGCATTGTAGGAGCTACTCCCCAACTCTTAGTCTAACCTTCATTAGGACCCATCTACCCTTTAAAATAGATTGCTTAGGTGTGTGTCACACTACCCATATATTATCAACTTACTCCTGTCTTGATAATATTGGTATCCCATAGCTTGATCATAAGAGTAGTGTTTGCTTTACTCCATTGCCTTCTTTTAGGATAAATATGATACCCTCGGGAATACTCTTGGGTGAAATGCTACACAATAGTTTATGTGCGCTTGCGAACCTTATCTCTTTCGAGAGATGATCTGTGACGTAAGAAACGTCAACAGCTGCTCCAAAGGAAATATACTTGGAGTAATGAACGTCGGCAACCGACTCTTATAAAGTTGGATAGATTCTTCTTTAACAAGTATTGGGATGAGGTCTTCGCGGGTTACTCCTTAATTCCTCTGTCCTCATCATAGTCTGACCATTGCCCACTGATCCTAAGGGAGCAAGACTGAGCCAAGGAAAGCAAGTTTTCGTTTTGAGCAATTCTGGTTACGTGTCTCGAGTTTCAAAAAAGTGGCTAAAGAGGCCTGGCTCTCGACACCGCAGGCAGGATCAAGACGGAAACATTCAATCGCTGCCTCAACAACACTGCCCTGGCGCTAAAAAGATGGAGCAGTGCAAGATTCGGTAATGCTCGCCTCAATATGGAGATCGCTCAAGAGGTTGTATTCCGGCTGGAGGTGGCCGAGGAATCAAGGGACATATATCAAGAAGAATTCTCCCTTCGCAAAGACCTTAAGGCCCGGATCCTTGGACGGGTGGCCATCGAAAGGTCACACAGGCGCCAGGCACCACACATTTGTTGGATCAAAGAAGGTGACGCTTGTACCCGCTTTTTTCACATGAAAGCTAATATCCGAAAAAGGAAGCAATACATCCCCCGCTTGCAGTCAACATCGGGTCAGACAGTTTGGTAACATGAAGAGAAGGAGGATGTGTTGTGGCATCATTTTTCCAATGCACTAGGCTCAAAGAGAGATTGGAGAACGGCGCTTAACTGGGAATACCTGAACCTGCCGGTGTTAGGCCAGCACAACCTAATCGTTCCCTTTTTAGAGGAAGAGGTTGGTCGTGCAGTGAAGCAACTCCCCGCCGAGAAGGCACCTAGCCCGGACGGTTTCACAGGGGAATTCTATAAAGTATGTTGGGATTTTATCAAGCAAGCAACCATGGATGCCTTGCAATGGTTTTATCATCAGAGACCTGGTCCGATGTGGAAGCTAAATGGAGCCATGATAACCTTACTGCCGAAGTCGGACAATGTGGAGAGTGCTAAAGATTTAAGGCCGATCAGCCTTATCCACTCATTTGGGAAATTACTTTCAGAAATTCTAGCTCTTCGTTTGGCGCGGCATACGAACAATTTGGTTTCTACCTCACAGAGCGCTTTTATCAAAGGGAGGAACATCCAAGATAATTTTCTATACGTGTGGAATGTAGTCAGGCTCCACCACGGAAATCAGAAACCCCTTATGTTCAAATTTGATATCACCAAGGCCTTCAACTCTGTTGAATGGGGATACCTGTTGGAGATGCTCCTTAAGTGAGGTTTTCTGACATGGTGGATAGATTGGTTAGCCAGGCTTCTATCCTCAGCCTCCTTATCGGTGAAGCTCAATGGGGTGCCAGGTGACTGGATAAAGCATCGTCGGGGACTAAGACAGGGCGACCCTCTATCGCCTCTGCTCTTTGCGCTAGCAATGGATCCATTGAAGTGTATCTTCCGTCATGCCACGGAAGAGGGTCTACTCTCTCCACTGCCGGAAGCTTCAGCCATAATTCGGGCTTCTAAGTACGCGGACGATGTGGTCATCTTCCTAAATCTGATCCGCAAGGAGGTGACGACTGCCCTGTTGCTCATGGAAAATTTTGGACAGGCCACAAGTCTCTGTATTAATCCTTAAAAGATTTCGGTTATGGCTGTGCGGGGGATCAAGTCTCTCTCCCGCAGGTCTTGACTGCTCACAGGCCGTCTCTTAGACCCGCCGCATATTTATCTCGGGCTCCCGGTGGTGCTTGGCAAGCTGAGATCAGTGCACCTACAACATGTTAAAGACAGGGTCTTGAATAGGATGGCTGGGTGGAAGGGTAATTTCCTTTCCTTTGCAGGTCGTCGAGAGTTGGTTAGGACTGTCCTTAGCTCGCTCCCCACCTACACGATGTCTGTGCTGAAGCTTCCAAAACAATTCTTCAAGGAAATAGATAAAGCACGTCGGAAATTCCTTTGGGCAGGAAACGAGGAGCTCAAAGGAGGGCACTGCAAGGTTGCTTGGGGAAAAGTCTGTTGACCATTGGACTATGGAGGGCTGGGAATACTGGACCTAGAAAAGTTTAGCCGGGCGTTGTGCCTACGTTGGTTATGAAAGGAGTGGTACTCTCCGGAGTCACTATGGGCCGGCATGGAGACGCCTAACAACCGAGCTAATCATGACCTATTTTCAATGGCAACAAAGTCTCAGTGGGCAATGGTCGACGTGCAAGTTAGGCACTCAAGCTGGATCAATGGAACCCCCCCCCCCCCCCCCTCCTCAGTCCTGGCTCCTGGCCTATACCGTCATTCTAAAAGGAAAAATGGAACAGTAGCAGCTGCGCTAGCACAGAATCAATGGATCGTTGATGTTGCTCATGGCCTCACGATGCCATTCTAACGGAGTTGGTCTTATTATGGGAACTGATTCAGAGGGCACATATTGAACTGGTGGAGAACCTAGAAGACTATCATCTGGACACAGTCATCGTCTGGTGTTTATACTGCAAGATCAGCATATAATCTGCAGTTTGTTGGGGGGACACGTTCCTTGTTCCCTTCGAGGATTTGGAGATCCTGGGCACCAAATCGATGTTGGATTTTCACCTGGTTAATGGCGCAAAAACGAATTAGGACATCAGCGAGGCTCCAAAGGAGAGGTTCGCCCAACAACTATTTTTGTGCTTCCTGCTATCGATAGCTGGAAATGGTTGAACATCTCCTCCTAGAATGTGCCTTCACCAGAAAGGTCTGGTTGCTGATTGCAAATTGGGCTCACATCAAGGCATTTCGGCCGAACTCCTGACAGCTGCACCCGGCCTCTCCGTCTATCCAGCGCTGGTTCTGTGACCTTTCTTTTTGACAATCTCCTTCTCACCAAAAGATGAAGCGCTCACTCACTATCCTAATCTGTTACTCACTCTAGCGTGAACGAAACAGCCAGGTGTTCGAGCAAAAGGAGTCCACGGAAGCCCACGTCGCTCAGGGGATAAAGGACTCGGTGAGACTTTGGCACCAGTCTGGTGCCAAGCATTTTGATCCCATCTGTCCCCCTCCCCTAGGTCCTTAGTAATCTTATGATGAAAGTGTTTTAGTAGAGAGGGGCCTATATTTTTGTTTGTGTTTCAATCCTCCGAGGCTGTAACTCCACGGTCTATGTACTGTGTATACGTTTTCTATCCTCGCTTCAATAGAATGCCGAACTTTCAAAAAAAAAAGTGGGGTTACCCCGGCTTGGAGCAGCAGAAACATGATCATTAGCCAGCAACAGAACCACCTCCTCGATGACCTCTTGGGCACCAGACGTCGCCCTGGTGTGATGTGGAGGAGGAGGGGGATCTCAATTCTCATGGCGCGTGTGGATGATACCCCTGGTTCATAAGAATCTCTTAAACCGGGGGAAGTCCACACCAAAAGAGTTGGAGGACACAGATGAGGGCCCTTCACCAGCGTTGTCCCTCGATGTTGACGAGTCAGGCGAGCTAGCATAGACCGGCGAGTAGTCACGGTAGTAGACCATGTGGATGATGATCTCCTAGCAGTAGTCTGTCGGAGCTTGCACAGAGGAGTGATCCAGAAGCTCCGTCGACAGGCCGTCATCACGCATTGACTGCCTAGAGCCTCTCGAAAAGAGAGTAATTGTCTTCGTCAAGGGGACTCGGGTGCCTCATCCACCCCTTGAAGCTGCAGATGGATGAGGACTCCTGGTTGAAAGTGACCGCATCAAAGTGATAAAAAAGCACAACGTGACCCAGGATCTGACAAATACCCTCGGCAGTCCATACATGCACAGGAGTCGCATGATAAAACCAACCAACGACATAAGGTGCCGGAGAAAGGACCAATGACCTGTAGTGGTTGTTGCCTGGGAGAGGAAGGACACCCATATGCAGAGCATGCTCGCGATAATCCAGCCTTCTGAAACGACGAGGAACTCTCCTAGATTGTGCTTGGAGACCGTGAAGGCCCAGTGAGGAATCTCCAAAAAATGGTGGATGGCCTCCACGATCTCCATAGGCGTCGCATGACTTCGCCCTCCATGGGGGGAGAGGAAGAGCGCCTGGCAGCGGAGGCGATGGAGCTCCATGGTCATGAACCCGCTAGCTACAAGGGTGCACTGGCCAGAGCGGGGGCGCAGCTGAGTAGGGAGCCTCAAGGGAGGCCATCTTGGGCCATGGCGCTACTCGCCGGAGCGACAACAAAGACAAAGGAGCGCTGTGGGCTCACAAAGAAAGGCCGAAGCTGGAACAGTGGAAAGAAGATCTTGCTCTAGATTGGTGGGGGAGGGGTGATAAGTAAGCGAGCATGGAAGGGCCTCCTGCCATTAGGCCCCACTGGTAAGTGGCACCGGTGGGAACGGTGACCATTGAGGAGACAGGACCAGCACCGCTCTCGACTGCAGCATGTAGCTGCGCTGTGGCCCAAGATGAGGCAGCAGAAGCAACCGTCCTTGAAGATCACATGAAAATCCAGCGAAGAAACAGGGGAAAAAATTCTCTGCAGCACTGCTGCAAATCCACCTCTTTGCAGCACTATCTCGATGTGCGACACCTGTCCATGCATGAATCTTGAAGCTCCTCCTACTCCTTTCACTCCGCCGATCTGCGGGCTCGCCAACTACCGCACACCCGTACTCTTGACTTGGCTCGGCTTGGCTCGCAACGCATGTGCTCCATCCGTGGCTCATCTCTGTCTTGCCAGAGTCATCGTAGCGGCGGCGGTAGAGCAAAGCAGCAGTGACAGGCCACAAAGGGACGACGGTGGCGGATCAAAGTGCCAAATTCTTGTCCCGTTGCCGAAAGTCAGGATCAGTATCACACACTTTTATGTCTAAAAAAAATTGACGCAACTCGATTCGTTAGCTGACAATTTAAGTGGTACCACCATGCCCTTTGCCCAAAGCTAGCTCAGCGGCGGCTGATCAGCGGGACCCACGAGTCCTGGAAGCACGAGTGGTAGGAAAGGAGCAGGCGAGCAGCAGCACGAGCATGAGAACTAGCAGTGACCAGATGCCGCCGCTCCAGGACGCCCGCCTCCTGCTGGTGGCCCTCAATACTGCACCGCGAGCAGGAATATACAGCAGCGGGGACAGCATGACGGCGAGCCGAGCCTGACCTGATCCAGCAGGCTCTCCATCACGGACTCGTAGTGCAAGTAGAGCTACGTGCCACCGAGCAGAGCTGTCGTGGCCATGTACATGCAGAGGTGGAGGGACGTCACTCTTGGTGGTTGCGGCGCCGGCGAGTTTGCCCTATCGCCGCTGCAATGACGACTCTGATAGGATCGAAACAAGCCACGGACACAGCGTGTGCGTTGCCGAGCCGATCCGAGAGCGTGGGCGTTCGATCGTTGACAAACCCGAGGGAGCCGAGCGGGACGTGTTTTAAGATGTGTGCGTGGACAGGTGTCACATATCCGAAAGGTGCTGCAAGGAAGTAGATTTACAGCCGTGTTGTATAGAATTTTTTTCCGCGACAGGTTGTGCGAAGTGACAGGGTGCTGCTGTTTTTCAAGCTTGGACATGACATAGAGACAGTTAGAAATTATACTATCTCTAACAGTAGGTTTTGCCAACACGCTACTCTCAACGAGTGACACGCTTAAATACCATTATAATGGAGTCTGTCGGTGGTTTGGAACCGGCAGATCTCCCGACACTACTAAAGTGTTAGAGGAGTTTGATGTTCGGTGTGGGCGCGCAGAGATTCAAGAAGGTGAATTGTAAATGACACAGGAGACACAAGAGTTTACGTGGTTCGGGCCGCCTGAGCGTAATACCCTACTCCACGGGATGTGTTGATGTTGTATTGGATTAGCGAGTGTGTCAGTGTGTCTGAACGTCTCTCAAGCGTGTCTCCACGTATATCTCGACTGTGTGTAAACGTCGTTGGCCTGTCCTTTTATAGTATAAGGGCAAGCCGTTACAAATTAGCCTGGCCCGACATGTGGCCCCGGCGTTTACTAGTGTTGATACCTCTTCAACATGTTTAATTGCCCTTAATGACCGTGTAATGGGCTTTGATAGCACCGTTACTGGTATTAAGGTCGCCCGATTAAGTGTCATTAATATGGTATTAATGACACTTAATCGGGTCTTGAAGTCCTCGATTCCCCTTTGAAGATCCGGATCCGTTGCGGGGTCTTCTGGAGGTTAGAGGATGAAGATCCGACGGTTGGACACGTGGCAGCACAGGAGCACGCTGTGGAGAGCAGATAGTTCCTGGGTTAGCTGACACGTGTTAGCACCGGAGCTTCCCTCGGTCTGGGGTTAGGTCCGGGGATGCCACTTCGGTACACAGTTCAGAGCTTCCTCCCTTGCGGGCGGTAGCTCCGGTTTGATAGTACACGTGGCGACCCTGGGGCTAACCATGTTGGAGAAGCAGGTCCGGACATGTCTGACATTTTTGCCTCCGAAGGTCTTCAAATCAAGTGGGTGACTTTTCCTTGATATCTTTGCAATCCCAAAGGGTATATGGTACCCAGGGTACCGACAGTGGCCCCCTGGGCCCACCTCTAGGGAAGACCCCTTGCATGAAGTTGTTCCGCCGGAGGTGGGTCCATCCTTCGACTTTTGAACTGAGTCTTCAAAGGTCTTCGGATGTGCCATTGGCGATGGTCCGGAGTTAAATCTTCGCCGCGTGGCATATCCCGTGTGCGGCAGGTGAGATCTTTGGCGTGCGGATCTCACACAATTGAAGGTCGTCGGTTCCCGATACGAAAATCGTATCGGTTCCGCGCGCCTTGTCAGGCCGCCGCCTTCGGGCTTCCTGCCTCATGATGGCAACCGTTCGCCTGGGTAAGAACCTCGACTTGATCGTCGGGGTAGTCCCGGGCCCTCTTGTCATCGGCTGGGTGGAATTTTTGAGTGGTATCTTTGACTTCTCTGTGGTTTCCATCCAAGCGTCGCGAGGGTTTACTTAAGAAGGAAAGTGTGCACCGTTTGGGGCTCTTTACGCCTCCCATCTGATCTTGCGCTCAAACTCCCAACTTGTGCTTCGCTTTTCTTCTCTTGCCTAGCCGTGCCGCGATGGAGTTGGGTCTCTGCGAGAGTCGCTTGAAGACCGACGGCGACCTGAAGAAGGTTCGGGCCCTCATGGGATGGTCCTCGGACTTCTTCAACCGCTCGGTTCGCATCGGTGGAGAGCTCCCGTTTGAGAAGGAGCACGCCGGCGAAATGGTGTACTTCTCCTCGTACGCCATGGTGGGGTTGATCCCACCTTTTTCTTCCTTTTTCTTGATGCTGCTAGACTTCTATGGTCTGCAGTTGTATCATCTCGGTCCCCACTCCATTCTTCTTGTGTCCATTTTCGTCCAATTATGTGAGATGTGGGTGGGCATCCCCCCTGCATTGAACTCTTCCGAACCTTTTTCACCGTCCATACCACCGGCAGGAGCAATGAGTACCTTGGCTTCTACTACTTCGTGAAGCGCAAGAAGTGCCCATTCAAGTACCTCCGGTCATTTCCCTCTGGGAAGTGGGATGACTGGAAGAAGGACTGGATAGTCGTCCGAGTGGAGGAGCACGAGAGGCTGGAGCTGCCCGAAGGCCTTCCCAGCATCGACACGACAATCTAGAGTGAAGCTCCAGTGTCGGTGGAAGCCTTCAACCCTGCTTTGACCAGGATCCACCAATGCGTGGAGGGAGGATTGACTCCTTAGGCGGTGTTTTGCAACTTCTTGGTCAACAGGTGGGCGCCGCTGAAGAGGAGAGAGAAACTCGCATGGGCCCTCAATAGCGTGATGGACGACGACCGGGTCGAGACCGGGCTGAAGTCCAACATGGTGGGGAAAACCTTGGAGTTCCACCTCAAGAAGTTCCAGCACGGCATCGACGTCGATGGTGACGACTTGACTCCACCATCAGCTTTTCTTCCTCTGAACGTGGAAGTAGAGTTCAGCAGGGAGCTCCGGCGGAAGATGCCCATGCTTGACGACCTTGGTGTCGTCGAGAGAAGATCAACCACCAGGGTAGCGATCCCCGGAATGCCTGAGGATGGCTGCGACCCTGCTCCGAAGCCGAGGGAAGAGGTTGTCGGCAAGGTCAAGGAGCTGGCGAATGAACCCGTGAGCCGGAAGAGGAAGCTGCAGTACACCGACGGAAGGTCCGTCAGGCCCGCTACTTCTGCGTCGGCTCCTTCTCCCCGGAGGGGAAGGTCTTCTACAACCGCGGCGACTGTTCCCGTAGCGGGGTCCTCCCGGGGTGCGACTGTTCCCGCAGTGGGGTCCTCCCGGGGTGTTAGCTCCGGGCATGCGACTCCAGCACCTGGGCCGGTGGAGGCCTCTAGGTCCGGGGGTTCTTCCCGATCGAGGGGGGCCTCGACTCGGGAAACACCCGTGGCCGCGACGAGTTCCGGGGGGCCTTCCGGAGCTTCCACGCCGGCTATGACCAGCCCAGGACGCCCAGAACACCCTGGTGCGGAAGCCTCCCAAGGTAATTTTTAATCTTTACCTTGGATAGTTGTTTTAATTGTAGTAACTATTTTTTAAGTTTCTTCGTTCATCATCTGCAGCGTCCCCAAGAAGGGGAGTGAGGCTCCACCCTCAGCCACAGCGGCTGAAGCCGTGAGGGTGGAAGCTTCTGCTCCTGTCCCGGTGCCGCCCCAAGTGGTGGCTGAAGCTGCGACGGCTCCGGTGCCGGCTGTCGTGGTCATGGACCTCGACTCATCTCCAGAGGCTCCCGTGGTAGCGCCGGACCGCGGGAGTGAAGATGCACCAGCGGCACCTGTCCCGGAGGTTGAAGCTCCGAGTCCTGGTGCAGAGATGATGGAAGCTCCGGCCGTTGAGCCGGAAGAAGCTGTGATTCCGGCCCTAGAGCCGGAAAGTGTCGAAGCTCCAGCGGTCGAGCCGAAGGTGATTGAAGTCCCGGCGTGCGCACCGGATATTGAGGAAGCCCCGGGGATTGGGCCGGCTACCTCAGAAGCACCGGCCGCAGAGCCGGTAGATGTTGGAGCCCCGACTGCAGGGCTGATTGAAGATGAAGATCTTCCGGCTCCCGAGCCGGTTGATATAGAAGTGTCGGAGCTCGAGCCCCCATCGGAGGAGGTGCCAAGGCCGGAGCCAGAAGCGGCCCCTGCTCCGGAAGTGATGACGTCGGAGGTATCCACGGCTGAGCCGGAGTGCCCTGGTGAAATCGCTGGCCCCCTGTCTGACGGGGTGAATGAAGACCTGGCAGCGGGGCCCTCCTTGATGGTGACTGAGGCCGTCCTCTTACCATGGAGACACAGGGGACCACACTTGTGGAGTGGGACCCAATTTTTGTATCTGAAAACCCGCTGGAACCAGCGGAGGAGACCCCAGCAGGTCCAGAACCTATCCCGTTGTCACTATCCATTGACAACGCATGTTCCAGTCTGCGTCAAATTCAACTGGCCTTCTTCCACGACAGCAAGGCTCTTGAAGAGGAGCGCCAAACCCTTAGGAGGTGGCATAACTGGCTCTACTTCGAGACCAAGCTGGCGCAGTCAAGGCTAGCGGATGACAAAGAGTGGATCAAACGGGAGAAAGTCCGCCTGGAGTATTGGGGTAAATTATTGGATGACAGGGAGAGTATGACTCGCGCCCTCGACGCTCAATCCCGGGAGATCTACGATCAGGCCAAAGCAGCCAATAGTGCGGCCGATGAACGCCACGAAAGGCTTGAGGCCATTAACACTACACTCATCAAGCGCCGAGAGGCACTTGAAGAGAGGGAGAAACGGCTTGAAGATGAAGAGCAGAAACTCCTAGAGCTGCGGGATGACGTCCTGAGGAGGGAGGAGGAGCTCTCCGAGAAGGTGGCTCTGGCTGACAAGGGCCTTGAGGAGCGCGCCAAGAAATTGGAAGAGCGCTGCGTAGAGGAGGAGAAGAAGGCCTGGGTGTGAGGGTAGGAGCTCCATGAACGGGAGTGTGCCCTCGTTGCCAGGGAAAAGAAAGTGAGGTGCAGGGAGAAGGACCTGGTCGACCGCCGGAACAAGATCCACCTCCGGGAGGAGGAGCTCGGAAAATTCGAGAAGCGGGTTGCTGAGAAGATTCAACAAAACGCCAAAGAAGTTGAGCGCCTCGCCCGTGAGAATTCCGAACTGGTGGCGGCCAGAAGATCTTTGGAAGAATTGAAAGGCTTGAGGACTGCGGACTCCCTACAAATTTGGGAGTTCCTGGGCAAGGCCAACGACGCGCTGACACCAATGGGCTTCAGTCCCGTGCGCCCGGATGATCCGGAGCCGGAGCCGGACCTAGCGCTGCAGGCATTGAGCTCGGCAGGTACCAAGCTCTCCAAGGTGGGGGATGTCATCGCAGACCAATTGGAGGTTGAGGGGCAATCCCTGGCGAAGAACGTCGCAGAGTACGTGCTGACGTGCTACACCAGCCGGAACTCCCAATTTCCTCTGGACCCGGTGCTTGAAGGTCCCGTCGAAGGAGAAGGGGAACCTGCCCGAGCCAACGTGTCGGAGGTTGCCCAGAAAGTCGCTCAATTCTTCCATAGGGTCTAGGACCATCTCCGTAGTTCCCACTTGTATCCTCTCTTCTTCTTCCTCAATTTTGTAATCCCTTGTCTCCAGATGAATGAAATCCCCAAATTTTTGTGAATTTCACTTTTTGTCTTCAATACTTTTGTCTTCACTTGGCCCCCTGGTAGATGTACACAATTTGATTGTGAACATGTACCAAGAGGATATTATGTTTTGTTGAAGACTCATTTTCTTCGAACTTGTAGAGCGTAGGTCCGAAGTCTTTGATGGTGAAGGCCCCCTGAGGTCAAACCGACTACCGTCGGAGCTTAGTAGCTCCGGTAATAGTCCCTATCAACGCATAGAGCATCGACAGTTAGTCCTCCGGGGTGTCGGAGCTTAGCAGCTCCGGCACTGACCTTTTCCAACACGTAACTTGTCGACGGCAGACTCCACTTGTGGGGTCTTCTCACCATCTTTTACATCGACGGCTGACCCCCCTAGCTTTACCGGGGTTGGTTGCTCCGGTGATGCTTGTTAACATTGATTACAAGCCATCTAGAGGAGTCGGAGCTTTGTTAGCTCCGGCTTTTCTCCATCAACGTGTATTTTATTTTCCCTGCACACTGATGTCAAGAAAAATAGTAAAATTCGTTTCTTGCCTATAACTTCGTCGCGGCTTACAATTCTCGAGAAAGTTTTAGGTCAAACGCGATTCTTAACACAATCGAGTGCATTGCCTTTTCTTCCGGATTCAATTGTATTTGGACTCGCCTTACTTCGGCATGCCGGGGTGTAGGTAGAGTGGCGTACTTAGGGTGCTTGACCAGGCTAAGTCGATAGCACACTCTGGCCCTAGATTGGCTTGGCAGCATTTAGGCGAGTGAGCCATGAACAATATTTGAATCCAAAAGAATAAACAATACAACTCGAATCGTATATGAACCGATCGAACTAAATTTTTTTTAAGAATTACGCGTCTTTGTTATAGACAAGAAAGAGAAAAATAAAAAATGTTGAGCCTGTACAAAATGAATGCACGTGGAGTCTGTTTCACCTGAAGATGTCTTTCATTATAGATCCGGGGTACAAGGGAAACAAGTACACTCTTAGGGTACGGAACCAAGCTAAGTGTGTTTAATTTCTTATTTGTCCCAGGGTAGCTAGCCACACTTTTAGTTCTGAGACTGTGACAAGTGTTGCATGAACTTTGTGGACCTTCCGGGGAAGGTCCGGCCGTTCTCCCGGAGGAACTACCCGACTTTGTACAATGACTCTATAACATACACCTCAAGTTACTCAAGACTCACCTCCGTGGTATTAAGTGTAGAACTTACGGAGGTGCTCGATGTTCCAAGGATTTGGGAGAGGTGTCCCATCCTCGGTAGCCAAGCGAACGCTTTCGGGACGGGATACTTTAATCACTCGGAAGGGTCCCTCCCAGCCAGGGGAGAGTTTGTTTAACCCTTCCCTGGATTGTATTCTCCGTAGCACTAGATCGCCTTCCTCGAGCTGTCGGTTGTGTACATGCCGCTGATGATAACGCTGTAGGGCTTGGCGATATCGGGCATTCCGAACAGCTGCTTGGCACCTTCCCTCCTCAAGGAGGTCTAGGTCTTCACGCCGGAGCTGATCCTGCGCGGCTTCATCGAAGGTCCGGACTCGGAGTGAACCCAAGGTGATTTCTGGAGGAAGGATTGCTTCAGCTCCGTACACCAGAAAGCAGGGTGTCTCTCCAGTTGACCGGTTTGGAGATGTCCTGTTGGCCCATAAAGTGGGCGGAAGCTCTTTAATCCAGTTAGCTCCATGTTTTTTTAAGCGCTCATATGTGCACGTCTTGAGTCCTTTAAGGATTTCAGCATTTGCTCTCTCGGCTTGGCCATTGCTTGTTGGGTGAGCTACGAAGGCGTAGCAAACTTGTATGTTGAGGTCTTCGCAATATCCTTGGAATGCAGAGCTTGTGAATTGGGTCCCATTATCAGTGATGATTTTGTTTGGGACTCCGTATCTGCATACAATGGACTGCAAAAAGTTGGTAGCAGATTGCTTGTTGATTGTCACAACTGGAGTTTCTTCCGGCCACTTGGTGAACTTATCAATGGTGACGTACAGGAACTTGTAACCTCCGACGGCTCTTGGGAAAGGTCCCAAGATGTCCATCCCCCACACAGCGAAGGGCCATGTAGGAGGTATCATTTGTAGGGGCTGAGCTGGTGTGTGAATTTGCTTTGCATGGAATTGACATGCTTCACATTTCTTCACCAGCTCAGTTGCATCCTGGAGTGTTGTAGGCCAGTAGAAACCATGCCGAAAGGCTTTACCAACCAGCGTGCGGGAAGACGCGTGGTTCCCACACTCGCCTCCATGGATTTCTACGAGGAGTTCGCAGCCTTCTTCCCTTATGATGCACTGCATTAGGATGCCATTGGCACCACGCCGGTTGAGATCCCCTTCTACCAGCGTGTATCTTTTAGCCAATCTGACTACCCGGTCGGCGGATACATCATCGTCAGGAAGGATGTTGTCTTTCAAGTAGCTCCGGATCTCCGAGATCCATGCATCGGAACTAGCTTGAGCTTTTAAGTCTTGCGTGTTGGGTTGCTCGGAGCTCCCGACAGCACCTACGACCCTTGATGGCTGCCATGGTAACGGGGCCATCGGGACCGTTAGCTTCGGGATGCTGATCTCGCCCCCTTCGCTCAGTTTGGCAGGCTGAGCTGTTGGCTTTGACAACCTCCAGACAAAAATTCCATCAGGAGCCGGAGCTCCGGTTGACGCTTTCGTCGAGAGTTCGTCAGCTTCAGCGTTATGGGCACGCTGAACATGGTGGAGATCTAGGACTTCGAAGTCCTTATGAAGCCTCTGGACTTCAAGGAGGTAAGCAGCTAGCTGGAGATTATTGTAGGAACATTCACCCTTCACCTGCTTAATGATGAGCTGCGAATCTCCCTTGACCAGCAGTTGCTTGACACCATATGACAGTGCCACCTTTAGTCCGTAGATGAGCGCTTCGTACTCTGCCATGTTGTTGGTCGCCTTGAAGTCAAGGTGTACCATGTATTTCACCTTCTCCCCGGTCGGTGCAAGGAGAAGGATTCCAGCTCTGGCCCCCTGCTTCTGCATGGAGCCGTCGAAGTAGAGGGTCCAGTGAGGCTCGGTGAAGGCTGGAGCTTGATGCTCCGTCTTCTGCTCACTGGGGCCCCCAGGGTTTGATGGAGAGGGAGTCCATTCTGCCACAAAATCTGCCAATGCTTGACTCTTGACTGCTTGCCTTGAAATAAATTCAAGATCAAATTCAGCCAATTCCGCTGCCCACTTTGCAATATTCCCAGTTGAATTGGGATTATGCAAGATTGCTCGAAGTGGGTAAGAGGTCACCACTGACACTTTGTGAGCTTGGAAGTAATGGCGAAGCTTCCTGGAGGCAATAAGGACTGCATAGAGCAGCTTATGCACCTCTAGGTATCGAGTCTTGGCATCATGTAGTACTTCACTAATGAAGTACACCGGGCGCTGAATGGTCCGAACCCTCTCGGAGGGGTCCGGAGCTTCCTCTTCACTGACCCGGATCCTCCCGGAGGAATCCGGATTTTCTTCGGGGACCTCCGGGTCTTGGCTGGAGGAACCCGGGGCTTCGTCAGAAGCGACCTGGACCATCCCGGAGGGGTCTGGGTCTCCTGAAGTGACTTCTTTTGGATTCGAGTCTGGGAGCTGGGACCCAGACTCGCTTTCAGGTACCTCCGGACCCTCTCGAAGGGGTCTGGATTCCAGGGTTCGGAGCTACCAGAATTGGTAGGGTGGTGAGGAACTGTTTCAGCTCCTAGAATACCTTCTCTTCTTCTTCGGACCATTGGAATGGTTCGGACTTCCTCAATAACTTGAAGAAGGGGAGTGCCCGTTCCGCCAGTCTTGAAATGAACCGGCTGAGGGCTGCTAGACATCCAGTTAACTTTAGGACGTCTTTGATGCGGGTTGGTGGCCGCATGTCTTCAATGGCCTTAATCTTCGCCGGATTAGCTTCTATGCCCCGGTGACTTACCAAGAAACCGAGAAGTTTTCCGGAGCTAACCCCGAAGACACACTTGTCTGGATTTAGCTTTGTGCGGGTGGCCCGCAGCTTGTCGAAGACAGCCTGCAAGGTGTCAAGGAGTGACTCCTTGTCCCTGACCTTGACCACGATGTCATCGATGTACACTTCCACTATGTCTCTAATGAGTTCTTCAAAAGTTTTGTACATAGCTCGTACAAAATTTGAAGTTGCATTCTTGACACCAAAGGGCATGGCTATATAACAGTACAATCCATCTACTGTGATGAATGAGGTATGCTCTTCATCTTCTCTAGACATCCTGATTTGATGATATCCATAATATGCGTCTCGGAAACACAGTAATTCACACCCGGAGGTGGAATCCACTATGTGATCTATTCTAGGTAGTGGGAATGGATCTTTTGGACATGCCTTATTTATTGTGGTGTAGTCGATGCACATCCGAAGCTTCCCGCCGGCCTTGGGCACAACGACTGGGTTTGCCAGCCATTTTGGATGGAAGACTTCTCGGATGAATCCAGCTTCGAGTAACTTCTTCACTTCTTGTCGTATGAAGTTCTGTCGCTCTACGGATTGCTTTCGAGGCTTCTGATGCACAGGCCGGGCGTCGTGGTAGATCTTCATATTGTGCTCAATCACTTCCCTGGGGATCCCAGGCATTTGTGACGGTTGCCAAGCAAACACGTCGACGTTAGCCCGGAGGAAAGTGATGAGCGCGAGTTCCTATTTGTCGTTCAATCCCCCCGATATACGGGTGGTCTGAGCGGCATCGGAACCAATTTGGACGACTTTGACGGGAATGTTGGTGTCGCCGCTTGGCTGCACACGAGGTGCAGAAGTCGAGCCTCGTTGACGAATGCTCGGGGGTTTTGGAGCTTTCTCCTGCCTGGAGTCCTCCTCTTGCGCCGTGGTGAGTGCATGGAGTTCTTCCAGAGCAGTTACTACGATAGTACAATCTCCGCGGATCCGGAGAACGCCTACTGGCGTTGGCATCTTCAACACCAGATAACCATAATGAGCAGCTACCATGAATTTGTACAGGGCAGGCCTACCCAAGATGGCATTGAAGGGTAAGTTGATCTGAGCGACGTCGAAGACCAACTTCTCGGTGCAGTACTTCTCCCGTGTCCCGAAGGTAACGGGGAGAGTAATAGCTCCGAGTGGGGTAATGGCCCCCGGACCTACTCCGGAGAAAGGTCGAGAGGGGTGGAGATCCGAAGCTCGGAGTTGAATCTTAGTAAAAGCTTCGAAGCTTATGAGGTTAAGCCCCGAACCTCCGTCTACCATGATGTGGTGGAGCTGGATGTTGTTGATGGTAGGAGATACCATCAAAGGTAACTGACCTGCTCCAACCATGCTCCGAGGGCAATCCGAAGCATCAAAAGTGATGGTTGTGTCCATCCACTTCTGATGAGGTTTCGGCCTGACTGTAGGAGCTACAACAGCCATATCCCAACGCATAGTCTTGATGACGCGGCGGGAGGTGATGTCCCATGATCCACCAAAAATGGTGTTCATGGTCTTCCGACGCTCGTTGTCAGAGATGTCAGAATCATCGTCGAATGAGGTGTAAACGGCCTTCAGGACCTTTTTAGGATCCTGAAAACCTAACTCCTCTTCAGCTGGAGCTTCGTCGACTTTTTGCTTTCCTTCCCTCTGTCGGAAAGGAGATTCTTCCCGGCGCTTGTTGTAGCACTCGGCAAGGTTTTGGACCTCCCAGCAGTCTTCCAAACTGTGGCTACCCATTTTGTGAATTGGGCACCACACCTTGGGCTTGCTACCGTCTTCAGAAGACGGTCGAGGTCGCTTTTCGGGGCGTGGCCCCCGACCACCCGGAGCTGCAGCGGCTGCAACATTGGATGTACCGGCCGACGGCTTCTTCTTGCCGTTGGTCTTTTTCTTATTCTTGCCGTTCCCGGAGGTAGCGGCTTCTTCTTTGGAGGATTTCTTGTGACCCTCCGGGGTTGGTTTGGAGTGCATTTCACGGCCCTCCGCAGCTCTGGCACATTGGTCAGCCAAGCTGAAGAGTTCTGTGACGCTGGTGATCTCCTTGATCGCCAGTTTCTCCAACATCTTCTTGTCCCGTATACCCTGTCGAAATGCCACAATGATAGACGCGCTAGAGATAGAAGGGATAGTGTTTCGTACTTGAGAGAACCTCTGGATGAATGATCGCAGGGATTCTCCCCCTTTTTGCACGACTGCAAAAAGGTCCAGTTCAGTGTCTGGTCGAGTGTATGAACTCCCGAAGTTGGCGGTGAACTGCCGGCACAGCTCCTCCCAACTGTTGATAGAGTTGGGTGGAAGGCTCATAAACCAGGACCTGGCGGTCCCAGTTAAGGCCACTAGAAAATAATTGGCCATCACGGCCTCGTTTCCTCCAGCTGCCAAGATTGCAGTGGAGTAGATCTGAAGAAATTCGGCGGGATTGACAGTCCCGTCGAATTTTTCCGGCAGGTGAGGCCGGAACTTCTGTGGCCACCTGACCATACACAGATGTATGGCTAGAGCTGAACAGCCTCCTCCTACTCCTTCAGGAGCAAAAAGGTCCTGAGCTTCCCGTCTTTCACGAGCACGCTCAATATGGACTCGGCCGTCTTGTTGGCGGTATCGGCGATCAAGCTCCGCCCGGAGGTCATGAGTTGAGAGCCTGGATACTGTGTGAGTGCGTCGTGCTCCGAAGGGCAATGACGTCACTTGTTGTGATGCAGCACGTCTCCTGCTATTGGAAACGTGCGGACCAAGTCTACCAGACAAAGTCCGCCGCTGCGACGGGGCTCTTCCTGAAGGAGGAGGACCCTAGTTGCTGAGGCGTTCGGCTGCTGCTGCAACCAAATGTTCCACATCGGCCCTCCACTGTTCCAGTGCATCCCGGGATGCATCCGGAGGTGGTGGGCGTTGGAGAAGAGCACGCGCTGCATGGAGCGTGTGTTCCAGGTTGTCATGATTTGCCGACGCAGTGATTGACGCCGGCGCACCATCGCGTTGCCCAGCTTGATTTGCTGGTGGAGCCGGTGGTGGTGGGAGTGTGACTCCTGCTGGTGCTGAGGCTCCTGCGGGTGGCTGCATATTGGAGGGATTGCCCCCAACAGCCCGAGCAGCAGGTTGACCGTTGGATGATCCAGCAGCTGAGTTCACCATTCTCAAAATCTCAGGCGCCCCTTCCTGGCGCGCCAACTGTCGGTGGTTTGGAACCGGCAGATCTCCCGACACTACTAAAGTGTTTGAGGAGTTTGATGTTTGGTGTGGGCGCGCGGAGATTCAAGAAGGTGAATTGTAAATGACACAGGAGACACAAGAGTTTACGTGGTTCGGGCCGCCTGAGCGTAATACCCTACTCCATGGGATGTGTTGATATTGTATTGGATGTAGCAAGTGTGTCAGTGTGTTGAACGTCTCTCGAGCGTGTCTCCACGTCTATCTCGCCTGTGTGTAAACGTCGTTGGCCTGTCCTTTTATAGTATAAGGGTAGGCCGTTACAAATTAGCCTGGCCCGACATGTGGCCCCGACGTTTACTAGTGTTGATACCTCTTCAACACGTTTAATTGCCCTTAATGACCGTGTAATGGGCTTTGACAGCACCTTTACTGGTATTAAGGTCGTCCGATTAAGTGTCATTAATATGGTATTAATGACACTTAATCGGGTCTTGAAGTCCTCGATTCCCCTTTGAAGATCCGGAATCGTTGCAGGGTCTTCTGGAGGTTAGATGGTGAAGATCCGATGGTTGGACACGTGGCAGCACAGGAGCACGCTGTGGAGAGCAGATAGTTCCGGGGTTAGCTGACACGTGTCAGCACTGGAGCTTCCCTCGGTCTGGGGTTAGGTCCGGGGATGCCACTTCGTTACACAGTTCGGAGCTTCCTCCCTTGCGGGCGGTAGCTCCGGTTTGATAGTACACGTGGCGACCCTGGGGCTAACCATGTTGGAGAAGCGGGTCCGGACATGTCTGACATGTGTGCCTCCGAAGGTCTTCAAATCAAGTGGGTGACTTTTCCTTGATATCTTTGCAATCCCAAAGGGTATATGGTACACAGGGTACCGATAGAGTCCGATTTGTTCGCGTTCAGATTGAATTTCAACACTAATTGAACATTTTAACACTAAAATGATTCTAAATGGACAAAAATACCCTTGATCATATAATTCCAATTGTCTCCATTCTACCTACCTCTAAACCATTTCGCGCCGGCTACGCAGCACTCACCGACGGCGGCGGCTTCCTTGACCGCGGCTCTCGCTGCTGATGTGGAAACGCCTCTTAGATACGACCAAGCAGGCCGCCACCGCTGGTGCCGGTGCTGCTACTCCCAAGCCCGCCACTTCTGCAGGTGCCCCCGCCCCCAAATCTGCAACTCACGCCGCTGAAGAACCACTCTTCCAGCCACTGCGCCGCGGTCACCTGAGCCACCGTTGTCAGTCAGGCCTCCCTCCTGCGCCTCAAGCAGGCCGCGGCCTCGAAGAGAACCACCTTGCCATCCTTCCTCTCCCATGCTCACGCCCAAGGTAACAAACATCTCATTCCTCTCTGTTAAGGAACATGCATAATATCTTGGTTTATGTATACCGTATCAAATATGATCAGAGTTTCCTTTCCGTTACAAATAGAATCAATCTCTTTTTAGGATTCTATATTTGTAAGAACTCTCCATTTGTAATCCTAAACTCCATCTATAAATACAAGATCGCAAGAACTGGTTGGGTCATCGCCTTCATCTGTTTTCACATGGTAACAGAGCCGTCCTCTTCCATCTACGTCTAGTTGTCGTTAGCTACGAGATCAGGTGAGTCTCATCGGCGATCGAGATGGCAAGCCAGGGTAGCTCTTCCTCTGGTCCTGTCACGATCCAAATCATCAGACATCCTGTATCAGAGACAATTTTCTGGTGTGGAAGGCGCATGTATTACCTGCGGTGCGTGGTGCACAATTGACAGGCTTCCTAGATGGATCCAAAGATGCACCACCGAAGAAGATTTTCATTCAGAAGGATGATAAGGGTCGAGTAGAAATTGACAATCCAGAGTATGCTCATTGGATTGCCACTATCTCAACTCAACCTTATCAAAAGAGGTGATCTCTCAAGTAGTTCGCTTTGAAACTGCTCATGAGGTTTGGAGTTTCCTCTCTGGTATGTTATCTTCTGTTTCAAAATCTCGCATTATTCAGTTAAGAGCACAGCTGGCCAGAGAACAGAAGGGAGATCAGGCTGCATCTGTATATTTCTCAAAGATGGTAGCATATGCTGTTGAGCTTGCAGCAGCCAGAAAACCACTTGAAGAAGAGGAGATCATCTCGTATATTCTCACTGGGTTAGATGCAGATTATAATCCTTTTGTGTCTGCAATTACCTGTGAAATAGATCTAAAGCTCGGTGTGCTTTACGCACAACTGATGTCTTTTGAAGCAAGGTTACAGTCTCAGAATGGCGAGCAACTATTTTCCTCCTCTGCGAACGCAGCCTTTCGTGGCCGTGGTCGTTCTCGTGGTAGAGGCAGATCAAACCGAGGACGTGGTGGTGGCCGAAGTGTTGAAGGACCAAAACGGGTATGCCAGTTGTGCGGCTACAAGGGACATGCTATTCAAACTTGTAGAAGACGCTTTGATAGAAACTTCACTAGAAATTTCTCAAGTGAAGATGCCTCCCAAAGAAGCTTTGCAGGTGTAGTCACTGCACCATCATATGGGGTCGACATGAACTGGTATGCAGATACCGGTGCGACGGACCATATAACGGGTGAATTGGATAAAGTGACAATGAGAGAAAAATATGATGGCACTGATCAAGTGCAAACCACTAGTGGAGCAGGTATGAAAATTACACACATTGGTCATACATCTTTTCATACTCCCTCACGTAGTTTACATCTCAATAATATCCTTCGAGTTCCAAACACCAAGAAAAGCCTAGTATCAATTCATCGTCTTACTACTGATAACAATGCATTTGTTGAGTTTCATCCTGATTTTTTCTGTTTTAAGGATCAAACCACGAAGAAAGTTCTACTTTCCAGCAGATTCATTGATGGATTGTATCCTATTCGGCCTCAATCAAGACAAACTCTTAGTACAGTCAAATGTACATAGAGCCTTTGGCATGGGCGCCTGGGTCACCCTTCTTCGGTCATAGTACAGAAAGTCTTGTCAAAATGTAGTCTTCCTGTTCAACAAGAGTGATTCGGGTATAGTTTGTGACTCATGTCAAAGAGCCAAAAGTCACCAACTTCCCTATCAACGTTCTCATAGTATGTCTAGTGCTCCTTTAGATCTCATATGTTGTTTGGGGTCCAGGTCCACAATCAGTAGGGAGACACAAATATTATGTAAGTTTCGTGGATAATTATAGTAGATATAGATGGGTTTATCTATTGATAAAGAAATCAGATGTTTTTCAAGTGTTTCTCAATTTCCAACAGCTTGTTGAGCGTCAATTTGACAAGAAAATTATCACTATGCAGATCGATTGGGGGGTGAATATTGAAAACTTAATTCCTTCATTCAAAAGGCTGGAATTACTCATCACGTGTCTTGTCCCTATGCTCATCAGCAAAATGGATTAGTTGAGTGAAAACATCGACACATAGTCGATGTTGGTCTATCCATTCTTGCGCAAGCATCAATGCCCTTGAAGTTCTGGGATGAAGCATTTCTCACCTCTGCATATCTCATAAACAGAACCCCTTCTAGACTCCTTGACTACAAAACACCACTTTAGAGACTCTACAAAGAAAAACAAGACTACCTAACCCTTAGGGTGTTTGGTTGTGCTTGTTGGCAGAATCTTAGGCCTTACAATCAACACAAGCTAGAGAATAGATCAACTTGGTGTGTTTTCATTGGATATAGTGGTTTACACAAGGGTTTCAAGTGTCTCGACACGTCAACACGATGTGTTTTCATCTCTAGGGACGTCATTTTCGATGAGACTTTTTTTCCCTTCACAAGTATGCACAAAAATGTCGTCCATCTCTTGAAACATGAAATTCCCTTCTTCCAACTTTTCTCTTAAACCCAAATGAACTACGAAGGGATGTGATGGATCATACTAATGTGGGTAATTTTTTGCCTAATCCTACTAACGAGATCTCTCAGAATAATGTTGTGCAGATACAAGAAACATCCAGTGAAAATTCTGGTGAAAATCCAAGTTCAAATGAGCAGTTGTGTGATTCTCAGCACAGTTTGAATGACGAGGACTGGGCACAGAACACGAGGATGATGCTCTGTCCTGTGGTTGTTAGTTTCCCGCTCAAACACAACTTGCACCATCAGCCTAGGGATTGCCAGCGTCCCAGTCTGCTCGGGTGGGATCTGATTCTCGGGAATCTCCTGTGGCGCCTGATCAAGTACTCTCTGATGTGTCAACCGATCAAACTCAAACTATGGTGCCAACACAGTCTGTTTTACATGAACAAGAATCACTTCCTGGTGCTATTGATGCAAGACCATGTACCAGGTTATCTAGAGGCATTCGGCAACAACGAGTTTCGACTGACGGTATAATCAGATATGAAACAAAAGGAGGGAAAATCGGATATGGTCTGTTGACCTCCACTGTTGAGCCGACAGATTGGAAAGAAGCATTGTTACAAGAAAAGTGGTGCTTGGCAATGGATAACTGTAACATCCATATTTCATGTAATAAAAATTTATCAAACCATAGTGCATTTGTGTGTTGCATTTTTGTGTGAATTTTTGAAGTTCAAACGAGTAGAATCCGTTGAAATTTGAATTTGAATTCAAATTAAAAGAAAAGAAATGAAAAAAAAAGAAAAAGGATAAAACCCCTTGTTGGGCCAAATTTCCCCACCCTGGCCCAACTCTCCCTCCCCTCACCCGCGGCCCAGCCAGCCCCTCCCTCTCTCCCTCTCTCTGCCAGGCGAGGCCCACCTGTCATCCCTCACCCCAGCAACCGTCGCCCCTCCCTTTTCCCGCGCCGCGCCCACGCCGCGCACCCCTCTCCTCCAACTGCCGATCCACGCGCGGATTTCAACCGAGAAACCACCCTCCGCGCTCGCCTTCAACCGATGCCCATTCTCCCTCTATAAATTGCCGCCCTCCCCCACTCTTTCACCCTCTCGGCGCCTAACCCTAACTTCACCGATGTTGAGGAGCACGCCGGGCAAACTTTAGCGGAGAAATCACCAGGGTTTGGCCAAGTTTGACGGTTGCCGACGTCGATCACCGTCGTTGCTCGTCGCTGACCCCTCTCCGGTCGATTTCAAGTTCCGAAAACCCCCGAGGTACGCTCCACACTCTCTCCCCTTTCGTTTGGTGTATAGTGCGCATAGTTTAGTCGAGATTGGGCCGATTTGGCCAACTCCGGCGAGCTCACAGCCGCGGGCGCCGAGCGCCGCCGCGCGCGCGCGAGTTCAGCGCCACCGTGGTGACGTGGCCGCCTCCCAGCCGTCGGTTTCGACCGAACGGCCAGGATTAGATCCCCGTAACGGTTCAGCGTTTTAAATCTCGCGCGTTCACTTCGGATACGACGGCCCACGTTGAATTGGCTTTTCCTGCCTCCGCTTTTACACCGCAGCCCCTGGAAATTCACCAGCTACCTCCTGGCCTTTGCTGGAATTCGGATCTAGCCCCTAGAATTTACAATCTAGCCCATGGGCTCTCTGGAATTATATTTAATCAGTTAAATAGTCAATCTAACCCCTGGAAATTTATAGAATTGTGGATTTAACCCCTGTATAGTGTAGGAAACTTATTAATGAGTCCCTGGACTTTTATTTAATTGCTGAATAATGTTTATAGGTGTATTTAATGTGTAGAAATTAGATAAAAATGGTGAATAAATATAAAAACAGTAGGAAAAATTTGTATAAAATGTTTTTATGCTGTAATTAATTTGTAGAGTTCAAATAAAATATATTTTGACCATGGAAAATTTTGTAAAAATGTTTAAAATACATTTTGGCCATAGAAAATTCAATAAAAATGATTTTTGGCCATAAATAAATCCTAAAAATGTAAGAAAAATATAAAATGCATATTTTGGCTATGTAAAATAATGAATACCTCGTAGGGACGCATTAGTATAGAGTTTTTATGCCTATGTGTATGTTTGATGCCATGTGTTGTGTGCTCTTTACTTATTTTAGCCTTTATTTCTCTTTGCCATGCTTGGGCAATATATTTAGAGTCGTGCTACGACCCCAATTTCAATCTCCAAGACCAAGACTTCACCAACAACCAAGTCTTCGACGAAGGCAAGTGCCCTTGACCATCTTGTACCAATTTTAGGATTTTAGTTAGATACATGCTAATTAAATTGATATCCTATTTCATGTTTCATGCCTTGTTCCATATAATTCCTTGTCACCTGATGTGGGATGGGAAGTAGATAGGTAATAATTATGCTTAGCCATGCTTAGACACTGGGAATGGGTTTTCATACAATTGCGATATACCAAACTTTATGATTACTTTAATTGTGGTGGATACACAATAGTAGTGGATAGGAATCTGGTGGTTGGATAGATTTGGTATGGTGCAGTTTGCACGAGACACGGGATTGGGTTTGGTACCACCGGATTCTAAGGACCGGTTTATGGAGGAAGCCACTAAGCTCTATAGTACCACCACGAGACTGAGATGGGGCAGCTTGGTCAATTAATTAGGTTTCTCCTGATGAAATGCTAGTAGTTGGATGGTGCGGGGAATGATGCAGGGGTACTGCTCTAGGAACCGCAAGGCTCAAGAGGGGGCTTTGAGGCAGAGGGTTACTCCGGGAATGCCTCAGTGGTGGAAACCTTAGAGGGCTAGCACTAGTCGGGAGTACCTTTGTAAAGACCATGTTGTGATCTCTTGGCCTCACCAAAGGAAGTGTGTAATGTGGTTAGCTACCACGGGCATTCAGGGAGGTTCACTAGTCCACCTGGCAATAGGGGATGAAATCACTGCTTGTGGGGAAAGGGTACACTCTCTGCAGAAATTTGGTAAAACTGTCATGACAGCCGTGCTCACGGACAAGAGTGGCTTGGGGTCAGTTCATAAGTAGCTTATGGTTGGGAAATGGTGGTTATTTATGATTCAAGTTACACTCATCATCTTTAATTATGTGTTGAAATACTTCTTGAATGATGATATTAATAATTGAAAGCTAAGGTTAGGTTCTAAGCATAGTGCTTAAGCCATAATTGGCCTTCCCTTGCTTTAGCCAATCATGTCATTCTCTTCCCACACTTGCTGAGTTCTATGTACTCAAGCGTTTACTTTTCCATTAGAATATGAAGAAGAAGCGGCACCGGAAGACTTCATCGTCAACCCGGAAGACTTGGACTAGGCTGGCGATCCTTCGCGCGACTGCCTGTGGAGATGGAGCTGTTCTTATCTAATTAGCCTTCTGCTGTAGTTTAATCTTGGTGAACTGTGTAGATGATGTAAATAGGTTGTGGTGTGTATTTGTAGACCTTCGGGTCGTACTGTAAGACTATTTATGTATTCGAACATGGCTATGTAAAGGTATTTCACTTTCGTCAAAGCATGTACGATTCAACTGATCCTGGCGTACATGTGGTTAGTGTCTGTTCATCTTTACGATGATCGGGCGTGACAAAGTGGTATCAGAGCGAGGTTGCCCGTAGGACGCAAGCCTAATTAGAAATGGTCAAAAATAAGGACTATACTATTTTCTTATAAAATAGTATTTCCAAAACTTTGTGTTTCCCATCTCAACCCTTGTGCTTCTTATCTTGTTGTGCTTATTGTTTTAATTCTAACTTAATTTATTGATTATTGATCTTACTCTCTTCTTTTCAAATGTTTGTAGATGGCGTGCACCAAGCAGATGGCACGTAAGTCGACTGGGGGTCGTGTTCCTCACCACGCCCTAGCCAGCCGCTCCGCACCTCACACACCCAGGAGGGAGACCGTGCTGATCTCTTTTGGACGTGTTGTTCCGAGGATGCGTGCCCGTCTTCGCTCTCTTCTTCGGGCAGCGGGGTACCGTGAGTACCGTGTCCGCTTCGTCTACGACACCACCAGGTTCTCTATACCCTCTCCTGGTAGACTGGAGTGGTTTTCCCAGTTGTCCATCTACTACAACTCGGAGCTACTGCACTCACACTTCTCTCCGGCTTGGAGGAGCTCCCAGCGTGCGGCTGGGGAGGATGCTACGTGGGAGGCGACTACCTGCTGGAGTCACGCCCACAGGTTCTGCCTCGGGTGCACGGAGCACGCCTTCACCCCTCAGCGCCCTAGTGGCACAGCCGACTTCACTGGACGTGACGTCGAGGGGCCTCTGCACCACGCTCAGTGCGAGAGGCTTGTGGACGATGTTGTGGAGTTGTCTTCACGACTCCAGCGTTGTTAGCAGGAGCTTCAGGACAGCAGGGACCTTGTTGACAGCTACGAGCGACTTCGACGATGCTACATGAGGATCACTGCAGCTGATCCGAACTCTCCTCAGTACGCTTCGGATGTTGAGTCGTGGGACCCGAACTCTCTGGATCGTCGTGAGAACTCACCCGTGAGATCGGGGGAGGACATGGAGGAGGAGGACCCCGAGGAGGAGACCGAGGAGGACTCCGACGAGTAGGGGTAGACTTGTTACCCTGTTGGATGACTCAAGACACCTACCCTTAGTATGTAGGAGCGAGTAGTTGCACCCTCTCTAGTATTGAGTTGTATTATCTATGGTATTGTATTAGTTTGCTTCATGTTGTGTGTGTGTGTGTGCGACGTGAGTTGTAGAATGCTTAGGCATCCTGTCCACATCCATGTCATTTGTATATAGGCTTGTTAGTGTGTCGTGCGAGTTGTGGAATGCATTAGCATCTTGTCCACATCCGCACTAGTTGATTAATGAATTTGCTTGCTTTATATATATGTTTCCCTTGATGCATGTAGTTGGGACCGTTTGCCATAGCGTACCCTTCTATATCTTATCTATTGTCCTAAAATTTCAATTACTCCCTATACAGATGGCTGGAAGAGGTAGAGGTAGAGGTCGTGGAAGGGGTGCTGTGCCCCAAGAGGAAGGACTTGGAGGTGTGCCAGGATGGAATGGTAGGGGTGCTCGAGGAGCCCCAGCAGCGCAGCAAATGCAGCAGATGATGGCCATTCAAACCCAACTTCTCAACAATCTCACCCAGATTGTCACCAACCTGCAGCAAGCCCCACCCCCACCACCACCACATTACAACCTTCCGCCACCACCACCTTTTCCACCCAGATCCTTTCTAAGGGACTTCCTTAACACACATCCACCCACCTTTGCCACAGTCACTGAACCAATGGATGTCGATGATTGGCTTCGAACGGTTGAAAGCAATTGAGGCTCATACACTGTGAAGGAAGGGAGAAGGTATTATTAGCCTCCCATCAACTCCAAGGACCGGCAGCTGACTGGTGGACTGCCTTCACCGAAGCCCACCAGGATCCGGAGAACATCACTTGGGAAGAATTCAGGACCAACTTCCGTAATCACTTTGTGCCTGAGGGAGAAATACAAGCAAGACATGAGGAGTTCCTTATGTTGAAGCAGGGCCGTATGACTGTGAGGGCCTACTTGAATGCATTTACCCAGCTATCCCGCTATGCCCCAACCGATGTGGATACTGATTCCAAGAAACAATTCCGTTTCAAGAATGGACTGGACAAGGAGTTGAAGTTTGCCATGTCTTCCAGCGACTATAGCGACTTTCAGAAGTTGGTTGACAAAGCTTTTGAGGTGGAGAGGACTAAGAAGGAACTGGATGATGATGAAAGGAAGAGGAAGTTGGCTCTAAGCCATGCCTCTAGTAGCAATGTACGCCCTCATCTCAACCCTTAGCCTACAAACCAGATGACTCGTCCTATGAACTACTCGGGACAGAGATTTCCAAACTCCAACTACAGGCCACCCACTCCCTACAATCAGCAAATGCGCCAGCGACAATAGCCTCCACTCCAGCCAATGCAACCACCTCGCCAGCAGATGCAACCCCCCTCGCCCTTCAGCTCCAGCTAACCGTCCCAACAGTCAACCCCAAAGAAATCAATCAGGAGGTAACAAGGGCCAGAACAATGCTGCAGGAGTTCAATGCTACAAGTGTGGAGAATGGGGACACTACTCAAACAGTTGTCCAAAGAAGCAGCAAAACCCACCTAGACGTGTCAATCATGTAACTTTGGAGCAAGCGCAGGAAGCACCTGATGTGGTGATTGGTACATTTTCTGCTATTCCCACCCCGCCACAGTATTGTTTGATTCGGGTGCTACACATTCATTTATATCCAAAGAAATCATAAAAAAGCATGACATGGTAGTTGAATTCTTGAACCGGCCATTGTTGATAAACTCTCCAGGAGGAGAGATGGTGGCAAGGCATCTATGTCGTAAAGTGAGTATAAACATAAGGGGCGTAGTCTTTTGGGCCAACCTAATAGTGTTGGACTCACAACGATTAGACATCATTTTGGGAATGGACTGGCTGACAAAGAATCAAGGAGTAATTCATTGTGCAACTAGGACAGTTTGCTTAACACACCCAGATGGCAATACAGTGGAGTTCAAGCCAGATCAGACACAAGAGGCAGTTGTACAACTTAACGATCTTGAGAGTACAGAAGGCATCAGGGTTGTGAGTGAGTTTTCGGATGTATTCCCAGATGACTTACTAGGTATGCCCCCTGATCGATAGATTGAGTTTGTCATTGAATTAGTACCTGGAACGGCCCCAATATATATAAGGCCATATAGAATGGATGCTAAACAACTAGTTGAACTAAAGGATCATATTGAGGAGTTATTGGGGAAAGGATATATTCGTCCTAGCTCATCGCCTTGGGGAGCACCAGTCATATTTGTACCCAAGAAGGATGGTACTCAAAGGTGTGTTGATTACCGTGCCTTAAATGTGGTAACAATCAAGAATAAGTACCCACTGCCAAGAATTAAAGATTTATTTGATCAGTTGAGAGGAGCATGTGTGTTCTCTAAGATTGATCTTCGCTCGGGTTATCACCAACTGAAGATTAGACCCTCAGATATTCCCAAGACTGCATTTGTCTTTCGATATGGACTATATGAGTATACAGTTATGTTGTTTGGATTGACCAATACTCCAGCATATTTTATGTATCTAATGAACAAGGTATTCATGGAATACTTGGACAAGTTTGTAGTGGTGTTCATCGACGACATACTTATCTACTCCAAGACTGAAGAAGAGCATGAGGAGCACATCAGGATGGCTCTACAGAAGCTTCGCCAACACCAATTATATGCCAAACTTAGTAAGTGTGAGTTTTGGCTAAAGGAAGTTTCATTTTTGGGTCATGTCATATTTGAAGGAGGTATAGCAGTGGATCCAGGCAAAGTGGCCGATGTCCTTAAATGGGAAACACCTGAGAGTGTACATGATATACGGAGATTCTTAGGCATGGCTGGTTATTACCGTCAATTCATCGAGGGATTTTCAAAGATCTCTCGACCACTAACCAAGTTGCTTGAGAAAGGAGTTGCTTTCAAGTGGACTCCCGAATGTGAAGTGAGCTTTGCCGAATTGAATAAGAGGTTAACCAGTGCACCGGTATTAGTGATGCCTGATATGCAGAAGGAGTTTGTGGTTTATTGTGATGCATCTGGTCATGGTTTAGGATGTGTCTTAATGCAAGGAGGACATGTTGTAGCCTATGCTTCAAGACAACTTCGAAAACATGAGAGGAATTATCCAACCCATGATTTAGAATTGGCAGCTGTTGTCCATGCATTGAAGATATGGAGACATTATTTGATGGGAAAAAGAACCGAGATATACACGGATCACAAGAGCTTGAAGTACATATTCACACAACCAGATCTTAATCTCAGACAACGTCGTTGGTTGGAGTTAACAAATGACTTCGATGTGGGAATCAACTACCATCCAGGAAAGGATAATGTGGTCGCTGATGCTCTAAGCAGGAAGGGACAATGTAATAACTTGTCAGTACAAGCTCTTCAACCCCAGTTATGCGAAGAGTTTGCAAGGTTAAACTTATGCCTAGTATCTAGTGCTGAAGCAGTTGCTATGGAAGTAGACTCAACCCTTGAACGTGATATACGAGAAGGACAAAAGAATGATGAGAAGGTCAAGGACATCAAGCAATTGATGAAGAAGGGAAAAGCTCCAAACTTTAGAGAGGATGAACAAGGAACCCTATGGCTTGGAAAGAGGATTTGTGTTCCAGATATCAAGGAGATTAGATAGTTGATACTAAGGGAAGCTCATAACTCATCATACTCCATTCATCCCGGAAGTACAAAGATGTATCAAGACCTTAAAGATCGATATTGGTGGAATGGAATGAAGCGGGATGTAGCGGAATATGTGGCCATATGTGATACATGTCAATTGATTAAGGCAGAACACCAAAGACCAGCAGGGTTGTTGCAACCGATCAAAGTGCCAGAATGGAAATGCGAAGAAATCAGCATGGATTTCATTGTGGGACTACCAAGGACACAATCTGGATATGATTCTATATGGGTTATAGTGGATCATTTGACTAAAGTTGCTCACTTTATTCCTGTGAAAGAAACCTACAATGGTCCCAAGTTGGCAGAACTGTATATCTCCAGGATTGTGTGTTTACATGGAGTTCCTAAGAAGATCATCTCAGACAGAGGCACTCAATTCACCTCAAGATTCTGGCAGAAGTTGCATGAATCGATGGATACCCGTCTAAATTTTAGTTCAGCATATCATCCTCAGACTGACGGTCAGATTGAATGCACCAACCAGATATTAGAAGACATGTTAAGAGCGTGTGCTCTAAAGAATAGCCAAAGTTGGGATAAGAATCTGCCATATGCCGAATTTTCTTACAACAACAGTTACCAAGCCAGTTTGAAGATGTCTCCTTTTGAAGCATTATATGGGTGGAAATGTAGGACACTGTTGTTTTGGAATCAAACTGGGGAAAGCCAAGTCTTTGGTCCTGATGTATTGAAAGAGGCTGAAAGACAAGTGCAAGAAATTCGGAAGAACCTAAAAGCAGCCCAAACAAGACAGAAGAGTTATGTAGATACTCGAAGACGTGATCTAACATTTGAGGTTGGTGATTATGTGTACTTGAAGGTGTCACCTATGAGAGGATTGAGAAGATTTAAAGTAAGGGGCAAGTTGTCACCCTGCTACATTGGCCCGTTCAAGATACTCGAACGACGAGGTGAAGTGGCTTATCAGCTTGAGCTTCCACCGCACTTGTCAGATGTTTATAACGTATTCCATGTTTCGCAACTTAAGAAGTGTCTGAGAGTGCCTGAGGAACAGTTACCTATGGAAGCAGTTGATGTACAAGAAGATTTGTCTTATGTGGAACAGCCTGTCAAGATACTTGAGACATTAGAAAAGGTCACCAGAAACAAAGTCATTCATATGTGTAAAGTGCAATGGAAACATCACTCAGAGACTGAAGCAACATGGGAAAGAGAAGAAGATCTCAAGGCGGATTTCCCTCATCTATTCTCTTAGGACGTCCGAATCTCGAGGGCGAGATTCCTTTTAAGGGGGGTAGAGTTGTAACATCCATATTTCATGTAATAAAAATTTATCAAACCATAGTGCATTTGTGTGTTGCATTTTTGTGTGAATTTTTGAAGTTCAAACGAGTAGAATCCGTTGAAATTTGAATTTGAATTCAAATCAAAAGAAAAGAAATGAAAAATAAAAAGAAAATGGATAAAACCCTCTGTTGGGCCAAATTTCACCACCCCGGCCCAACTCTCCCTCCCCTCACCCGCGGCCCAGCCAGCCCCTCCCTCTCTCCCTCTCTCTGCCAGGCGGGGCCTACCTGTCATCCCTCACCCCAGCAACCATCGCCCCTCCCATTTCCCGCACCGCGCCCACGCCGCGCACCCTTCTCCTCCAACCGCCGATCCACGCGCGGATTTCAACCGAGAAACCACCCTCCGCGCTCGCCTTCAACCGACGCCCATTCTCCCTCTATAAATTGCCGCCCTCCCCCACTCTTTCACCCTCTCGGCGCCTAACCCTAACTTCACCGACGTTGAGGAGCACGTCGGGCAAAGTGTAGCAGAGAAATCACCGGGGTTTCGCCAAGTTCGATGGTTGCTGACGTCGATCGCCGCCGTTGCTCGTCGCCGACCCCTCTCCGGTCGATTTCAAGTTCCGAAAACCCCCGAGGTATGCTCCACACTCTCTCCCCTTTCGTTTGGTGTATAGTGTGCATAGTTTAGTCGAGATTTGGGCCGATTTGGCCAACTCCGGCGAGCTCACCGCCGCGGGCGCCGAGCGCCACCGCGCGCGCGTGAGTTCAGCGCCGCCGGGGTGACATGGCCGCCTCCAAGCCGTCGGTTTCGACCGAACGGCCAGGATTAGATCCCCGTAATGGTTCAGCGTTTTAAATCTCGCGCATTCACTTCGGATCCGACGACCCACGTTGGATTGGCTTTTCCCGCCTCCGCTTTTACACCGCAGCCCCTGGAAATTCACCAGCTACCCCCTGGCCTTTGCTGGAATTCAGATCTAGCCCCTAGAATTTACAATCTAGTCCCTGGGCTCTCTGGAATTGTATTTAATCAGTTAAATAGTCAATCTAACCCCTGGAAATTTATAGAATTGTGGATTTAACCCCTGTATAGTGTAGGAAACTTATTAATCAGTCCCTGGACTTTTATTTAATTGCTGAATATTGTTTATAGGTGTATTTAATGTGTAGAAATTAGATCAAAATGGTGAATAAATATAAAAATAGTAGGAAAAATTTGTATAAAATGTTTTTATGCTGTAATTAATTTGTAGAGTTCAAATAAAATATATTTTGACCATGGAAAATTTTGTAAAAATGTTTAAAATACATTTTGGCCATAGAAAATTCAATAAAAATGATTTTTGGCCAAAAATAAATCCTAAAAATGTAAGAAAAATATAAAATGCATATTTTGGCTATGTAAAATAATGAATACCTCGTAGGGACGCATTAGTATAGAGTTTTTATGCCTATGTGTATGTTTGATGCCATGTGTTGTGTGCTCTTTACTTATTTTAGCCTTTATTTCTCTTTGCCATGCTTGGGCAATATATTTAGAGTCGTGCTATGACCCCAATTTAAATCTCCAAGACCAAGACTTCACCAACAACCAAGTCTTCGACGAAGGCAAGTGCCCTTGACCATCTTGTACCAATTTTAGGATTTTAGTTAGATGCATGCTAATTAAATTGATGTCCTATTTCATGTTTCATGCCTTGTTCCATATAATTCCTTATCACCTGATGTGGGATGGGAAGTAGATAGGTAATAATTATGCTTAGTCATGCTTAGACACTGGGAACGGGTTTTCATACAATTGCGATATACCAAACTTTATGATTACTTTAAGTGTGGTGGATACACAATAGTAGTGGATAGGAATCTGGTGGTTGGATAGATTTGGTATGGTGCACTTTGCACGAGACCCGGGATTGGGTTTGGTACCACCGGATTCTAAGGACCGGTTTATGGAGTAAGCCACTAAGCTCTATAGTACCACCACGAGACTGAGATGGGGCAGTTTGGTCAATTAATTAGGTTTCTCCCGATGAAATGCTAGTAGTTGGATGGTGCGGGGAATGATGCAGGGGTACTGCTCTGGGAACCGCAAGGCTCAAGAGGGGGCTCTGAGGCGGAGGGTTACTCCGGGAATGCCTCAGTGGTGGAAACCTTAGAGGGCTAGCACTAGTCGGGAGTACCTTTGTAAAGACCATGTTGTGATCTCCTGGCCTCACACCAAAGGAAGTGTGTAATGTGGTTAGCTACCACGGGCATTCAGGGAGGTTCACTAGTCCACCTGGCAATAGGGGATGAAATCACTGCTTGTGTGGAAAGGGTACACTCTCTGCAGAGATTTGGTAAAACTGTCATGACAGCCGTGCTCACGGACAAGAGCGGCTTGGGGCCAGTTCATAATTAGCTTATGGTTGGGAAATGGTGGTTATTTATGATTCAAGTTATACTCATCATCTTTAATTATGTGTTGAAATACTTCTTGAATGATTATATTAATAATTGAAAGCTAAGGTTAGGTTCTAAGCATAGTGCTTAATCCATAATTGGCCTTCCCTTGCTTTAGCCAATCATGTCATTCTCTTCCCACACTTGTTGAGTACTCTATGTACTCAAGCGTTTACTTTTCCATTAGAATATGAAGAAGAAGCGGCACCGGAAGACTTCATCGTCAACCCGGAAGACTTGGACTAGGCTGGCGATCCTTCGCACGACTGCCTGTGGAGATGGAGCTGTTCTTATCTAATTAGCCTTCTGCTGTAGTTTAATCTTGGTGAACTGTGTAGATGATGTAAATAGGTTGTGGTGTGTATTTGTAGACCTTCGGGTCGTACTGTAAGACTATTTATATATTCGAACATGGCTATGTAATGGTATTTCACTTTCGTCAAAGCATGTACGATTCAACTGATCCTGGCGTACATGTGGTTAGCGTCTGTTCATCTTTACGATGACCGGGCGTGACAATAACGAGTACAAAGCATTGATGTATAACAGGACTTGGCACCTTGTACCTCCCAAGACAGGCATACATATCGTTGATTTGAAGTGGGTCTACAAGATCAAGAGGAAAGCTGACGGGTCAATAGATCGATACAAGGCAAAGATTAGTGGCCAAGGGTTTTAAACAGCGATATACGAGGATACATTTAGTCCTGTGGTGAAAGTGGCAACAATTAGACTCATTCTTTCTCTGGCAGTTTCTCATAATTGGATGATTCAACAACTAGATGTGAAAAATACGTTTCTCCATGGATTTTTGGAAGAAGTTTTCTATATGCGTCAACCTCCTTGGTATGTTGACAAAAGGTATCCTCAGTTCCTGTGCAAACTGGATAAAGCAATCTATGGTTTAAAACAAGCTCCACGAGCTTGGTTTGTTCGGCTGAGCGGCAAGCTGATGAAACTAGGATTCACACCCTCAAAATCAGATACCTCATTCTTTTTCTATAAAAGAGGGGGTGTCAATATATTTACTTATTTATGTAGATGATATCATCTTGGTGAGTTCCAACCTGGAAGCTGCAAGTGCCCTACTAACTGACTTACAGGTTGAGTTCGCACTTAAGGACCTTGGGGATCTACACTATTTCTTGGGAATTGAAGTAACAAGAAATGGAAGAGAACTTGTCTTATCGTGAGGCAAATATGCTTCTGAGTTGCTAACAAGAGTTGGGATGAAGAATTGCAAGCCAGTGCCAACGCCCTTATCAATCACAGGGAAGCTATCAAAATATGAGGGAACTCCACTTGAGTCTGAAGATGTGACAAACTATAGAAGCATAGTGGGGGCTCTCCAATATTTGACCATAACTCGGCCAGATATAGCTTTCTCAGTCAATAAGGTTTGCCAGTTTCTTCAGGCGCCAACTACCTTGCACTGGGCAGTTGTAAAAAGAATTTTGAGGTACATAAGCAGCAACACACGGCTTGGTTTGGTGATCACCCAGTCAAAATCTTTGCTCATCAGTGTTTTTTTAGATGCTGATTGGGTAGGTTGCCCGGATGATCGGCGTTCAACAGGGGGATTTGCAATGTTCATTTTCCCAAATCTGATTTCATGGAGCTCAAGGAAACAAGCCGCGGTTTCACTTTCTAGCACTGAATTGGAGTGTAAAGCATTGGCCAATGCAACTGCAGAAGTTATCTGGGTTCAATCACTATTAAGAGAATTATCGTTATCTCAGCCACCTACTGCTGTTTTGTGGTGTGACAATATCGGAGCCACGCACTTGTCAGCAAATCCGGTGTTCCATGCAGGTACAAACATCTATAAGTTGATTACCACTTTGTACGAGAACAGGTACATAAAGGACTTCTTGAGATTCTTCATATTTCCTCTGGAGACCAAGTTGCAGATGGTCTTACAAAAGCTCTAGCTGGTCAGCTGTTTACGAAGTTTCTGATCAACCTGAACTTACGAAGTGGCTAAAAGTTCAGATTGAGGGGGCGTGTTAAGCAACGTGCATAATATCTTGGTTTATATACACCGTATCAAATATGATCAGAGTTTTCTTTCTGTTACAAATAGAATCAATCTCTTGTTAGGATTCTACATTTGTAAGGACTCTCCTTTTGTAATCCTAAACTCCATCTATAAATACAAGATCACAAGACCCGGTTGGGTCATCGCCTCCATCTGTTTTCACACTCTCCATGCCCCATTACTCCTAAATCTATTTCTATTTCGCAATATCCCCTCTCATAAGTCTTTTTCCGTCGCTTGTGCAGATGAGGAGGACCCCTCTGATGAGCTCACCAAGACAATCATGCCTGTCTTAGATGGTAAAATTAAACTCACTTAAGCATCCTGCAACTCTTTTTAATTGTAACTGTGACTGTAATTATAATTGGAATTATGATTTGTTAGTTCGATGCTCAGGGCCTGATGACATGGAAGAGTCAAGGTATTCAGAAGCACCAGCAGAGGACTCTAAAGATGCTGGGAATGTTGTTGAGAACAGGATATTGGACATCAAGTGGTTTGCGATGTCACCATCGAAGGATCCACTGATGCATTGGAGAAGGGAGGTGGCTAGGGAGATGAAGAAGCAGTACATCTTTTAGACCACAGAGAGCCGCCGCTTCACGAAGCTAATGCAGATTTGTGCAGAGCGGCACTGGGGGGGGGGGGGGGAGAGGCGGAGGCGACATGTAGCACCAATGGCGGGTCGGTCTGCAGGCTCTCTAGCGGCACCGAAAGACTGCAGTGCTGGAGAGCCAGGCGGCACCCTGCAGGCTCTCTAGCGGCACCGGAAGACTGCGGTGCTGGAGAGCCAGGCGGCACCGGGGGCCGGGAGTCGGGAAGAAGAACGACCGTGGGAGGCCGTACGGTGCCTGAACGGGAAAAATAAAAAAAAATAGGGCAAGTAAAATAGAAAATATGATAAGGATATTTTGTCTATTTAGAATTGTTTTAGTGGTAAAACGTTCGATTAGTGTTGAAATACAATCTGAATAGTAAATGAGCAAATTAGACTCCATTATAATAATATTTGAACGTGTCACTCATTAGGAGTAGCGTTCTGGCGAAGCCTACTGTTAGATATAGTATAATTTCAATTGTCTATAATGATTGTGTATCACACATTTTTGGCCGAGGGGAAAGGGCACACAGACTGGCGAAAGAGGTGGCGCTTCTTGCGATGGACCTTAGTCCAACCTCCAAGAAGATCTTCTCCTATTCGAATCACATCCAACGGGTTGTGGGGTACCGCAGACGGGGAAGCTCCTTGCGGCTGACAAGTAGGCAACCGCTTGACTCGGGCCGCAGCAGGTGGCGCTTGGGGAATCGAGCCAAGAATTGACTTGGCAGGGGGTGTAGCTCTAGAACCGCGTTGTAGGCTAGAGTTAGCCTGGGCCCCAGACAGATCCAGGCGAAGGAGGATGACAGTCCTGCCCCCCAAGCACCATGGTAAGCCTATCCGCACTAACATACTCTATAACATATTCTAAAGTCTAATTAAAATCACATTATACTTTATAACTTACTCTATATTTACTTTTATTCTCACAAAACTTCCAGTACGTTTTACAGTAGGCTTTACAGTAGCTTTTATAGCGCTGAGGACAGTCTAATGTTTTCCAACGAAAGATGGGAGGGAAATCGGAACCTGGAGACTATGCGGAGCAAGCACGGGAAACAGGGCAGGGAGTTGATAGCAGAGGTGAAGACGGAGAGGAGGGGGAAGATGGGGCGAAAACGTGGGCCTGGACCGCCAGTGAGGAGGGAGGCTGGACGGCCGACGTGGGCGCTGGCAGGTGGGGGTCGCTCATCTCACAGCCTGACGGGGCAGCCAACGCGAATGCTGGTTCGTGATTATCGGGCTGCCAGCATCGGCTGAGTGGAGGGAGGGCACCACAAACCTACAGCTACTACATCCTCTTCCAACACGACTGAAAATCTAAGCCCTGCTGCCAACACCTCCTTTTCGACGATGGTGACTTTGTGGTGAGCAGCCACGAGAGGAACATTCCCCACACTATGTGCTTAATCTCAATGGGTCGAGACGTCACAGAATGCTACTCAAAGGACCCAACACCCTCTTGAACACGTTGGAAAATGACTAGATACGTTTCCCTCTTTTCACACATCATGTCTAGTGTTGCGGCATCCATGATATGCCCCACACAAGGGACCGCATGCATCATGCGCCTTAGGCCACCGGCACTTGTTTATTCTAAGCACATACTTTATACTCTGTTCTTTTAGTATATCCTCTAATCTTCTAATATTTTCACTTTTATACTTTACAGTTCCAGTACGTCTACAGTTCAATACCTTTTCCAGTACAAGGTCTTCTGTTCGCCCCCTACAGGTGAGAACGAGGAAAAATCATGTCTCATCTAGTACTGTATATTGTTTCCCCGTTTGTTTTTTAATTGTTCTGATCTTTTTTATGGAATTGGTATGAAAATGGGTCGGAGTCCATAGGCATCGGGATCAAAACTGGCTTAGGGGTTTTCCAAACATTTTTATGGTTCCCATTTTTAATTCATGATATTCCCGTTTCATCCCATTTTAATTGTAAATTGGAATTCAGCACATCAACACACGACTGTGCAAGCCCACGATCGAACAACCGTAATCTCCAGTGTCCCAACTGCCCTAGGCCCCCACTTGCCGCCCCACGCCCCCAGCCGTCATCCGTTGGCCGGAACCAAATCCCCTGTAGTAAGTCCCTCTGCGACGTCTTCCGCGCGCACCCCCACTCCGTGGCCGCCTGCCCCCCTCCCCGCTCCAGCGCCTTCCGCCTGTGCACCGCCTCACTTGTTGCTCGCTTGCCTCCTCGCTCCCGCCTGCCCACTTGTCACCTCATTGGTCATCGGCCTCGTCTTGTGCTGCCTGCTCACATCCTGCTCGCCGGTCGTCCCTAGAGTAGACTCACAAGGAGCTCGCCGTCGCAGGTACATTTTCTACTGCAGCTTGTAATTGCAGTAATAATATAATACCTTAAATATTCGATTGATACAACTTTTCCTCGCTATTCGTCTAAAGTTACAACAGTGCAGCTCAATATGGGACCACCCACTGAAGGCGAAAGATCCACCTATGCTTGTTTGTTATATGTATGATCTACGATTACGTATAAAATGTGATGTACAATTATATATGATTATATTAAGTTCAAATTAACCAATTTGTTCTTGTTATCCCAACTTTAATTCTTGTTTTCGAAACTTTTCGACATATTTTCATACCACCTTGTTTGTTTTCAAAAAAACGAGAATCCCAATTTCGCATCCAAATCATATTTTTTTAGTTTTTCGTACTGTTGAAAAAAACATGAACGAAATAAATATAGATGTTTTTGACCGTTATCTTCTCTATCCGCTCGTGGCTTACATGCACCCGTCTACCTTAGCTCTTATACCACTTGTAACATTGTATAATTTAAACATGTCTACACTCACATGCTAGATGAACCTCTACATTCACCAACTTATTTATGTGTTCATCATCATTTTACGTAAAAGGGTTAATCTAAGGTTGACGGTCGTGTTGGACTCACTGGCCTTCTATGTTATTCTCTCCCACTAAACTAAAAGGTGGGACTAAAGTCTCACTTTCTTATGCACACACATGTGTAAGTGGACTTCTTGTTCTAATCTCAACGGACCGGGATGTCACACTTGGTACACTATGAGTGCGTTTGGTTGGTTGTGTTGGATTGGTCTGGATTGGATGATCCAATCAGGTATTTGTTTTATGGACAGATGAACAAAGTCATCCAACTTAAAGGAATATTGCTTACATATACTGGATGAAGTGATTCATGAAAAATTTGTTGGATGAGTTCATCAATCTTGTCTAATTATGCTTCTTAGTAATATATAAATATTGATGATTAACTTATTATGTTGTCGATTAGTAATTACTATTATGATACTAGCATTAATATGGGCTAGTAATATGATAATTAGTATATAAATGATTAGTATCATGTGAACTTATTAACTTGGATGATCAAATCCATCCAAGTTTCATCTAACTTACTAAAAAAATGGATCATCTAATCCATCCAACGAAAAATTAACTTGGATGATCCAATACAGAAAACTATGATGATTCTATCAAATCCAACTTTGAATTCAAACCAAACGCATCCTAAATCCTTAAATCACTTTCCAATCTAACTTTGACTTAAAACCAAATGCATCCTAAATCCTTAAATCACTTTCCAACCTTTGTACCCCCATGCTTTTTTAAAGTAATCATTCTAACTTGCAATATCATTCAATACTAGAACAATAAATGACGTAACATTGTCAGATAGTACTTAAAAACGTACTGAGCTTATATTTTCTAAATAATCAGTGACAAAATTTATCCCCTAGCTAGATTGAACTTGATCCTCTCCAATTCGGTGGTACTGTGTCCGGCCGGGGGACATCTGCACCAAACACATTATCGTGCAGATGGCGACCTCTTTGACTACGGCGGCTATTGATTCCGTGCAATTATTAAGACCTTACGGCTTGGATCTGCTGTTCAACGTGTTTCACGAGAATGCTAGCTATGGGCGGCTTGTAGCTCCAGGGTTCATCCAGTCAGACGACGCCTCCACTGAATGAAGCTTAAGCAGTATAAAGCTAGCGTGAGACTGACTCGACTACATGACCATCCGTTCCTTTGAAAAAGGCATCGAGATATGTAGGAAACAAAAGTAGTATAGACATTTATTTTTAATCTAAAATTTAAGACAAAATGAGTTAGTTAAAGACCGTCAAACCAACCATAGTTCAATAGATTCAAGAGCTGAGGATCGATAATCGGCTTAAAGAACTCATATAGCTAGAGCTTCGCTAAATAGGGTCTTGGCTACTATCAGCTCCATTTTGCCACGTGCTTTATCCTCAAGAACAGAAAAGGTCATATATAACCCTTACAAACCTCTCAAAAAGTAAATGATCGAGTTTGTATAGAACCAAATTAAACAAAAGGGCAGCATTTTGTGATATTTCACAGCTGGTTATCCTCGAACTTTTACGGTGGAGAGAGTAGTACAACACCGCAAGAAAAAGAGTATTGCTAGTTTTACAACAGTATCAACACGATCAATTCAATGCTGCAGCGTAACACGCAATTCCAGCTGAGACAAAGAGAAGTGAAGAACTTGCAACCGGAACTTTGAGGTTTGGACTTTTTCCCCATCCGAATCAGCAATACATTGAAACCATTTATATCCTCTCAAAAAGTAAAGGCAAATTTTGAAACGTATACCATTCCATTCTCAATAAAAAGAATTAAACTCTAGGATTTTTTTCTATTTTTTGCGGAGAAAGTCTAGGGTCTTTGAATAAGCCATTAAATTTTTTGTATGCATAGCCAAATGTCATTTTCCCTTATTTTTGAAACTAGCTCTATTCATCTTCCATAAATAATAGATGGCCGAAACTTTATACTTTTTTTTGAAACCAAGAAAACAGCAGGGGCCCCCACTGTTAATATATTAATATATTAAAAAAGAGAAAGTTACATGCTAGATTTGGTACAAGCAAATACTTCTGAAGCATGAGATACTAGGGAAGATGCTTAAGCCAAGAAAGAAAAACCCTACGAAAGGAGGGGGTCATTCTATGGGCCTGAAGGAGGCATTCATCTCTAAAAGCAGTAAACCACCCTGGAAGGAGTAATTTGATCAAACACCTTTCTGTTACAAGTTTTTTCAGATTGTCCAACAAGCAATGATGAGAACTTCCATATACAAATTATGCACGAAGCGGACTTTCTCTTTTGAGATCATGTCAAAGAATTGAAGGTTAAGGTTCCATTCGAGGCCAACTTGTCACCAGCGGTCTGTAGCAAATGAGCATTTGAAAAATAAATGTAGGGTTGTTTCTTGGTGACACTTCCGGCAAAGTACACAACAATAATAGTCGTTGTTTTCCAGTTTTCGATTCTTGCGGCATAGGATAGCACGTGTGTTAAGGCGATCCATAAACAGAAGTAAAAAAACTTGAAGCTTGTTATTACACTTGCTTTTCAAAAATGTTGCGGAGCGGAGCTGGTGGATGAACATCCTTGTAATGTAAATTATAATATTTCCTGGAAGAGTACCCGGGTGAGCCTCAAATATATGACCAGCTGTCCTTCGCCTCACCAGATATTTCGGTGGACTCGAGTAGATTGTCCATAGTCATCAGTTCCTGAAAAGCTAGAACTGATACAAGGATGTGGAAGATACTTTGAATGTCAGTTGCAGCAAAGAAACATTGAGCTGAAATGTCTGTGTCTTTCGCAAACGAAAAGAGGTGAGGGAGTTGAGCTTGAAGAGGTAGCCCTTTTCATTTGTCAGTCCAGGAAGACATAGGGGGAACCATTACCAAGGTGAGGGGAAGCTATGCTCCTGTATTTGTAAATGCACATGACAATATCTCGTCACCAAATAGATTTAACCACTTTTTGGTAATGACGTTCCGGCTCCCCCCCCCCCCCCCGCTCCCCACCCCCTCGCTCCCCCGTCCCCTCTTCGTCGGTGGTATGTCTCCTCGCGTGACATACAGACGTTCTAGACGACCCTGCGCCTTCACGGCGCCATGGACGGCGACCGTCCGTAGGTCGACACAAGCACCTGGAACTTCGCAACCAGAAAAAACTTCCAAAAAAAGGTGCTCCACCTGCTCTCCTCCCCAGTCCACCATCCCTCCTCCTCCAAGGAAGGCGCTTTCTTCCTGCTAGCGGTCTTCCGACGTTTCACCTTCTGGCTAACTAAGGAGTCACTTGGTTGGGCCCTTCACGCCGCCCTAGGCGGCACCCCGGGGGGTTTCCATGTCTCCATGGCCCGGGACCACCACTTTCGCTTTGCGGTGGCCTCATGCCACGTAGGGAGGTTGGTTCGATCCCTCACTAGGATTACCACACCCCACTTCGACGTTTATTTCTTCCCCTGGCACGACGGTGGCCCAAACTGGATCAGAGATCTACGCACTTGGCGTCAGGAAGAAGAAGCCTCCTGGTCAAACTCGTCGCCATTGGAAGCACGTCTCGTTTGCCAACCCTATCAAACCAACACCCCCCCCCCCCAGCTAAGGCTCCGTCTCTTTCAAAGCCCCCCCCCCCCCCCCCCCAATCTCAACCCCCCAATCCAGCAATGATCCATCAAAGTCGGCCTGATAGACTGACCCATCATGCCCCAACCCAAACCCAGTGCCACTCACACTGATATCACAGTCCCCAAGGCCTTCCACAACATCAGTCGAGCTTTATGCTCAGTTCGACTATCGGCAGTGACCACGCCAGCGACGGCCGTTCAGCATACGACAGCTAACCACGCCATGCCGTCCATCCTTGGGAAGGGACCACCATTTAAAAATATCGACCCCAACAGGGCCCACCTATCAGCCAGTCGGCCGACCACCGATTTCAAACCCGCCCAGGGTCCACCGACGTGCAGGAATGCTAACACCAGTTCAAAGCAGGCCCCACATCCCAAAAGAGGCCACCCACATCCCAAAAGAGGCCACAGCTATTATCGCCCATAGGAGATCAAGCCTAACCACTCGGCTTCCCTGCAAACACACCCCCTGCATTAACTACCAAAGTGGACTTTCGACATCCAGGCCACCACTACAGGAATCCCGACGATTTGCGACGGCCAGGGCCATCGCAAATAAGGCAAATACCGTCGCAAATAAGCAATTTGCGACGGCTTTTCTTATTTGCAACGGCTTCTAGACGGGTCGTGCACGATCACACTTATTATGTGTTGTGCCCTTCCGGGTTGGTCCGAGCCAACCCAAAACCCCTTTATTTATATATATTAAGTAGTCACTCAAAAACATTATATGAATGCACTAAAGTCCAAACATACACTAAACAGAATAGAAAAAATTATTAATTCTAAACACTCACGCAATCAAATGAACAAGAGAAAAAAATTATTAATTCTAGTAACCTGCATAATAAACATATTTACCAAAGCATGACAAAAAATTATCTAAATCTAAAAAACATAATCATCTAGCAACATCTAGATCACACACTTGACATAGGCTGAACTAGTAACATGGTGATGCAAATATAAGGAAAATGTGTTACATCATTAAAAGTTTGATAAAAAATAGTTGGAACATTATACATATCAGGGCAGCTACTATAAGAGCAACAAGTTGTCATATACAACTAAAAGCACTGTACTCTATCATATATAATATGAGAAGAATGATGGTGTCATACCTGAGCAGTGAAGTGGATCTGAGTGTGCACGGTGGGGAGGGGACCTGACCAATGTAAAGAAAATGCATTATGTCAAGACCGATTTGATAAAAATAGCTAGAACACTCAAAGAACTGAATATAATTGTGCCAGCTAGATCACCATATTATGATTCTTTTGGTTGATCTAGAAGCAAGTCCCTCACTCGCTAAAACACAATGGTTAATAACCTAATTTTCAGCTTTAAGAGGTTACTCTAGTGCTAAACAGAAAAAATTTGTAGTTATTGCGTTTCCCTTTTATCTAATAATCAGTGTTCAGGAAGGTGCCATTAGGCGCTCGCCTGGGCGCGCCTGGGCGCAAGGCGCAGGCCTTCCGCCTCGCCTCGGGGTATAGGCGACCATTCCGCGTTAGGTGGAGGGGGAAGATTCTGGCGCCAGAGATCCGGAGGCGGAGGCGTCAGATCCGCCATCGGCGGGGTGCTAGATTCTGGCACAGTGGAGAGGAGGAGATGCCAGATCCGCTGCTGGCGACGGAGGTGCCAGATCTGCCGCTAGTTAGAGAGGAGCGGAGCTGCGAAGGGATGAAGGAGGATAGGGAGATCCGCCACCGGTTAGGGGGAGGTACACGGGCGTTCATGATTCTGGAGGCGTTCGTGGTTCGCGACCTGCCTCGGTTTCACTCGCCGCTGGTCCCTTGCTTCCTTCCTCACATGTCAGTGGGGACGTGACCGCCTCTGTCTCTCGGTCCCTTTGCACCATGTCACGGCGCCCTCGGGACGGGCGGGCGGTACGCTACGGGCGACGTATGTCACGGAAGCGAGGCGCAGTCGGATTGAGCAGTAGCAGCAGGCCGCATCGGGGAAGGAAGTCAGAAAGAGTGAAACCAGCGGTCCCGGTCCGCACGCGCTAACGCACGGCACGGGAGCGGGCACGGATCCGATCGGCAAATCAATCGCCTCCTCCTCCCCCTCCTCTTCCGGTCAGTTCCGTTCCACACAGATCCCGGTGCCCCCACCACACAGCCCGCTCCTCTCCTCGCTCGCCCGCATGCACCAGAAATCGGTGGCGAATTACCCGTCGCTCCCAGACCCGCGATGGCCGAGTGTCGCAGCCTCATTGAGTTCCTCTGCGCCTTCGAGCAGCACCGCAGGGCGGCGGACAGCTCCGCCCTGGCGGCTTGCTCCCGATCCTGGGCTAGGGCCGCCGGATCCTGCTGCGACAGCTCCCTGATGGTCGCCGTCGACGCGGTCATCCTCCTCGCCACCCTCGCCGCGCTCGGCTTCCTCGTCGTCCCGTACGCCAAGCTGCTGCTCCTCGAGGTGGGCGCGCTGCTGCACCCGATCATCGCTGCCGTGGTCCTTGCGTGGGAGCTGCTGGTCCACCACGCGCGCAAGTGCAGCAAGCCCAGGTGCAGGGGCCTCAAGAAGGCCGTCGAGTTCGTAAGAATTTGTAGGAATAATAACACTAACTACCATGCATGATTCCCTATTGTGTATCTATAGAATTTGTAGGAATAATTCTCTATTGTGCATATGGATTTTAAAATGAAAGAAAAAAAAAGCCGAGCTCACCTCAGTGCCGGAGGCGTCGGGGGCCGGGGGCGCAGCGGGGGCGCGGCAGTCCGGGGCCGGCGAGGCCGAGGGCGGCGAGCCCGGGGGCGCGGCGGGCCGGGGTGGCGGGTGCGCGGCAGACCGGGGGCGGCGGGGCCAGGGGCGCGGCGGACCGGGGGCGGCAAGGTCGGGGGCGGCGTGGGCGCGGCGGGCCGGCGGCGAGAGCTGGAGCGGGGGCAGCGGGGCTGGGGGCAGAGCGGAGCGGGGGGGGGGGGGGGGTAAGGATAGGACGAAGAGAATGAGCTCGGCCCAACGGTATAGGACTTTAATTTGTGACGGCTAGTTTAATTGCGACGGCCCTAGGGTTAGACATCGCAATTAACACTATTTGTGACGGCTAACAGAAGAGGCCGTCGCAAATAAGCTTAATTTGCGACGGCCTACTTATTTGCGACGGCCATTTTAGACGGCCGCCGCAAATAAGTGTATATTTGCGATGGTTTATCTAATTTGCGACGGCCATATGCGGGCCGTCGCAAATACGGCTGGCCGTCGCAAATGACCGCGTTTCTTGTAGTGCACATTCAAACTACGCCACAGAGTGGAATAAATACAGCACTCGATGGCCTGCCTACTAACAATGACCCGACACGCAACACCAACGCGGCACACAAGAAGTCCCTTCCCAATGCACAAGCGGCCAGGCCCCTACGTATCAGAGACACCTACACCATACACAACTTAATCCTTCACGGTTGCTGCAAAAGGTGCTTCAGTCAGAAACACCTAACCTCTAATTGTCGAGTGACAGCTTGCTGCCTCCGATGCCTGCGGCCTGGACACAGAGTCGTCCTGTGCTCTTCTGTCGTCAGACATTTCCTTGTTTGGGTCCCGAAAATCGCACAACTTCCAAGAAGTACCACTGCAAAATCCCGGGTATACCGCCCCGTGGAAGCCCAACAGGCTAGCTGTCCTGCACGAACTGAAAGTACTACTCCTCAAATGAACTCTGGCACCGAACCCGTCGCTCCACACGTGTACAGGGAAAACCCACCACAAGCAGCCCAAACCCCCCCACCAGGCCCCCTATATAACCCCCCCCCCCCCCCCCCCAAAGCATTTCGACTCCACACAGCTCTACCCACCAGAACAACCTCCAACTCACCAGCTCCCAAGCGCCCTTGCATCCCATGGCCAACTTCCCACTAAACCCCGAGAGATTCATCCCCCAAGCCCACCACTTCATCCACGACGGGGGAGCAGCGAGAATCCCACGCATCAATGTCCATTTCAGCACCGCTGCTATTCGAAGCCATGAAGACTTCCTCATTGCGGAAGACCGCGAAGGCCTCATCCACCACGACCAGTACAACTGGTTTTGTGGCCGCATAGCTCACGTCCTCGAGGAGGACTACGACCCTAGGGTCATCTCGACCTGCGTCACCCCGCTGGGCATTGGCCTGTTCAGGCTCGAGTCCGGATACCACCGCGACATTGTGCTTCGCGATGAACCTATCTTCGTGGAGAACCACATCATTGGTTTCTCCCGCCACGACCACGGCATCAACAGGCGTCAGGCGAACTACACCCACAATGGCTGGATCATGATCCTAGGGTTTCCCCTAGACTACCAAGACGTCCAGCACATTGACGCCGCAGTGGCGACCTTTGGTCACCTCCTCTCTTGGCACAACGTGTCGGATCAGCACGAATACGTGCTCTGCAGGTGCCTCTACAATGGCACCGACAGCTTCCCCTGCAGCATTGTCATCCGGCATTGCGACGCTAGAGGACAAGGCCACTTTTGGTCGTGCCCGGTCATCGTCCTCAACGGGGCCTTCATCCTCCCCAACAACCCACCAGGAGAAGACGACGTCCCTCCGGGGGGAAACCCCCGCCCCTTCCCCCCACCGCCGCCGAACGATGACAACGTCGGCGACTTCCACCTCCCAATCCTACCCCCAGACCCAAACCCTGATCCGGTGTGGGATGCAGCGGTAGCAGCAATGTAGGGCAACCAGCAGAACCACATTCGTTGGGGAGCATGGCCTGCTCCGCCACAGGATCAACTGGTGCTCATCCCAGACTCCAAACCAGATGGAGATGCAAGCTCTGCCTCCTCCAACGCCAACATCCAGCAGCGCATCCACAACCACAACAACAACGCTGAAACACTGCAGTTCATCAAGGGTGACCCCTCAGTGCAACCTGAGTGGCTCAGGCCCTTCGACTCCGCCGCCTTCCGCCGTCTCCTAGCGGCGGCCTTCCCAACAGTACAAAACCCCTGGCGGATGCCCTCCAACCAGGGTCCAACCCTCGGCCCTCCTGTCCAGGATGATGCGGAATCCTCCGCCATGGGAGTGCGCCGCGGCCAAACCCTAACAGCGAGGTTCAGAGCCCTCACTCCCCCCAGGACCTGGTTGTCCCTCCCTCCCCAAGACGCCCGGCCAACTGCTTCAGGCGGGTTTACCGGAACTCGCTCGGAACCGAACGGGCCAACAGCCGAGGACTCCTCCTCCAACACCATCCATCACACGGTCACTCAGCCCCCCCAGGTACCCCCACTACCACCATTACATACCACAAAATAGCCTGCATTCCCTCCAAAAGAGCACTTCGCAATCAACCACCAGTCTCGCAGGATCAAGTCAGGCGGAGCCCCTGCATTTCTGCGGCGCTGGAAGGGCGGCGCATGCCAACAAGACTCACGAGGAGGGTGGACGGTGTATTGCACTCTGCCCCTGCAACTACGCCAACTCCACGCCGCAACGGTAAAACCAAACAAAAACTTTTCCAAGGCCCAACTAAATTCCCAACTGTCCAAGACATTGCAACTGCCACAGAATCCATTCCTCACATTCCTTTACTGGAACTGCAGGCACAAGCAGAGCGCTGCGGCGTCCACGCGACGATGGTGATCGCCGCATTTAGGCTGTCCGAAGCAGCAGCGAGCGGGACTCCGACCATCGATCAATAAGTCCCCACATCTTTTGTTTTCTGTGGCGCGTGACAACTGATGCCACAACCCACAAGGCTTATAGGCCTCATAGCCCCAGTAGTAGGTCTTGCCACCCGGCCAAGCTCAAACAGTACTGCAGAGCGTCTGCCTTTTGTACCTTCGGTGGTTATGAATATAACTATGTCATCTACTTTGTTTCTGGGCATGCTTTATCTCCCCTCAGATTACTTCTGCGGCCACGTTTAAAATTTTCAACCCCCCCCCCCTAATGCATAGTACAACACAACAAACATGGTCGTTCCTAAACTGGAACATCCGAGGCCTCAATGACCCAACCAAACACCACGCGGTGAGAGTCAAAATAGAGGAAACCAATTGCATCATTTACTGCCTCCAAGAGACAAAACTACAAACAATAAACTACACTCTAATCAAACAAATAGCACCAAAGCGCTTTGACCAATACGCATTCATCCCCTCACAAGGAGCCTCACGAGGAATGCTAGTAGGTTGGAATGGTAGCCTCCTACAAGGAACAGTGGAACAACACTCCAATTCACAATCACCATCAAGTTCACATCAAACATAAATGTTAAAGAGTGGACGCTTTCCATAGTCTACGGCCCATGCACGGGCCAACCAAGAATAGACTTCATGGAATGGTTCTCCTCACTATACATCAACAATGATTAAGATTGGATCATTATCGGTGATTTCAACCACTACAGATCACTGGACAATAGAAACAGACCAGGAGGAAACCACACAGACATGTAGACATTCAATGCAGCAATAAATCGGCTAGGTCTGGTAGAAGTTCCCCTAAAAGGCAGAAAATACACCTTGAGCAACATGCAAACCTCTCCACTGCTACAGCAACTGGACTGGTGCTTCACCTTGCCACATTGGACCCTATCATTCCCAGCCACACTATTGCTACCCCTAGCCAAAACAACATCAGACCACATTCCATGCATGGTACAACTGGGGACAACTATCCCGAAGTCTCAACAATTCAGAATTGAGAACTACTGGTTCGATATGCTGGGGTTCAGAGAATTAGTATCCCACATATGGAATGGGACACCAACACATGGACTAGATGCTGCTAGAACCATCTCAACGAAATTCAAAGTACTCAGAGCAGCTATCAGAAGATGGAGTAAATCGGTTGGCTCACTCTCCAAGAAACTGAAAATATCCAATGAATCCATCCTCATCATAGACCACCTAGAAGAATAAAGGCCACTCAGCCAACTAGAAGAAACCTTCAGAAGCCTCATCAAGAGACACACCAAAAACCTGTTGCAAAACCAAAAAGAATATTGGAAATAGAGATATACAGAAAGATAGACAAAACTGGGGAATGAACCAACAATATTCTTCATCTCAGCAGCCACAAACAGATATAGACGAAACTTCATCACAAGCTTAAGAGACGACTCGAGAAGGATAGTAATGGATCACAGAGCCAAGGCAACACTACTATGGAATGACTTCAAATAAAGATTAGGCTGCACCAACGCAACCACGATATGGGAAGGTCTGCATAATATAATCACACCACACCCAAACCTCCACTTCCTCATAGATCCCATATCAACTGAGGAAATTGACCATACAGTAAAAAACATGTCAGCAGACAAAGCTCCGGGCTCGGACGGGTTCAACAACAGATTCTACAAAAAATTCTGGGACATCATTAAAGCCGACATCTACAACCTCTGCAATGCATTCTTCAACAATGGATGCAGCCTAGAACCAGTCAACAGCTCTATCATCACACTCATTCCAAAGAGACCCAACCCGGAAACCTCGGCGTACTACAAACCCATATCCCTACTCAACTCAAGCATCAATCTCATAAGCAAACTAATGGGAGAAAGAATACACACATGCCTAAGAGATATCATCCATGCCAACCAGTACGGCTTCATCAGAAGCAGAACGATACAAGACTGCATTGCATGGAATCTGGAATTCATTCATCAGTGCAAAAAATCAAGGAGACCTATAATCATGCTGAAAATGGACTTTGAAAAAGCCTTTGACATAATGGAACATGGAGCCATCCTCAGATCACTACTTCACAAAGGGTTCCCACAACAATGGGTAGACTGGACAAGCAACATCCTATCTACAAACACCTCTGCAATCTTACTCAACGGAGTACCAGGTAAATTCTTCCACTGCCGAAGAGGGGTCCATCAAGGTTGCCCACTTTTGCCGGCCTTTTTTGTAATCGCCACAGACCTACTCCAACACCTTACAAACCATGCCAAACAAAGAGGACTCCTAATACCCCCACTACCACATCTTTCGAATCATGACTTTCCAATAATCCAATATGCCGACAACACAATCATCACACTACAAGCATCACAGCACCAGATTTTCTTTCTCAAAACCTTGCTCTCAACATTCACTGCAGCCACAGGCCTCAAGATCAATCTGGAAAAAACTTCCCTAATCCCCATCAACCTTACTCTAGACCAAGCAAACACCATGGCAGCAACCTTTGGGTGCCAACTAGGGACACTGCCTTTCTCTTACCTTGGCATACCTCTGGGGACCACCAAACCCAAAACCACAGACTTCCTACCACTGACCACAAAAATAGAACGAACGCTCAATACCACATCCGCCTACCTTTCCATGGCCGGAAGATGCACAATAGTAGACTCACTATATCATCAATGCCAATCTACACAATGTGCACCCTCAAACTCAAACCCAAAACAATCCAACAAATAGACAAATCTAGGAAAACCTGCCTATGGAGAGGTTCAGACATCATGGCCAAAGGGAAACCTCTGGTAAAATGGGAAGACACAACAACACCCAAGAACAAAGGAGGAATCGGGCTAAAAAATTTGCAACTCATGAACCAAGCCTTCATACAAACTTGACAACAAAAAAGACACACCTTGGGTGCACCTCATCCTCAACTCATACTGCGGGATGGCACCCCACGGGACCAAGTAACAAACAAGGGTTCCTTCTGGTTCAAGGACATCATGAGCTAGTGGGACAACTTCAAACAACACACTTAGCTAAACATCGGCAAAGGGGACATGGTAAGCATGTAGCACGACTAGTGGCATACATCTGTATTGTTTACAACTTTCCCCAACCTATACACACACGCAAGACACCCAAATGCGTCCATAGCCCAATACACCACAACAACAAACATACACACCAACTTTCATACACCAATATCAACACAGGCCCTCCAGGAACACAACCTCCTGACCAACATCATCCAAGGTCTACAAAACAACAATGACGCATGGTCATACAAGAAAACTTCAAAAGGATTCTCATCCATCAATATATACAATGGCAACATCGGAACGAGCACAACACCACCTCCACCAATGATTTGGATCTGGAAGACAAAGCTAACAAAGAAGCTGAAAATATTCTATTGGCTCATGTTCCTGGACCACCTTAACTCCAGAAATCTACTCAAAAGAAAGAAGTTCAAGATCGAAAACGATGATTATTCATGTGTGCTCTGCGCCGCAGCACCGGAGGAACTGACATACCACATTTTCTTCTAATGTGATTTCAGCAACGCCTGCTGGATAGCCATACAAATCAACTGGAATCACAGCATACCTTTCTTCGCATTGATTTGAGAGGCAAAAAGAAGCTGGGCAGGTCCATCGTTTATGGAAATATTTATCACGACATGCTGGGAAATTCGGAAACAAATAAACGAGCTAATATTCAGAAGCAATGCAGCCTCACTGACAACTTGGAAGCATAATTTCCATACCACTCTTTCCCTACAATGTATTAGGTTCCCACCCCTTCTCAAATATTGTACTCAGTTGTGGTTATCTGGCATGAACTTCAACATTCCTACCTTAGGAATGTGATTTTCTATGCCGATAACAGCACCTGCCTGTATTGCAATCCTCGGATTGCCCCCTATACATATTAATATAACACAGTCGGGGCTTCCCCTACTGTTCTCCTTAAAAAAAATATCTCGTCACCAGAAAGAGCAGTTTACCTTGACCAGGTCACAACTAACATTATTGTGACAGTATGATTCCCAAATCATTCTAACCCAAGGAAGGTTGTAGTTGTTCATAAACTTACAGAGGTGCTTGAGTAGGACAACCTCATGTTGCTGTCTAAGGTTAATAACACCTAAGTCACCTTTGTCCTTTGGTAGTGTGCATTTGCCCAAGCAATCAGAGCCTTGGTTTGAGAGTGAACCTCTGGACAATTCTGAAGGCAATGCTTCTTGATTTTATCAATTTGTTCTTGCCATGAGAGTACACATTATGTATGTAGGTAAGGCGATGAATACTGAATTGATAGTTGCAGCCTTCCTACAAGAGATAGATATCGAGATGTAGCAGAGGGGCGGCGTTCAGTTTATGAACTATTGGTGCAAAATCAGAAACTCTAGATCTAATAAGACTGAGTGGCAGTCCCATATAAGTGATTAGGAAGTCACAAAGTTGGCGACCAAACACACCAGCAACTAATAATTGAGATTTTTCCCCAAAGGTGTTAATTGGCACAAGACAGGATTTGCTGTAATTGACGTGAAGACCAGTAGCTACAGAAAAGCTTTGTAATGTAGCTCTAAGGCAGAATAGCTCCCTTTGTGATGCAATCACAATTAGCAATGTATCATCCACATATTGAATAATTGGAAAGTCCATAGTGTATGGTTCATGAATTAATTTAGTCACCTTTTATCATTGCATCATTGATAATATACTGTAGGATTTCACCTGCCAAGACAAAGAAAAGGAGGAGACATAATGTCCCTTGACGAACTCTAGTGACAGTAAAATGGCTTTCCTGGCACCCCATTAAGCAGTACAGAGGATGCTATTGAAATGAAAATATTATGTACCCAAGATATCCAGTTGGGGGAAGCGAAGCTTCTCCATCATGGACAAAATGACACAATGCTCTATGGTGTCAAAAGTCTTGGCAAAATCAAGCTTTAGAACAACCACTTCATTCTTAGAGGCTTTGCATTCTTGAATGAATTCATATGCCCAAACTACACAATCTTGTATAGATCTCTCCTTGATAAAGTCGTATCGATTTTGATGGATGATAGGTATGATTACCTTCTATAATCATACCACCATGAATTTGATGATGATTTTCAGTACACCGTTAAGTAGGGAGATAGGACTATAATCATTGAGCAACATTGGACATGGGGCTTTCGGTGTCACAATAATGTATTGAATAGTTAATGGATTCAATATCAAGATTATTTTGTTAGAAGTCTTGACATAGATTTAGAATATCCCACTTAATGATATGCCAACATGATTTGAGAAAGTAACCGTTAAAACTATCAGGCCATGGAGATTTGTCAATTGACAAGGTGTGCACCACCCATTCAATGTCCTCATGTGTAACTGGATCACCAAGATGAGAGAGGCAATCAAACTTCTTGACCAAAGCATCCAAGTCGAATAGCATAGGAGGGTTGCCGCACTTTGCTAATCGTTCCTTGAACATGTTCCATATCAAGCTAGCGTTGGCAGGATGATCATAAACAATACTACCATCATCTAATTCTAGGGCACATATGTTGTCACTACAGGAAACGTGTAAAGAAGTGTTGGCCTTATGGCCGTTGGTAAGCCACTGTAGCCGACGGCCTTACGTTAAACCCGTCGGCCTACCGACGGCCATACCCGACGATTCCTAGTCGATGTTCTTAAAGCTTTAAAGACGTTGGGACCGACGGCTTTAGACAATTAAAGACGTCGGGCTGCCTACCCCGACACCTTTACTCCGTAGGCGCTATATGGCCGTCAGTGGAGGCAGACCGACTTTCATATTGCTTTAAGGCCGTCGGCCCATGCGCCCCGACATCTTTAATTTCTTTTAAACCATCGGCCCCGACGGCCGTATCTGCCACACGTAGGCGCTCCAGGGGACTTACAGCCGTCGGCTTCGTTGCCACACCGACGGCTTTATGGTCCTTATGACCGTCGGTCATTAGGAACCGACGGCCAAACTGGCAGTTTTTTTTAAATACCCGGCTGCTTTCCTTCCCTCCCCAGGTGGGAAGCCTCCGGTTCATCACACATCACACATATATAACAATATACAGATCAGATTTTGCACATACATAATCCACAATTTCTATACAGCACATATAATCCACAATTCCACACAATGCAACAGATATATCACATTCTTCACATAGTCATACAACAACTAATAACTTAACGTATCAACAAGTTCAATCCAAATTAGTTCAAGAGAAAACGCATCACAAACACCATTGTGAAGTTTACTCCGCTTGCATGTCATTGTTCGAACCTCCACCACTTGCACCTCCGGCGTTCAAATTGAGAAAATCATCACAACCATGAGCGGAACCCTACGAGAAACAAATAAAAGTTAACTTTGCATTAATAGTTACAATTCATATGTCTCAATCTTTCTAAAATTCACAAATTTCCAACTCACATGTGTAATTAACTTAAAGGTATTACCAACTATGTCATTGAATAAATAGCTAAGTATTGTTCAAATTAAGCTACGCTATCATTAGAGCTAATGATTTAGTAATCATACCGCTGCAGCACGCGGAGGTGTTGATGGTTGACTATGCCCCGAAGCAAAGGGCAACGATGGGAGAACACCTGGATAAGGTTGCAATCCAGGGGCCAACATTGACATGAATCCCTGATGTGGAGGATAGGCTTGACCACTCTGGAACCCTGAGACAAATATGATTAGTATTTCGTACAATCAGTCAAATTAATAAGAAATGCGGTTATACCTGTGAAGAAGAGCCAACTTGTTGTCTGAGATGCATTGGACGAGGCATACCGAACTGCGATCCAAAGCCACCTTGAGGGAAGAACTGCATAATGTAAGAATATTCAGTTAGCGACTTTAACACAAATATGGTAACAAGTATACCAACTTAAGTAAAGCAGTAATTTACCTGCGACATCATTTCAAACTGAGGTTGTTGTGGCATATTAAACTGAGTTCCAGTGTTTCCTTGACCCAAGAACTACAAAAGGGAAATTATTTGTGAAATCTTAAGTAGAAGCAGTATGAAAACGAATAAACTATTCAATTGTTAAGATTACAAGTTACCTGCATTTACTGCTCATCTGCTGTTGTTGCATCTGTATTTGATGTATTTGCTGTTGTTGTTGTTCCACTTTCTCCTCGTACTGTCTTAATTTTTCAACATGGGATCGACTCGAACTAGAAGTAGAAGACCGTCGTCCCACATAAGCGTCACGCTCCACATAAGCGTCGCCTAATCCAAGTCTACAAAAATCAGAAATGTGATGAATCGATGGTAATTAACCTTTAAACAATCATTAACTTTACACGTACCTCCCATGCGGTACGCCTACGCCGGCTTCATACGCTGCACCCACATCCAACGGCGCTCTTAAATAATCTACATCATCTCCATGCTTTTTCTTGATACACTCAACATATTTTGTCTGCAACATTAAATTAAGTTCACGAGTAAGAGTCATCAAAGATAGATTTAGTTCATAGATAGAGAGCAGTCAACACACTTACCACTTTTGTGTTGCCGCCTCGTAATACAACTGCTCTGGGCGCGCCGAATCTATGCCTCTGTGCCCCCTGAGGTAAACCTCAATAAAAGAAGAAGCGACACCAGTTTCAGCTTCCTGCAACATCAGAATACAATATCAGTTCAATCAATGCAATTTTTTGAAGCAATTTACAAGTGATTGTGATAGTTCATACCATTTGTTGTGCCATCCGCACATGTCCATCTGCCCCATAATGTTGTAATCCAAGCTTGCTCATTCGGTTGCTTCGGTTTCTCCTTGAAATATGTTTGAACTCCTTCGACACCCAATATTCGTATAGCCATTCCCAAGCTGCCGGATCTACACAGATCCAATCCACACTACTCTCCATGTACTCATGCTTCTGCAGATAAATTGTAGCTACTCGCTTGTTTGTCATGGGCTGACGCAACCTGGTCTTGTAATACACGGTCACAACCTTGATCCGTTCATCAGAGAAGGAGTCATTCGTGAGCTTTCTCGCTGAGGTCTCGAAAGCAGACCTCACATATGCTGGAGCCACACCTTCCTCCAATTTAAATATACCCTGCATAAAACCAACAATGAGTATCGTCCATGTGTTCCTTCCAAAACAACATGAAATTATTCTCGCACGCATCAATCTTCTCATAATTCATGCCTAGACCAGCTAAAATTTTCTTAGATTGATATAGATCCGGCAGCATCTCATGACCTGATGGAAGGAGATCACTGATCAGCTTAATGATACCATTGCAGCAATTGTTCGCGAAATTGAACTTGGACTTCATCGCCATAAGTCGTGTGACCGCCTGCAAAACGAGCATATTGGCGCCCTCATACACTTTTCGATCTGGTATGGCAAGACGCTCATAAAACTCCTTCACCTCCTTCGGTTGTGATTGATCTTCGTACTCTATAGTAATGTTTGCTATCATCTCATCCATCCGATCTTCATCCTCATTACCGTCCGACTCATCATCATGCTCTATCTCCCCATGATCACGCCACACCAGATAGTCGGACATAAATTCGTGCTTGCAAAGATGCTACTCCACTTCAGACTTATCCAGACGTCGACGATTCCGACACTTGATACACGGACACTTCGCAACACGAGCATCACTAGCAAATGCATGGCTCAGAAAAGCATTTGCGATATGACCTCATTCATTAGTGTGCACATCAGTTGAACTCCATCCATCATACATCACCTTACGATCGTCACCCATTTTAAAATTGCATCAAATAAATATATGTTAATGAACATATATGGTTACTTCATAGTTTGTTTAATATCACGACCCTACATCTATTGTCCAAGATAGGTCCTAAAATTTCGACAGCATAACGCCACATATTTAACACTACACCCCCCTATATGGTGCAGTTCTTCAAGTAAAAAGGGGCAGGCAGCGCCAGCGTCCTAAACAACGGCGACCACGCGACTACACATGACGCAGGGCCGGAGCCACTGAACGCCTGCTTTAACTTTGTGCTAAATGGGTCTTACCGTTACTTCATAGTTTGTTTAATGTCACGAACCTACATCTATTGTCCACGATAGGTCCTAAAATTTTAATAGCATAACGCCGTCTATTTAACACTACACCCCCTTATTCGATGCAGTTCTTCAAGTAAAAAGGGGCAGGCAGCGCCGGCAGCTTAAACAACGACGATCACGCGACTGCACATGACGCAGGGCCGGAGCCACTGAATGCCTGCTTTAACTCCGTACTAAATGGGTCTTACCGTTACTTCATAGTTGTTTAATGACACGCCCCTACATCTATTATCCAGGATAGGTCCTAAAATTTCGACAGCATAACACCGCCTATTTAACACTACATCCCCCTATCCGTTGCAGTTATTCAAGTAAAAATGGGTAGGCAGCGCCGGGGCCTAAACAACAGCGGCCACGCGACTGCACATGACATCAGGGCCGGAGCGCCTGGACGCCTAAGCGGTGACTAGTCGTGCCGCCCGCTGCCGCCTGGTGCCATGGCGTTCCTTTCCAGGTGTGCTATTGCTGCTCCTCCACCGTGCGCCGTCGTACTTCTCATGTCCGCCTCCCTGCGCCGTTCTCTCCTGTCCCCTCCGCCTCCTCCTTCCTCAACACTAGGATTGCGCCATTCTTCCCTATCCCCTCCGCCTTCTCCTTTCTCAACGTCGAGATGATGGTGCTCCCGACTTTGTTTCCTTAGTGTCAACTAACAACACTTCTCTCTAAAATACGTTGGACGACTACGAGGTGGACTAGAGTTCGACTACGGTTGACTAATCGCCCTAATCGACGACTAATCGTCTAGTCGATCCTATTCACCTATATTTAATAACATTTTATATACATATAGTACATAAACAATAAAAAATTAAAATAAACATAAAATTGAACCGAAATAACTAACATCTATGATAATCAAGTTAACATACACATATATGGATAAAACACAATATAAATTTGCACAAGTAATGATATAGCAATTCATACACTAATCAATTCAAAAACTTAATGCCACACTTATCATAATTCAAAAACTTAATTTATAGACAAGTTCAAGGTTTAACGTTATCCGAGGAGCGGAAAGGGTGAAGGCGGAGACGTGCAGACCGGGAGCGGAGGCCGGTGGGGCACTGGGCGGCGAGGCGGCCGCGCTGGGGCGCCGGGGCGCGATGGCCGGGGGCGGGGCGCGGCAGGTGGGGCACTGGGAGGCGGCGAGGTGCGGGCGGCAACGGGGCGGCGACGCAGGGCGCGGGCGGTGGCGCGGGGCGCGAGGCGGCGACGCCGGCAGCGGCTCGGGGACGCGGCTGGCAGCGCAGAGCTAGCGACGAGAGCGGCGCGCGCGGGCGAGCGGAGTGTTATGTTTTCCCGCTGTGCACGCGATGTGAAGGGCTTTAAAGTCGTCGGTTACATAGAACTGACGGTCTTAGTTGAGGTCTGCGGGGCCCATGTTATGGCCGTCGGCCAAAGCGCTAAAGCCGACGGTCATAGCCTAGCAGAGCGGGGACCACTTTAAATCCTTCGACTCTTTTGTCTGGGCCGACGGTCTTACAAATCGGCGGGAACATTGTTTTTTCGCACCGTGGGGCCCACCCTAAGGCCGTCGGCCCTGTGGCATTAAACCGACGACCACAGATGAAGTCGTCAGTCTCTGTGCTGAAACCGACAATCATATTTGAAGCCGTCGGCCTTCGTCGCCTAGCCGACGGCCATAAATATATAAGTGTCGGCTTCTCTAAACCGACGAATTTACATAGATTTAAAATGTCGGTGCTGACGGTTATAGTTTGGTCGACACATCTTTGTCCAATTCTTGTAGTGTGTTGATGCTATGTCTTTCAGTTGTTGTTGCATGAAAGAATTTTGTTGATTGATTCTCAAGTTTAGTCCAACGTACCATGTATCCTTTCTTCCAGTAATAGCATTTTAGCACTGAAGGAGTGACAATATGTCGCTTTAGGATGATGCAGAAGTTCCACTTCTGTAGATACAAAGCATGATGCTCTTCCGAAGTATCAAGGGTTTGCAAGATTAAGTAGCACTCCTTCAGTATCTTAGGGATGTTGGCCAGTGCTTTGTTCCAGTTTTTAAGTGTCCTTCAGTGCTTCTTGAGTTCGAAAGAGAATCTTACAATAGTGTTAGGGTGGTGGTGTTCCATAGACCAGACAACAGACATGGCTCAACACATCAAATAAACTTAGGGATATTCGGCCAATAGTTTTCAAATCGGAACACAAGTGGTTGAGGGATGGTGGTAGCTATTCTGACTTGACAAGGAACGTGATCCGAAAGTGAGTGAGACAGAGAAGTCATCATGGTATTGGGGTATTTGAGATACCACTCAGCATTTTTGAAACACCAATTAAGCTGCTTCAGACTGCATATTACTCCATGTGTACTGTATGTCTTTAAGACGAATTTCAAGCAAGCTTAGATGACTGATGAGCTCATTGAAAAGTTGCATATTACTAGTGTTACCCCTGGATTATTGTGATTGAGCGATGAGGGATACATGTTGAAGTCTCCTAAGATCATCCAACATGAATAGTCCAAGATTTACAAAGACCAAAGCCACTGAATAAAGTCCCTTCCGTACGACTCCACACAAGGACCATAAACAGATGTCAAGTACCATGCTTCATTAGTGAAAGAAGAGGTGAGACAAATAACAATGACATATGGAGATACTTGTAATACCTCACTGGTAAATCAGGAGCTAATCCATCCAACTAATAAACCACCAGAGGAACCCATAGATGAGGAGAAGGCGAATCTGTTGAAGCTTTTTGGTGCCAACTTATGGAAAAAGTATCAATGTGTTCTTTTTTAGTCCCTTGATTATAGAAGATATCAGAACTAGAATCTCACTACTACAAAAAGCATTTTTACAGGCGCCTCAAATTTTCAAACACGGGCGGTCCTTAAAAATATGCGACTGTGATGACGAATGATATAGTAACCGCCTGTGATGAAAGAACAACATTGGCGCATTTTAAAGAACAACCGTCTGGGTAAATACATGATCTTCACAGGCGGTTCTTAATTAAGAACCGCATATAACGCAATTAACTTCACAGACGGATTTTAAGAAACAACCGTCTGGGTAAACACATGATCTTCATAGGCGGTTCTTAATTAATAACCGCCTGTAATGTAATGAACTTCACAGACGGTTCTTAATTAACAACGGCCTGAGAAGCTCATGTATTTTCAGTGGCGATCATTGCTTAAGAACTGTATGTAGTTGTTCAATTATCACAAGCGGTTTTCATTGAAATTACAGGGATGTAGTCGTTGCAATTATCACAACCGTATGTAGTCATTGCAGAGAAAATTGTATCAGGAAAAAAACACAGATGAGCGGATACTAGTACGGTAATGCATTATAGGAAATGCTCGATCACCAGTGAGGTTGGCTTAATTGTGATAATACACCATTAGAGGCTTTACAATTGTTCAAAGATAATTTCTTTACACATTGAGAACAAAAATCATACTACATTCATTGTAGATCGACGATGAAGCTCCCATCGATCAATCTAAATTGTACCGTCCTGCTTGCTCCCGAACACGTCTCTTATATTCCGCTGGATCCTGAAAATATTGACATTATTTAAATTAACAGATGTCGAAGGAGGAATGCATAACCTACATTGGTCACTAAGTCAAAGTGTCATCTAACCTTAATAAGTAGATTATAGCAATCATTTTCAACATCATGCACATTTGGCTGATGCAACAAACGTTGAACTTCAAGTAGTATAGTTTTGATTGTAAAAGCATTGCACCACCCCTACGAAATATAATTTAAGCAATATAAGAAACCAGTTCAAATAAGTTCGACAACAATTATAAGTAATAATAACATGAACAAAATAGGTCTATCTTACAGTCTCTTGATCAAGAATCCCGATGCAGAGTGCTCCCGAACGATGGACATTTGGGTGGAAGAACCCAATTGGAAAGGCGCATATTGGAGGCACCAAGGGATAGTCCTCAGAGAAGGAGATTGTCAGGGGTAGTAACCATCTTCCCATTCAGTCTGCAAAAGAAATTTATTAATAGGAGGACGATGGTTAAACTCATATTGTGCTTGTTCTTCATGACTTACCCCTTCTTTATCGGGGACGATGCACTGCCACTTCAATAAATCTCCCGATTCAGGCTTCGCAGAGAAACCCTACGCGGAGAAATTGAAAATACCAAAAACAAACAAGATGGAAAAACAAACTACAGTTAAGTTCATCAGTCCATTACAGATACATATGTATATACAACCATGCGACCGGTGTGCCATATGTACATACATGGGGATGGTTCTTGCGCCACGCCAAGCGCTCCTCCTTCAATCGGCTACACGCCCGAGACATCATTATTTGAAAGACCAAACTTCCAAACTTCCAAATTATTGAGTCCAAACGCATATGTACACAAATGCAAAATGACACAATCCATATACCAACATTGTTCTAAGTTGATTTCAGTATATCATCTCGCATTGCTATATACATTTTTCCAGCATTGACATCTTCGCGCATATAGGGTTTCAAATTCTTTTTAATGCTTCTCTCTACGCGCTTGATGTTTTCTGGTTCGGTGATGTCGGTACCCTGAGTACTTATACCCCTTGAGATTGCAAAGATCTCAAGGAAATGTCATCTACTTGATTTGAAGACCTTCGGAGACCCACATGTTAGACAAAACCGGACCCGCTTCCCCAACATGGTTAGTCCCAGGGTCGCCACGTGTACCATCAAACCGGAGCTACCGCCCACAAGGGGGAAGCTCCGGGCTATGTACCATAACGGCACCCCCGGACCTAACCCCAGTCCGAGGGAAGCTACGGAATTGATACGTGTCTGGTGGCACCGGACCTATCTGTTCTCCACAGTATGCTCCGGAGCTGCCACGTGTCCAACTATCGGATCTTCAGCCTCAAACCTCCGGTAGAATCCACAACGGCTCCGGATCTTCAAAGGGGAATCAAGGACTTCAAGACCCGATTAATTGTCATTAATACCATGTTAATGACACACGATCAGACGACCCTTATTACCAGTAACGGCGCTGTCAAAGCCCGTAACTCGGTCATTAAGGGTAATTAAGCGCATCAAATGTGTATCAATATTAGTAGCCGCCGGGGCCACATGTCGGGCCAGACCAACTTGTAACGGTATGTCCTTGTACTATAAAAGGACAGAGTGATGATACATAGAGAACAGTTGGTCTGATCGACTCACATGCGCTCTCAACTCACGTCACCTGAGTTGAGTTCATACATCCAATACAACACCAACACACCCCGTAGAGTAGGGTATTACGCTCAGGCGGCCCGAACCACGTAAATCTTTGTGTCTCCTGTGTCATTTTACATTTCACCTTCTTAAATCTCCGCGCGCCCACACCGAACTTCAAACTCCGCAAACACTTTTAGTACTGTCGGGAGATCTGCCGGATCAAAACCACCAACAGTTGGCGTGCCAGGTACGGGCGCCTGAGATTTCAAGAATGGTGAACTCAACTGCTGAATCATCCAATGGTCATCCCGCTGTTCAAGCTGCTGGGGGCAATCCCTCTAATATGCAGCCACCAGCAGGAACCTCAGTTCCAGCAGGAGTCACACTTCCACCACCGCCGCTTCCACCAGCAAATCATGTTGGACAGCGCAGTGGTGCACCAGCGTCAATCAATGCATCGGCGAATCATGACAACCCGGAACACGCACTCCATGCAGCACGTGCTCTCCTTCAGCACCCACCACTTCCGCATGCATCCCGGGATGCAATGGAGCAGTGGAGGGCCGATGTGGAACACTTGGTTGCAGCAGTAGCCGACCGGATCAGTAACCAGGGTCCTCCTCCTTCAGGACGGGCCCCGTCGCAGCGATGGACCTTGTCTGGCAGACTTGGTCCGCACGTTTCCAACAACAGGAGACGTGATGCGTCACAGCAAGTGACGTCGTTGCCCTCCGGGGCGCGACGCACTCACACGGTATCAAGGCTTTCAACTCATGACCTCCGGGCGGAGCTTGATCGCCGATACCGTCAACAAGACGGCCGAGTCCATATCGAGTGTGCTCGTGAAAGAGGAGAAGCTCAGGACATTCCTGCTCCTGAAGGAGTAGGAGGAGGCTGTTCAGCCCTGGCCATGCATCTGCCTATGGTAGGGTGGCCACAAAAATTCCAGCCTCATCTGCCGGAGAAGTTTGACGGGACCGTTAATCCCGTCGAATTTATTCAGATTTACTCCTGTGCTATCCTGACAGCTGGAGGAAATGAGGCCGTAATGGCCAACTATTTTCCAGTGGCTTTAACTGGGACCGCCCGGTCCTGGTTTATGAGCCTTTCACCCAACTCCATCAACAGTTGGGAGGAGTTGTGTCGACATTTCACTGCCAACTTCGGGAGTTCATACACCCGACCAGGCACCGAACTGGACCTTTTTGCAGTCGTGCAAAAAGGGGGAGAATCCCTGCGATCATTCATCCAGAGATTCTCTCAGGTACGAAACACTATCCCTTCTATCTCTAGCGCTTCTGTCATTGTGGTATTTAGACAGGGCGTACGGGATAAGAAGATGTTGGAGAAACTGGCGATCAAGGAGATCATCAGTGTCATGGAACTCCTCAGCTTGGTCGACAAATGTGCCAGAGCTGCGGAGGGCCGTGAAATGAACTCCAAACCACCTCCGGAGGATCGCAAGAAATCCTCCAAAGGCGAAGCCACTACCTCCGGGAGTGGCAAAAAGAAGAAAAAGAACAACGGCAAGAAGAAGCCGTCGGCCGGCACATCTAATGTTGCAGCTGCTGCAGCTCCGGGTGGCCGGGGGCCACGCCCCGAGAAGCGACCTCGACCGTCTTCTGAAGACGGTGGCAAACCCAAGGTGTGGTGTCCAATTCATAAGATGGACAACAACAATTTGGAAGACTGTCGGGAGGTCCAAAACCTTGCCGAGCGCTACAACAAGCGTCGGGAAGAAGTTCCTTTCCGACAGAGGGAAGGAAAACAAAAATTTGATGAAGCTCCGACTAAAGAGGAGTTAGGTTTTCAGGATCCTAAAAAGGTCCTGAAGGCCGTCTACACCTCCGTCGACGACGATTCTGACGTCTCTGACAATGAGCGTCGGAAGACCATGAACACCATTTTTGGTGGATCATGGGACATCACCTCCCGCCGCATCCTCAAGACAATGCGTCGGGACATGGCCGCTGTAGCTCCTACAGCCAGGGCGGAGCCTCATCGGAAGTGGATGGACACAGCCATCACTTTTGATGCTTCGGACTGCCCTCGAAGCATGGTTGGAGCAGGCCAGTTACCTTTGACGGTATCTCCTACCATCAATAACATTCAGCTCCACCATGTTATGGTAGACGGAGGTTCAGGGCTGAACCTCAATGCTTCGAAGCTTTTACCAAGCTTCAGCTCCGACCTATGGATCTTCACCCCTCCCGACCTTTCTCCGGAGTAGGTCCGAGAGCCATTACCCCACTCGGTGCTATTACCCTCCTCATTACCTTCGGGACCCGGGAGAAGTATCGCACTAAGAAGTTTGTCTTTGACGTTGCTCAGATCAACTTACCTTTCAACGCCATCTTGAGTAGGCCTGCCTTGTACAAATTCATGGCTGCTGCTCATTATGGCTACCTCGTGTTAAAGATGCCAACACCAGTAGGCGTTATCCGGATCCGCGGAGATCGCACTGCCAGAGTAACCGCTCTGGAAGAACTTCATGCGCTTACTACGGTGCAAGAGGAGGACTCCAGGCACGAGCAAGCTCCAAAACCCCCGAGCATTCGTCAACGAGGCTCGACTTCTGCACCTCGTGTGCAGCCAAGCAGCGACACCGACATTCCCGTCAAAGTCGTCCAAATCGGTTTCGATGCCGCTCAGACCACCTGTATATCGGGGGGACTGAATGACAAATAGGAACTCGCACTCATCGCTTTCCTCCGGGCTAATGTCGACGTGTTTGCCTGGCAACCGTCACAAATGCATGGGATCCCCAGGGAAGAGATTGAGCACAATCTGAAGATCTACCCTGACGCCCGGCCCGTGCATCAGAAGCCTCAGAAGCAATCCGTGGAGCAACAGAACTTCATTCGACAAGAAGTGAAGAAGTTGCTCGAAGCTGGATTCATCCGAGAAGTCTTCCATCCAAAATGGCTGGCAAACCCAGTCGTTGTGCCTAAGGCCGGCGGGAAGCTTCGGATGTGTATTGACTACACAACACTAAATAAGGCGTGTCCAAAAGATCCATTCCCACTACCTAGAATAGATCAGATAGTGGATTCCACCTCCGGGTGTGAATTACTGTGTTTCCTAGATGCATATTCTGGGTATCATCAAATCAGAATGTCTAGGGAAGATGAAGAGCATACCTCTTTCATCACAGTAGATGGATTGTACTGTTTTACAGCCATGCCATTTGGTCTCAAGAATGCAGCTTCAACCTTTGTACGAGATATGTACAAAACTTTTGAAGAACTCATTAGAGACATAGTGGAAGTGTACGTCGATGACATCGTGGTCAAGGTCAAGAACAAGGAGTCACTCCATGACACCTTACAGATTGTCTTCGACGAGCTGCAGGTCACCCGCACAAAGCTAAACCCAGACAAGTGTGTCTTCGGGGTTAGCTCCGGAAAACTTCTTGGTTTCCTGGTAAATCACAGAGGCATAGAGGCTAATCCGGTGAAGATCGAAGCCATTGAAGACATGCGGCCACAAGCCCGTATCAAGGATGTCCAAAAGCTGACTAGATGTCTAGCAGCCCTCAGCCGGTTCATTTCAAGACTGGCGGAACGGGCACTTCCCTTCTTCAAGTTATTGAGGAAGTCTGGACCATTCCAATGGTCTGAAGAAGCAGAAAAGGCGTTCCAGGAGCTAAAACAGCTCCTAACCACCCTACCAACTCTGGTAGCTCCGAAACCTGGTGAGCCTTTGCTGCTTTACATTTCAGCAACTGACAAAGTCGTCAGTATGGTCCTGGTTGCGGAGAGACCAGAACCATCCCATGCTCAGGAATCCAGACCCCTCCGGGAGGGTCCGGAGGTTCCTGAAAGCGAGTCTGGGTCCCAGTTCCCAGACTTGAGTCCACAAGAAGTTACTTCAGAAGACCCAGACCCCTCTGGGAGGGTCCAGGTCGCTTCTGAAGAAGCTCCAGGTCCCTCCAGCAAGGACCCGGAGGTCCCCGAAGAAGGTCCGGATCCCTCCAGGAGGATCCGGGTCAATGAAGAGGAAGCTCCGGGCCCCTCCGGGAGGGTTCGGACCATCCAGCGCCCAGTGTACTTCATTAGTGAAGTACTTCATGACGCCAAGACTCGATACCTAGAGGTGCATAAGCTGCTCTATGCAGTTCTTATCGCCTCCAGGAAGCTTCGCCATTACTTCCAAGCTCACCAGATTTCAGTGGTGACTTCTTACCCACTTCGAGCAATATTGCATAATCCCAATTCAACTAGGAATATTGCAAAGTGGGCAGCAGAATTGGCTGAATTCGATCTCGAATTCATTCCAAGACAAGCAATCAAGAGTCAAGCATTGGCAGATTTTGTGGCGGAATGGACTCCCTCTCCATCAAACCCTGGGGGCCCCAGTGAGCAGAAGCCGGAACTAAATGCTCTAGTCTTCACAGAGCCTCACTGGACCCTCTACTTCGACGGGTCCATGAAAAAGCAGGGGGCCAGAGCTGGAATCCTTCTCCTTGCACCAACCGGGGAGAAGGTAAAATACATGGTACACCTTGACTTCAAGGCGACCAACAACATGGCGGAGTACGAAGCACTCATCTACGGACTAAAGGTGGCACTGTCATACGGTGTCAAGCAGCTGCTGGTCAAGGGAGATTCACATCTCATCATTAAACAAGTGAAGGGTGAATGCTCCTGCAACAATCTCCAGCTAGCTGCTTAACTCCTTGAAGTCCAGAGGCTTCAGAAGGACTTCGAAGTCCTAGACCTCCACCACGTCTAGCATGTCCACAATGCTGAAGCCGACGAACTCTCGACGAAAGCGTCAACCGGAGCTCCAGCTCCTGACAGAACTTTTGTCCGGAGGTTGTCAAAACCCACAGCTCAGCCTGCCAAACTGAGCGAAGGGGGCAAGATCAGCATCCCGAAGCTGACGGTCCCGATGGCCCTGTTACCATGGCAGCCATCAAGGGTCGTAGGTGCTGTTGGAAGCTCCGAGCAACCCAGCACGCAAGACTCAAATGCTCAAGTTAGCTCCGATGCATGGATCTCGGAGATCCGGAGCTACTTGAAAGACAACATCCTTCCTGACGATGATGTATCCGCTGACCGGATAGTCAGATTGGCTAAAAGATACACGTTGGTAGAAAGGGATCTCTACCGGCGCGGTGCCAACGGCGTCCTAATGCGGTGCATCACAAGGGAAGAAGGCTTCGAGCTCCTCGCAGAAATCCATGGAGACGAGTGTGGAAACCACGCATCTTCCCGCACGCTGGTCGGTAAAGCCTTCCGGCATGGCTTCTACTGGCCTACAGCACTCCAGGATGCAACTGAGCTGGTGAAGAAATGCGAAGCATGCCAATTTCATGCAAAGCAAATTCACACACCGGCTCAACCTCTACAAATGATACCTCCTACATGGCCCTTCGCTGTGTGGGGGATGGACATCTTGGGACCTTTCCCAAGAGCTGTCGGAGGTTACAAGTTCCTTCCATTGTATGCGGATTTGGAGTCCCAAACAAAATCATTACTGATAATGGGACCCAATTCACAAGCTCTGCATTTCAAGGATATTGCGAAGACCTCGGCATTCAAGTTTGCTACGCATCCGTAGCTCACCCGGCAAGCAATGGTCAGGCCGAGAGAGCAAATGCTGAAATCTTGAAAGGACTCAAAACGCGCACCTATGAGCGCTTGAAAAAACATGGATCCAACTGGATTGAAGAGCTTCCGCCCACTCTATGGGCCAACAGGACAACTCCAAACCGGGCAACTGGAGAGACACCCTTCTTCCTGGTGTACGGAGCTGAAGCAATCCTTCCTCCGGAAATCACCTTGGGGTCACTCCGGGTCTGGACCTTCGACGAAGCCACGCAGGACCAGCTCCGGCGTGAAGACCTAGACCTCCTTGAGGAGGGAAGGTGCCAAGCAGCTGTTCGGAATGCCCGATACCGCCAAGCCCTTCGGCGCTATCATTAGCGGCATGTACACAACCGACAACTCGAGGAAGGCGATCTGGTGCTACGGAGAATACAATCTAGAGAAGGGTTAAACAAACTCTCCCCCAGCTGGGAGGGACCCTTCCGAGTGATTAAAGTATCCCGTCCCGGAAGCGTTCGCTTGGCTACCGAGGATGGGACACCTCTCTTAAATCCTTGGAATATTGAGCACCTCCGTAAGTTCTACACTTAATATCACGGAGGTGAGTCTGTAGTAACTTGAGGTGTATGTTATAGAGTCATTGTACAGAGTCGGGTAGTTCCTCCAGGAGAACAGCCGGACCTTTCCCGAAAGGTCCGCAAAGTTCATGCAACACTTGTCACAGTCTCAGAACTAAAAGTGTGGCTAGCTACCCTGGGTCAAACGAGAAATGAAACATGCTTAGCTTGGTTCTGTACCCTAAGAGTGTACTTGTTTCCCCTGTACCCCGGACCTATAATAAAAGACATCTTCATGTGAAACAGACTCCACGTGCATTTATTTTGTACAGGCTCAACATTTTTTATTTTTCTCTTTCTTGTCTATAACAAAGTTGTGCAATTCTTAAGAAATTTTAGTTCGACCAGTTCATGTACAATTCGAGTTGTATTGTCAATTCTTTTGGATTCAAATATTGTTCATGGCCCACTCGCCTGAATGCCGCCAAGCCAATCTAGGGCCGGAGTGTGCTATCGACTTAGCCTAGTCAAGCACCCTAAGTACGCCACTCTACCTACACCCCGGCAGGCCGAAGTAAGGCGGGTCCAAGTACAATTGGATCTGGAAGAAAGAAGGCAACGCATTCGGTTGTATTCAGAATTGTGTTTGACCTAAAACTTTCTTGGGAATCGTAAGCCACGACGAAGTTATAGGCAAGGAGCGAAATTTACTATTTTTCTTGGCTTCAGTGTGCAGGAAAAATAAAGAATCCACGTTGATATAGAAAAGCCGGAGCTAACAAAGCTCCGACTCCCCCTAGGTGGCTTGTGATCGATGTTAAACATTGAAAACGAGCATTACCGGAGCAACCAAGCTCTGGCAAAGCTAAGGGGGCCAGCCGTCGACACAGAATAAAAGTTGGTGAGAAGACCCCACAAGCGGAGTCTGCTGCCGACAAGCTACACGTTGGCAATGGTCACTGCCAGAGCTACTAAGCTCCGACACCACGGGGGACTAACTATCGATGCTCTACGCGTTGATATGGACTATTGTCGGAGCTACTAATCTCCGACGGTAGTCAATGTCGGAGCTTCTGAGCTCTGACAACCTCAGGGGGCCTTCACTATCGAAGACTTCGGACCTACACTCTACAAGTTTGAAGCAAACGAGTCTTCAACAAAATACAATATCCTCTTGGTACATGTTCACAATCAAATTGTGTACATCTACCAGGGGGCCAAGTGAAGACAGAAGTGTTGAAGACAAAAAAATGAAATTCATTAACAAATTGTGGATTTTGTTCATCTGGAGACAAGGGATTACAAAATTGGGGAAGAAAAAGAGAGAATAAAAGTGGGAGCTACAGAGATGGTCCTAGACCCTATGGAAGAACTGGGCGACCTTCTGAGCAACCTCCGACACGTTGACTCGGGTGGCTTCACCTTCTCCTTCGACGGGACCTTCAAGCACTGGGTCCAGAGGAAATTGGGGATCCCGGCTGGTGTAGCATGTCAGCACATACTCTGCGATGTTCTTCGCCAGGGACTGCCCCTCAGCCTCCAACTGGTCCGCGATGGAATCACCCACCTTGGAGTGTTTGTCACCCGCCGAGCTCAACGCTTGCAACGCCAAGTCCGGCTCCGGCTCCGGATCATCCGGACGCATGGGACTGAAGCCCATTGGTGTCAGCGTGTTGTTGGCTTTGCTCAGGAACTCCCAAACCTGTAGGGAGTCTGCAGTCCTCAAGCCCTTCAATTCCTCCAAGGATCTTTTGGCCGCCGCCAGTTCAGAATTCTCACGAGCAAGGCGCTCAACCTCTTTGGCATTTTGCTGAATCTTTTCAGCAACCTGCTTCTCGTGTTTTCCGAGCTCCTCCTCCCGGAGGTGGATCTTGTTCCGGCGGTCAACCAGGTCCTTCTCCTGGCCCCTAACTTTCTTCTCCCTGGCAGCGATGGCACACTCTTGCTTGTAGAGTTCCTGCCCTCGCACCCAGACCTTCTCCTCCTCCTCAACGCAACGCTCCTCCAATTTCTTGGTGCGTTCCTCGAGGCCCTTGTCACCCACAGCCACCTTTTCGGCGAGCTCTTCCTCCCTCTTCACGACATCATCCCGCAGCTCTAGGAGTTTTTGCTCTTCGTCTTCGAGCTTCTTCTCCCTCTCCTCAAGTGCCTCCCGACGCTTGATGAGGCTAGTGTTAATGGCTTCAAGCCTTTCTTGGCGATCATCAGCCGCACTATTAGCTACCTTGGCCTGCTCATTAATGGCCCGAGATTGAGTGTCGAGGGCACGAGTCAAGCTCTCCCTATCATCCAATAATTTGCCCCAGTATTCCAGGAGGACCTTCTCTTGTTTGATCCACTCCTTGTCGTCTGCCATCCTCGACTGCGCCAGCTTGGTCTCAAAGTAGAGCCGATTGTGCCACCGCCTAAGGGTTTGGCGCTCCTCTTCAAGAGCCTTGCTATTGTGGTAGAACGCCAACTGGACTTGACGCAGACTGGAGCAAGCGTTGACAATGGACAACGACAGGGGAATAGGGTCCGGACCTGCTTGGGTCTCCTCCGCTGGTTCTAGCGGGTTCTCGCTTACAAAAATTGGGTCCCACTCCACAAGAGTGGTCCCCTGAGCCTCCATAGGACTAGGGCCATCCTCTAGGATAGCCTCAGTCGCCACCGAGGAGGGTCCCGCAGAAGAAGTTTCGACCTCCGGAAGTGGTTCCGAAGGCCCTGCCGCCAGGTCTTCATTTGCCCCCTTAGGCAGGGGGCCAACGACTTCATCAGGGCACCCTGGCTCAGCAGCAGGCACCTCCGCCGTCATCACTTTTGGAGCAGGGGTTACTTCCGGCTCTGGCCTGGATCCTCCTTCGCTGGTGGCTCGGGTGTTGGCGCCTCGACCATCATGGGTTTGAGTGATGATGCCTTCGCAACGACTGCCTCGGGCGCCGGAAGGTCAACAACAACCGGTCCTGAGGCCGGAGCTTCAACCTCAACCGGCTCAGGCGCCGGAAGGTCTTCAACTGCAACTGGCTCTGTAGCCGGAGCTTCAATGGCAACCGGCTCTGAGGCTGGAGCTTCAGAGGTAGCTGGCTCAACCGTCGGGACTTCCTCAACATCCGGCTCGCTCGCCGAGACTTCAATAACCTCTGGCTCAGTCGTCGGGGCTTCGACAATCTCCAGCTCTAGGGCCGGAATCACTGCTTCCTCCGGCTCAGCGGTCGAAGCTTCCAACATCTCAGCATCAAGACCCGGGGCTTCAACCTCTGGGGCAGGTGTCGCTGGCGTATCTTCTCTCCCGTGGTCCAGCGCTACCACGGGAGTCTCGGGGGATGAGTCGAGGTCCATGACCACGACAGCTGGCATCGGAGCTGCCGCAGCTTCAGCCACCACTTGGGGCGGCACCGGGATAGGAGCGGAAGCCTCCGCCCTCACAGCTTCAGCTGCTGTAGCTGAGGGCGGAGCCTCACTCCTCTTCTTGGGGACGCTGCAGATGATGGATGAAGAAACTTAAAAAACAGTTACTACAACAAAACAACTGTCTGAGGTAAAGATTAAAAATTACCTCAGAAGGCTTCCGCACCAGCTTGCACGAAATCTCTTTCTCGGGCGTTCTGGACTGACCATGGCCGCCGCCGGCGTCTTAGCTCCAGAAGGCCCCCCAGAACTTGTTGCAGTCGCGGGCATTTCCTTAGTCGAGGCCCCCCTCGACCGGGAAGGACCTCCGGACCCAGAGACCTCAGCTGGCCCTGGTACTGGAGTCACATGCCCGGGGCTAGCACCCCGAGAAGACACTAATGCAGGTGCAGTCGCCGCAGTTGTAGAAGACCTCCCCCTCCGGGAGAAGGAGCTGCTGCAGAGGGTGCAGGCCTGACGGACCTTCCGTCGGCATGCTTTAGCTTCCTCTTCCGGCTCGAGGGTTCGGCCGCCGGCTCCTTGCCCTTGCCAACGACTTCGGTCCTTGGCTTCGGGGCAGGGGCAGAGCCACCTTCAGAAGCCCCAGGGATCACCACCCTGGAAGTCGATCATCTCTTGATGACACCGAGGTCGTCAAGCACCGGCATCGTCCACCGGAGCTCCTTGCAGAACTGTACTTCCACGTTCAGAGGGAGGAAAGCTGGTGGTGGGGTCAAGTCATCACCCGAGACGTCGATGCCGTGCTGGAACTTCTTGAGATGAAACTCCAAGGTCGTCCCCTTCATGTTGGACTTCAGCCCGGTCTCGACCCGGTCGTCGTCCATCACACTGTTGAGGGTCCAAGCGAGTTTTTCTCTCCTCTTCAGCGGTGCCCACCTGTTGACCAGGAAATTGCAAAGTACCATCTGAGGAGTTAATCCTCCCTCAACACATTGGCAGATCCTGGTCAGAGCAGGGTTGAAGGCATCCGACAGCACCGGAGCTTCACTCCAGACTGCAGTGTCGATGTTGGGGAGGCCTTCGGCAGCTCCAGCTTCTCGTGCTCCTCCACCCGGATGACTATCCAGTCTTTCTTCCAATCGTCCCACTTTCCAGAGGGAAATGACCGGAGGTACTTGAATGGGCACTTCTTGCACTTCACAAAGTAGTAGAAGCCAAGATACTCATCACTCCTTCCGGTGGTATGGACGGTGAAGAAGGTCCGGAAAAGCTCAATGCAGGGTGGATGCCCACCCACATTTCACAGAAGTGGACGAAGACAGACACTAGAAGAATGCAGTGGGGGCCAAGGTGGTACAGCTGCAGACCATAGAAGTCTAGCAGCATCAAGAAAAAGGAGGAAAAAGGTGGGATCAACCCCACCATGGCGTACGCAGAAAAGTACACCATCTCGCCGGCATGCTCCTTCTCAAATGGGAGCTCTCCCCCGGCGCGGACCAGGTGGTTGAAGAAGTCCAGGGACCACCCCATGAGGGCCCGGACCTTCTTCAGGTCACTTTCAGTCTTCAAGCGGCTCTTGTGGAGACCCAACTCCATCGCAGCACAGCAAGGCAAGGGAGGAAAAGCAAGCACAAGTTTGGGAGTTCGAGCGCAAGTTCAGATGAGAGGCGTAAAGAACCCCAGACGGTGCGCACTTTCCTTCTTAAGTAAGCCCCTGCAACGCTTGGATGGAAACCACAGGGAAGCCGAAGATACTATTCAAAAATTTCACCCTGCCGATGACAAGAGGGCCCGGGACCATCCCGACGATCAAGTCGAGGTTCTTACCCAGGCAAACGGTTGTCATCATGAAAGGCGGGAAGCCCGAAGGCGGCGGCCTGACAAGGTGTGCGGAACCGATACGATTTTTGTATCGGGAACCGGCGACCTTCAATTGCGTGAGATCCGCACGCCAAAGATCTCATTTGCCACACCCGGGATATGCCACGCGGCAAGGATTTAACTCCAAAACTATCGCCAACAGCACATCTGAAGACCTTTGAAGACTCGGCTCAAAAGTCGAAGGATGGACCCACCTCCGGCGGAATGACTTCACCTAAGGGGTCTTCCCCAAAGGTGGGCCCAGGGGGCCACTGTCGGTACCCTGAGTACCGTATACCACTTGAGATTGCAAAGATCTCAAGGAAATGTCATTTACTTGATTTGAAGACCTTCGAAGGCCTACATGTCAGACATAACCGGATCCGCTTCCCCAACATGGTTAGTCCTAGGGTCGCCACGTGTACCATCAAACCGGAGCTACCGCCCACAAGGGGGAAGCTCCGGGCTATGTACCATAACAGCACCCCCGGACCTAAGCCCAGTCCGAGGGAAGCTCCGGAACTGACACGTGTCTGGTGGCACCGGACCTATCTGTTCCCCACAGTATGCTCCGGAGCTGCCACGTGTCCAACCGTCGGATCTTCAGCCTCAAACCTCCGGTAGAATCCACAACGGCTCCGGATCTTCAAAGGGAAATCAAGGACTTCAAGACCCGATTAAGTGTCATTAATACCATGTTAATGACACACGATCGGACGACCCTTATTACCAGTAACGGCGCTGTCAAAGCCCGTAACTCGGTCATTAAGGGTAATTAAGTGCATCAAATGTGTATCAATATTAGTAGCCGCCGGGGCCACATGTCGGGCCAGGCCAACTTGTAACGGTCTGTCCTTATACTATAAAAGGACAGGCCGACGATACATAGAGAACAGCTGGTCTGATCGGCTCACACGCGCTCTCAACTCACGTCACCTGAGTTGAGTTCATACATCCAATACAACACCAACACACCCCGTGGAGTAGGGTATTACGCTCAGGTGGCCCGAACCACATAAATCTTTGCGTCTCCTGTGTCATTTTACATTTCACCTTCTTGAATCTCCGCACGCCCACACCGAACTTCAAACTCCGCAAACACTTTTAGTAGTGTCGGGAGATCTACCGGATCAAAACCACTGACAGGTGAAAAGGTACATCTCTTCATACTGATTATATTCCTCTTCATTATCTCCCACATTCTCAACCCCAACAATATTTTGCTTTCCAGAAACAACTATGTGCAACTTCTCAGTTTCTGGATCTTGAACATAAAAAACTTATGCAACATTATCAGCGAGAACCCACAGGTCATCTTTGTAACCCACTTTATTCAAGTCTACTAGTGTCAGCCCGTAATTGTCCACTTTCAAACCATCAGGATGTTTGACCCATTGGCACTTAAATACGGGCATTACCATTCTTTCGCCATAATCGAGTTCCCATATTTCCTCTATGAACCCGAAGTATGTGGTCTTCTGCCCTTGTGAATCATAAGCCTCAATAGAACAGACCCATCTGTGATAAAATATCTTCACAGACAGCTAGCCTAAGTAAAGAACCGCCTATGATAATGTGTATTCACAGGCGGCTAGCCTAACTAAAGAACCGCCTATGATAATGTGTCTTCACAAGCGGCATCACTTCTCCGCCTGTGAAATTGCGGATTATCACAGACTCTTCGTTTTAGGCGGTTTTAAAAGCCGTTTGTGATAATAGGTTTGGAGCCGCCTGTGATGAGCCTTATTGTACTAGTGTCTCTAACAAGCGTTCATAAAGCTTGTTGTTTTTCCGACGTACCAATGCCACAGATATTCCAGGTTACAATATTCCAGCCTCAATTGTTTCATATAAGATAATCCATAGAGAAATCACTAGTAAGAAATAATAGGGATCCAAAGGAAACCCCAATAAGCATAAGCAGTAACCAAGAATAGCAACATAGGAAACCACCACTGGCTAGGATGTTTCTTAGCATAAAAGACATGATAACAACCACGTAAGGCCTCAGATTCCAAAACACACAATGAAATCCCCCCAAAACACACAATGAAATCAAAATTGCCAGGAAATAGCTCAAGTGGCCTAGTAGACAGACCCATCCCAAGACAAAAGTGAAACTTTAGTGTCCATCCTCCCACCTCAGATGCATTCGCCTGCCTCGTCGTCATGGAACTCATTCTTTGGGGGAGCAGCTGCACCGCCCTGATCTCCAAAGGAGAAATGCAGCAATGTTCAGTGGTTACTCATTGAAGAACGCAAATGGGAATTTCAGGAAAGTTTTCATCAGCATTAGCGACATCAGATAGGTCGGGAAATTCATAACAAGCAAAGCAGTTAGTTGAATGAGATAAAGAAATACCCCCAATGGCCTTGCTCTTAGTAGATTTCCCTTTCTGCACTACAGCTACCGACTCCTGCTGAGTTTGAGACCCTGGCTGTGACTTCACACCCTTGGACTATGTTCAACAGCTGATTCCGCTATTGGAGAGATGCCTTTGCTTTGAGCAAGTGTTGACGGTCGTTAAGTACCAATTTTGACCGTTAATATAACTCAATTATAAGAAGGAGTAGAGATTTTTTTACACGCATTGCTTTTAGAAATAACCTAGTTTCACTTTTACTTGGAAAGAATTGTGCATGCAGGTATTTTATATAGAATTGAGGTAAACCCAAGAGAGCGATCCGGGAAAATACATTCCTAGCCAATCAAACATTGACATATGGCAACACACGGATCAAATGACTCACCTACAGATGTACCCAAGAGAATCTGACGGTGTAGCACCCATAAGTGGTCAGAGGGCTGACCTGTCAGCCTTAAGGAGAAAGCACACTGCGGGAGGAGCCAGGAAGGGATCGGTCGAACCCCTGACTCGGCCGACTCATTTCTGGCATCAAACCCGATCTCTTTCTACGTGTCGACTCCCTGTGACTTCCTGAAGGCGACTCCGACTGCTTCGCGCACAATTAGTGGCGGGAACCGGCTAAACTTCGTGTATAAATAGGACCCCTCACTTCAACACACACCACTTGAGCATCCCTCTCTTGTATACACACTTCTTCCAAGTCTTTAGTGGAGTTTAGGCTATAGAGAGGAGCCTCTAATCCCATGATTATGTTGTTAGAAAAGGAAGCATTGTAAGGATAAATGGGGATGGTCCCTGACCGAGAAGTATTGTCAATCTTGAGACCATTCTTTACCACCAGGCTGCAGGGTATGTCGAGAAGGTTTTCCACCATAACTTGAGCAGCCACGCGAGTGATATTAGGATCACCATCATTCCACTGAATAAGCTGACCAGAGGACGAGCAAATTTGCCTCAAGTACTGGTTCTGACAGAGGAAAGCCTGACAACATGATCCAACACTTCTTGATGAGAGGGGTACTGCAAAAGTTCATAGGGGCTAGAAGCTGCTCCAAAAATCAATGTAAGAAATATTTGGGTTTTCTTCTTTCATTCTGGTGGCAAATTTGGAAGGAGCGGAACCGACGTATTTTTCAACACCAAGACCTTCCTCATCTGCAAGTGGCTCGCATAACACTAGAAGAAATAAATTTACTGGAGTTGGTCTCGCTGTGATAAGTTTCTGCTAGAGCTTCTGGTAACTGTTGATAGGAAGGTGTTAGTTCATATATTTGTAAGCAAGACTTTGTACTACTTTATCTGTACGGTGTCTAGGTGTTGTACCCCTTATGATGTAATTCTCTCTTTCGTCTTAATGCATTGGCAGCGCTCCTGCCTATTATTTCAAAAAAAAAAAAACTGCAAAAGTTCATAGGAGCTGCATCATGCTTAAACAAAGCAGAATTGCCTGTTGCCAATCGAGTGTGGATTGGCAGCAATCAGAGCATTGCTATCCGTCGCATGACTCCGCCAGTAAAGTCAATACCAAAAGGATGCTTCCCATAGTTAACCACATGCTGGCGAGCTTCATTCTCCACATAGGTCGCAATGTGATGCATATAGTGCGTACGCTGGGAATTAGGGAGTACCTCCTCCGAAAACGCAAGCACCATTTCTTCATAGCCCTTTTGGACCCCTCCGTAAATGAAGTAGACAACCCGACCCTTGCGATGAGGACCGCCATCTTCGAGCTGGGAGAGGGGCGGAAGGAAGCAGGTGGGGTTGATGGCGAAGTTCGCCATTAGCATGAACAGTGAGGGAATGGAAGAGATAACAAGGTACCAGCTCAAGGCGAGAAGAAATACGGGGATCAAGGGGAGAGGGATCGCCTCAACTCCGCTCAATGGTGAGAACAGTAACGAGCAGACGTCGCTTCGGTTTTCTCCCTACATATCGGCAGGTTGCCAGGGAATTAAATCCCGAACTAAGTTCTCAAGGGATGACACATCAGAGAACTCGTTGAAGGTTTTAAGCACCCAGCATTTACCTTTAGATTGAAATTTCTTAAGGCATATACTAAAGCTTTGTGACCATAATAAAAATAGAATCGACAGCGAATCGACCCTTTGCATGAAGACCTTAAATGACGCATTGCTAAGCAGTTAGAACATCGGGTGTAACTATGAGAGCCATGGAAAGGTGTACCTGCCGCAGATGAAACCATCAAGGTAGGATTTTGCTGTTGATTCTATTTTGTATGCAGGTTCGAAATAGCACTCTTCAAATTTGAGAAAAACCCTTGATACAAGAATGAGGGAGGATAGAACACCTTTGGTGCAACTTCTACCAGATGAATGCTGAAGCATAGAGTTGAAATGGGTTGGACATGTTCCGAAGATACATTGAGTACGTAGTACTATTGGAAAATAGAAAGAGCCAATCTTGATCAAATCTGAACCAACATGAGCAGAGGAAAGTGCTAATTGACTTTCTGGACATGAGTTGCGAGACTTCGCAATAGCACGATCATGACGAAGCTGCATAGAATGTTGCAAACCACAATATTGATTGAAATGAGAGGATCTGAGATGTTTTTCTTTTATGAGATAGTGGTCCAGCAGGCTTCCTGTTCCTTTGACCACTTAGGATATTTCTGCTGCCAATTTGCACCTCCATCTCTCCATAGATGAAAAGTCATATCGAAGTGCTTTGCGGAACATTGCTTCACTGAGAAAATCAGGAAACCCATGGCGAGGAGCTTACCTTCCGGTCGATGATTCTAACTTGCAGCTATTTGCTGCTGCCACTTATGTTTCGGTCCGGGATAGGCAGTGTGCGCGCTTTTGGACCTCTAGCTGGCTGCAAGGACGTGCACTTTCGTCTTTGTTCCCTGTCCTATACAAAGTAACCAGAGGAAAGTGACATACTGTTGCTGTGGCCTTGCAACAGTCTACTTGGATCAACGATATTGCACCCCACATGACTTCTAAGATTTTTCTTGATTTCCTCAGGCTTTGGTTGTTGATCAGTGAGTCTCCCGTGCCTCTGAGCGATGCAGGCCCTGACCTTATTGTCAGGATGTGAAGCCTCTGGTGTATACTCATCCCGCTCTACATACCTTATGCAATTCGAAGGGAGTTGTCGGTCCATCTTCCCAAATACCACCTGGTCAGCTTGGGCACCTCCAAGACTCAAATGCTTCCTCTGGCTCCTACTCCAGAATAGAATCTGGACCGCGGACCGCCTTCAGCGTCGAGGTTGGCCGAATAATTATTTTTGTGCATTGTGCCTTAGAAGCTTAGAAACTGCTTATCATTTGTTCAGTGAGTGCCATGTCGCCAGGGTCATTTGGTCCCTGGTCAGTGTCTCGGTTGATGATAGCTGCCCGCTGTTAGAAAATAGGAGGCAAATTACTGAATAATTCCGGAAAAACACGAGAAAACAACAGCGATCGGCAAACAGACGGGACGAGAAATAACGTGTACCGATTTGAAGCCGAACGAGCAGCTGTAGATCCGACGGCGAACACCCGCTGCAGACGTTGGTGACGACGTTGAGCCGCAGCGCCCGATCTCCTCGGTAGGCGAGCAGTGGTGAAGAACGCGAGCAGTCGCGCGAAGTGCTTCCCAAAAACCTTATTCGCACTCTCCCGGTGCAGGATCGCAAGGGCGTGCGATTCCGGAGACCTGCTCTCCCGATCGTCGGTGCACGCCGGCGCTCGGGATGGAGTAAACTAGAAGGCGGCGCAAGGAACGCGAACGTGGGAATAATCTGATCGTGGGATGACTGTTGTACCGCGCACCCCCGTATTTATAGAGTCCCACGGAGGCGGTTCGTATGCGATCCGAAGGATCCAGATCCGAACTGACTCCGCAGTCGTATACGCGTCCGTCTCCAACGACTTGGACTCTGTCTCGGGTAGCCCCAAAAATACGGAAGCCCAAAACCCAATTTAATTTTCTGCAAAAATATAAAATATGGGCTCGGCTCGAGGCTCGAATTCACAAGAACACACGAACACACACGCGCGCGCGCGCGTGCGGGGCGTGGCAGGGCGAGGCGAGGCGTGGCGAGGAGGAGGAGGAGCGCGCGTGGGCCATCCCTCTCTTCCTCTCTTCTCTCTCACTCAAGAAGTGGAAGAGCAACCTCTCTTATATATAGTGGTTTCTCCACTTCCACTTCCCATGTGAGACTAAACACTTAGCACTACCCCCTCTTGCCCTAATTAGCCTTTAAGATTTTCTAGGATTTATTTCTGAATTAGTATTGGGCTAAACCCATTAATTCCAACACCTGCATCCCCAAAGTTGGTGTTCCGGATCCTTGCTGTAGGATTGGTTTAGGAATCTCTCGGCCTCTGCTCCAAAACCCTTCAGTCTGTTTTTGCGGCAGTTATATGGTTGATATGGAAGGAACACAGCGCGCACACCTTCCAAAATGATGAGCGTTTTGTGGAGGTTCTTCTCAAAGACCTCAACAAAGAATTAAGATCCTGGTTGATGGCCGGTTGCAAGGTCCTGTGTTCTGTTATTCATTCCCCCGTGCCATCTGTGTTGTAATCTTCATTTTTCTTATTTTCTGGTTTTTTTTCATATATTGTATATGTACTGCTACTTCTTCTTATAATGGAATGCCATTCTGGCTTCTCAATTTTTTTTTTCAAGAAACCGACTTGTTTGGTGGATACCTAGAACTTCTGAAGTTGTAATATAATGATGATGTTGATATTCAACTTGAAAACCCACGAATAAACCGTCCAAGCATGCAGCTCTGGAGAGCTAAGGCTACAACAACGTCAGAAAGGCAAAGCGAAGAGTAACGGAAGTTAACCAACATAGCGAAAGCATCGTTGGATGGAGAAGGATGATGGACCGTGACACCAAAGACGTGACATACCTGTTGCTGAAAAAATGAGCCCCATACGAAAAATTCTAGTCTGCAATAGAAGCGCTAAGATGTGGATCAGCCACAGAAGTTATGATGGAAAGAGATCCGTATTGTCAATAATCAAAGCAATTGTCAGGGAGACTTCACCAAGACAAAGATGGATCATGCAGCAATGGAAGATACCTAGTAAAGCAGAACTGGGTTATCACACGCACCAAGATCTAGTGGTAGCCGTCACAGAGAGCATCGAACTGCTGGGAGGATAGAGCTAGTAGCTACCATAGCCAGAGAAGCAAATGGCAAGGAGTGCGGGTCTGGCGGCTGCCGGCGCCGGAGCGGCGACCGGCAGGAAGGGTAGGAGCTGCTCGCTCTCGCTCAGGTGGGTGAAACTGCTATCCGCTACCGTCATACTTTATACTGTGTAAAAAGCTAAATAAAATTGTCTGGCAATGCATTTGATGCAACAAGCCTCCAATCTAGTAAATGCAAAAATTGAAATTAAAATGCAGGGTAGTTTATCTAAAGAAGAAACGAAAAATGTTGAGGTCACATGTGATACCAATACATCTAGCAAAATATTAAGAAATTAAATGACATTACAAGGGAAAAAAGGCAATGTGGCTGAAAAAGCAGCACAAATTTTGAAAACGATATAAAAGTGTATAAAAGTGCTAAACTTGCAATCCTCCTTCCAAGTAATATAAGATTATTAGATTGTCTGCAGATGCATACTGTAAAGCATTAGATATGTGTAAATTTAGAGGATTTAAAGTAAGATACTAAAAAAATATAAGTCTTTAAAGTATACTTTAGAGTATGCTGATACGGATAGTCTTAGACAAGCAGAACATCAGAAGACTTTCTGAGAGAAACCGCTGGTCCCACCTCTTCCCCTCGCTTTCCTGCGGGCGACTTGCGCCTCTTGTTTGATTCTTCTTTGCATCCACATCCTCTGCAGTAACTGCACTGCAGTTACTGCGTGCAGTTACTGCGGCTGACGTGTGGGCCCGTGAGGCATGGGACCCACATGTCAGTCGCAGTAACTGCAGTGCAGTTACTGCAGAAGATATACGTCCTTCTTCTTTGGTCGTCGCCGTCGGCTGCCTCTGCCTATCTTTATAAACACCAACAATTCTCGCCTTCCGCCCCTACTCGCCACGAAACAGCCGCATGAGATAGGGACCCGTCCTCCGTCTCGGATCACAAGCAACCCCGGCCCGGCTGCGGCACCTTGCCTTGTTGTGAAGCTGATCCTACCTGGTCGCCATGGCCGCCGTCGTCGCCGTGGAGAACCTGAACCCCAAGGTGAGGCCGCCGCATCTGCCTGCTTCTTCTCCTATATGTCCAGTTATGGGAGGCTTGTTATGGGTGACTTTTTTGTGGAAAAAGATTGGATTTTTGGTTGAGGTGCGCGAGGCGTCCAATGGATTTGGTGTTTCGTGTTCTTGATTTGGCGCGTCAGGGGTTTGAGTGAAAATCGTAGCATGATTCGGTGCAGCGGCTATTGCCTTTACGTAGTTCTTGCTCTTGCGATCTGATCATCTGATGACCTGAACATTTTGACTCAAACATCAAAACTTAGGATGCATATTCTTTTTCTCGGAAACTAATCTTAGCGACCAAGGGTGTGTCCATTTTTAAGGTGGTATTTAGTTTTTTATTTATTTTTGAGCTCGTATGGAGCAAACTGTGATTATTTATGTTATTGATAGTGAATGTAGTATTTCCCCCCTACCCCAGATGACGGAGAGGTAGATCTCAGTACCATTTTGGCTGCTGGCTTGCCCTTTTTTTGTATGTGTAATTTGGTTTGTTTAATGCCATCTATCTTGGCATCGTTTCCCCCTTTGACTTTAGTGGGTCTTGCCTATGGCCATTTTATTTGGACCGGGACTGTTGCACCGCTGCATCCATGTTGATGCTGTAGCAAAGTACTGTTGTTTTGGTGAGAACAGAGGTGCTACTTGGTTGACAACTCTTGCCTTGTAAAGATTCTATAGTTACTTGCGCGGGTGGGTTGTTTAGAACATGAGGATATTCAATTATTTATATCACTCATCTATTTTCCACTCAACAAGAAACTACCATTTACCCCAATGTAATCATGTCCTTGCTTAGAATTATTGTAACATTTGCATGGTTCTCAGGCTTAGCAAAAATAGAAAGGTAGCTCGTCCTTTGAACTTCACTAAACGTAATCGCAAGTTTGTAAAGCTGGTGAATTTTCTATTTTAGGTGCTAAATGTCACACCTGGTAATAAGAAGACAACCAGATGCTTTCCACATGTATGCCAGGATCAGTTCAACTTATACATGTGTAGATGAAAGTGAAATACTATAAATAATGCCATGTTCGAGTACATCACCTTATTACGTAAATGACCTTCCAGGTCTAAAAGAAAAATACAAATAGCAGCTGAAAAACATATAAAGGGCTCCAAGCACAGGCATTGCACGAGGGATACGTCAGCCTAGAACATCTCATCGGGATCTCCATAGAAGTCTTGGTTCTCCACCTCTTCGTCTTCATAGACTGGGAGAAAAATATGCAACTAACAAGTTTGAGTACCAACGGTATTCGCAAGTTGGGAAGTTATGACATGAGGTTCACAACAAGCAAGACAAATAATAGGTAAAACACTATACCAGTTACAACCTACTCTTAATGTTGTTAAGCACCTACGTCTAGGTTAAATCCCAACCAACATCCCAAAATTACAAGGTAAGTCTAATCCCAAACCATCCATTATTTATCCATGTGCTAATTGTGAATTTGGTTCCAAGCCGCTCGTGTCCGTGAGCACGGCTGTCTAGACAGTTTGACAAAACTCTGCAGAGTGTGTATCCTTTACCCACATTTCGTGATTTCATCCCCTGTTGCCAGATAGACTAGATAAACCTCCCTTTTGCTAGCGGCGGCCAACCACTATACACACTTCTGTAGGTGTGCGGCTAGGAGATCACTACGAGGTCTTTCTGATGGTTCTCCCAACTTGCAATTGGTACTCTGAGGTTTCACCGCTTCGGCACCTGGAGTCTATTTTCCCTCCGCCAGGAGAAGCCCCCTCTTGAGACATGCGGATCTCAAGGCAGTACTCTGAACCAATTCCCCGCTCGTTTGATTACGAACGCTACACCGGGAGAGACCAAATTACTAAACCAAGTTGTCCCATATACAACCCTGTGGCGATAGTGTATGGCTTAGCAACTTTCTCCATAAACCGGTCCTTAGAATCCGATAGGTGTCAAACCCCAAATCAAGGTCTTGTGCACGCATGCACCATACCAATCAACACCCTCTATCAGATTCCTATCCACTAATTTCATATTTGCCAACATTTCATGGATCATAGTAAATCAAATACAAAATGTGGATAAGTTGTTCATATTAAATTAAGCATGGCTAAGCGTGAACTAGTTAAAATTAATCCACCCAAACCATGGCGACAAGGAATACTGTGGAAAATCTAGGAATAACATAACATAGGATTCATCTTTTAATTTAACATGCATCTAACTAAAACTTAACAAAAAGGGTGCAAGATGGTTAAGGAACTTGCCTCCAAAGTGAGCTTGGTGGTCGACGGGAAACTGGTGCTCATGAAGATTGAAAGTCGGTTCTGACCCCGACTCTAGATACGATGATGCACATAAAATGATAACATACAATAAGAACAATCACAAAATGCACACAATACAATAAACATAAAATTTTGGTGGCAAAATTGAATTATTCAAAGTTAACCAGGGATAAAACATATTTTTAAGTTTTCAAAATATTTATTTTGAATTTTCTAAGTTTTTATTCATTTTTCTGCATTTATTCTCTATTTTATACAATTTTCAGTAAATCTGTAAATATATAAAATGTTGGAAATGATCTTTAAAGTGATCAGGGGCTAGACTGTAATTTTCCTAACTAGCCAAGGGCTAAAAATAGTATCAAATGAATTTCCAGGGGCTAATTTATGAAATCCACAGTCAAATCACGATTTTTATAAAGTTCAGGGCCTCTTTTGCATTTTTCTTGGGTTTCTACATGATTAATTTATTTTCCAGGGGCTAGTCCGCAAAATGGCAGGGGCACCGGTGCAAAATTCCAGGCGCGCAGTTTAATTTAAATTCTAGCCGTCGGATCTAAAATCTAGGAATCAGATTTAACTAAACGAAGGGGTACGTTATGTTCTAATCTCGGCCACACGTTTGAAACGGAGGGTCTACAACCGGTCACGTCATCCGGCGGCAGGGCACGCGGCGGCCGGACCACCCAGGGGCGGCGGCGCCCATGGAGGCTCGCTGGAGTTGGCCAAAACGGCGCTCCAGTGGCCCAGGATCAATGGGGAATGGGGGAAATGAGAGAGAAGATGGTGGAGAACCTCACCGTGGTGGTGCGCACGCAAGATCAGGTGGTGGCGGCGGAAACGAAGGAGACATACCTGGTGGCGGTGGCGGCTAGGGTTTGAGCACGGGAGAGATAAAAGTGAGGCGCTCGGCTCGGGATTTATAGGGGAATGGTGGAAAAATGCATGGCAAAATTATTGGGCGCTATCACGTGGCTTGATTGTGGAGAAACGGGCGACATTGAATCGGGGAAAGTGGGGCGACGCGGCGCGCGCGTTACTGGCGGCACGGCGGCTCAGTGGAGGGGACGAACCTGACGAGTGGGGCCTGGTTGCAGTGGGAGGGAGAGAGGGGGAGGGGCGCGGGAGTGGAGCGGGCCGGCGCTGGGAGAGAGGGGAATTGGGCCAGGAAAGGGAAATCGGCTCAGGTGCGTGTTTTCTTTTTCTTTTCCTTTTTCTTTTCTCTTTTGTTTTACTTCCCTTTTATGATTTAAATTTATACTGAATTTCTAACAAATTTAAATTTCAAAAAATTCACACAATCAACACACATGATGCACTTTTCTTATATGAATTTTTATTCCCAAAAGAAATTACTTTTGTAGCTCTTCAAAAATTAATTTTACATTTTTTTTTTCTTTCCAAAAATTGGGGTGTTACCTTAAACAATGCGTATGAGTTGCTGCCAACCTTTGTGTGTAAACTTGATTTTCACCATTGTGGTTGACATCAGTTTTCATGCTTACACTATTTGGGAAAGGAGAATCATTTTGTTCCCCTGTTCTCTACATCTTTTTCCCTATTTACCTGCTCTGCTTTTGTTTGCCTACAAAGGTTGCATTGTCCTTTATTTTTTACTCTATAATAAAAATATGTTGTCTTGTGTTTGCATTTCTTTCTCTTGCTGCATTCAATATTTCATTAGCTCTATACTTCTGCTAGATTTGCAGCATCCGTCGCCTTGTCTACATGAATATATTTATCACTTCAGGAACTCTTGTTCTGTCATGTAACAATCTGGTGTTTTGTCACCTTTCTTGGCTACAGTTCTGAATGGAAACCTTATTAGCTTCATCGTGGTTTCATTCAATATTATTCACCAGCATTTCGTGTTTTCTTTATTGGTATAAGTGACTATTTTCTATCTGTTGGACCATTACTTGATCAGCCATGTCTCTCTAATACCTAGCTAATGCAGATGTAATTATTGCAGGTCCTAAAATGTGAGTACGCAGTGCGTGGAGAGATTGTCATCCATGCCCAGGTATCTTGGTTCTTGATTGACTACTGTCTATTACATCACTAATGCTTTGAGTTTGCTTTAATATGGTATTATTCTGTTCAGATTCTCTAATTGATGGAATAAGTCTTGTAGTCCTTTGGTCTTTGGTCCCCTAGTCCCTTGTACCCTTGTGCTTAGTTTGTTGTACCTTAGTCATTGGTCTTTGGTCCTTGCTGTACTCATCTTAGACTAGAGGACAACATCTTGACTGCTTTTAGGACAGCAGTTAGGACAACAGCATCTTGACTGCTTTTAGGACGGTTGTTAGCATCTTTAGGACAGCACTTTGCATGGCATCTTGGACTAGCAAGAAGGCATATGCATGACTGGTTGGCTGCCCTTGGGCTGCTATAAATATGTATCCCCAACCCCTTAGAGGGTATGGCATTGTGTGAGTAATAGACAAGAAAATTGCCTCAACTCTCTAGTGTCATCCTCTCTTCAATGAGAGTAAAAATTCAGCTCCTAACACTTGGTATCAGAGCCGTTCTATCCTGTAGCTTAAACATCTCTTGCTCATCTCCTTCCCGCGCCTCTCCCTGTCCACAACCGGTAGCAGGAACACCAGCTGCCCCAGCTCATCTCTCTTCCCCACACACCAGCTCCCCACTAGTGCGCGATGTCCGACGGACAGTCTCAGCGTTCGGTCGCCTCGAGCGCGCGGCAGACGGAGGTCGCCGCTGCGGAGGAGCGCGAGCGAGCGGCGGCAGAGGCTGCGGCGACGGCGGCACTAGCGGCAAGGTTGGCGGCGGCGGAACTGGCAGCAGCGAGGGCGGAAGTGGAAGCAGCGGCGGCTGCAGCGCGTGCAACGGCAACAGAGCTGGAGGCTCTACGCGGCAGTGCTCCAGCGGCTCCGTCGACGGCGGCGTCGACGATGAGCTCAGGTTGGCAAGGGAAGTGGCGCGAGCACAGGAGATGCATCGAGTAGCCGCACGTTCCCATGGGCACGATAGCCGCAGCCCAGGCCGGCGCGGACGTGCTGGTGGCGCTCCCGGTGGCGGCAGCGGAGTCGACGGAGAATGCGGCCGTTACAGGCAGCGCGGTTCGCCCTCCCCAGATCGGTATCATGGACACCATGGGGTCCAGGCCATTGTCAGGGATGTCGGTCCCGGCGGTGGGTGGCCTACCCTCACCAAGACCAACTACGTCGAGTGGGCCGCGGTGATGAGGGTGCGGCTCCAGGTGCGACACATGTGGGAAGCAGTTCGGTACGGCAACGTCGATACTACGAGGATCGACGGGCGCTGGATACCCTCATTGCTGCAGTCCCGCCCGAGATGCAGTTCTCGCTTTCCAAGAAGCGGACTGCTAAGGAGGTTTGGGACGCCATCGCTGCGGCACGCATCGGCAGCGACCGCGCCCACAAGACCACACTGCAGGCGCTTTGCAAGGAGTGGGAGAACCTGGCCTTTAAGCCAGGTGAGGACGTCGATGACTTTGCTCTTTGTCTCAACACTTTGTTGAAGAAGTTGGAGCAGTTCAGCGACGACACCTACGACGAGGAGAGAGCTGTCGAGAAGCTCTTCCGTTGCATCCCCGAGAAGTACAAGCAGATCGCTCGCTCGATCGAGTCTCTGCTGGACCTCTCCACGATGTCGATCGAAGAGGCGATAGGTCGCGTCAAGGTCGTCGACAGCGACGAACCACAGCCTCTATCGGGGCCTATCACCATTGGCGGGAAGCTTCATCTCACTCGCGAGCAGTGGGAGGCTGGCCAGGGTGATCGGAAGAAGGGGGAGTCCTCTTCCTCGACAGGTGGCCGCAAGCGCGGCAAGCCGCACAAGGGGCGCAGAGGCGCCCAGGCCGGGGCACAAGGACGTGCCCGCGGAGGTGCTTAGGGCGGTGTCGCCGGCAACCACAAGCCGACACCTGCCACAACTGTGGCGAGCTTGGTCATTGGGCCAGGGAGTGTCGACAGCCACGACGTGGTCAGGCCCACGTCGCACAAGTGGAGGAGGAGGCCCACGTCGCACAGGTGGAGGAGCCAGCTTTGCTCATGGCACATGGAAGCATCAAGCCACCTCTAGCGGCATCGACTGCAGCGGCTCTCTTTCATCTTGATGAGCCGAGAGCACACGCTCTCCTCGGCGACGGCTCCAGCAACGACAAGACTGACGGATGGTGCCTCGACACCGGCGCCACCCATCACATGACCGGTCGACGGGAGTTCTTCACCGAGCTTGATCCCAATGTCCGAGGCTCCGTCAAGTTTGGTGACACCTCCGGCGTGGAGATCAAGGGTGTTGGCTCCGTCCTCCTCAGCGCTAAGTCCGGTGATCACAAGGTGCTCGTCGGAGTCTACTACATCCCCGCGTTGCGAAACTCCATCATCAGCTTGGGACAGCTGGATGAGAGTGGTTCGCGCGTGGAGATCAAGGACGGAGTCATGAGGATTTGGGATCGCCATTGTCTCCTTCTTGCCAAGGTAACTAGAGGCACCAATCGACTCTATATCCTTCACGTGCAGGTAGCACAACCTGTCTGTCTTGCCACTCATCGGGTGGACGAGGCATGGCAGTGGCACGAGCGCTTTGGGCACCTTCACTTCGAGGCCCTGAAGCAGCTCAGTGCCAAGGAGATGGTGCGAGGCATGCCATGCCTTGACCACGTGGAGCAGCTCTGCGACGTCTGCGTTGTGACGAAGCAGAGGCGGCTTCCTTTTCCCCAGCAGTCGAGCTTTCAAGCCACGGACCGGCTTGAGCTCGTTCACGGGGACTTGTGTGGCCCGGTGACACCGGTTACACCAGGAGGACGACGCTACTTCCTGCTGCTCGTCGGCGACCTCTCCCGCTACATGTGGGTGGGGGTCCTTGGCAGCAAGGGAGAGGCTGCGAACGCCATCAGGCGTGCACAAGCCACTGCGGAGGCAGAGTGTGGCCGCAAGCTGCGCGTACTACGCACCGACAACGGCGGCAAATTCACGGTGGCTGAATTCGCGTCGTATTGCGCGGATGAGGGTGTTCAGCGCCACTACTCTGCGCCCTACAGCCTGCAGCAAAATGGCGTCGTCGAGCGGCGCAACCAGACGGTTGTGGGGATGACTCGGGCCCTCCTCAAGCAGAGGGGAATGCTGGCTGTTTTTTGGGGAGAGGCAGTGGTGACCGCTGTCTACATCCTCAACCGTTCGCCCACCAAGGCCCTCCACGGCAGGACACCGTACGAGGCTTGGTATGGGCGCAAGCCGGCGGTCTCTCATCTACGGGTCTTCGGCTGCCTTGCGTTTGCCAAGGAGCTTGGCCAGATCGGCAAGCTTGACGACAGAAGCACCCCCGGGGTGTTCATTGGCTACGCGGAGGGCTCGAAGGCCTACCGCATTCTCGACCCAGAGACACAGCGTGTGCGCACGACGCGCGACGTTGTGTTCAACGAAGGGCGAGGATGGGCATGGGACAAGGCGGTGGACGATAGTTCGACCTCGACGAACGACGATTTCATCGTCGACTACGTCTACTTCAAGGGAGCTGGGGGAGTAGGCAACTCTTCTCCACCGAGCGTGTCTACCCCAGCTCCAGAGCGTCCACCTCCACCTCAGCCGGCGACCCCACGCACTCCAGCACCGACGGCCACCCCTCCGGGCACGTCCACTCCGTCACCAGCCCGTGTCGAGCACGACCCAGTGGAGTTTGTCACTCCGCTCTCCCACGACGAGGAGCGCCTCGACAGGTGCTACGACGGCGAGCAGTTGTGGTATCGCAAGATGGAGAACATTCTCGGCGACCAGCCGATGCCGGGACTGGCCCCTCACAATCTAGATGATCAAGATTCGGAGGCGCAGTTGCACCTTGCGTGCGACGATGGCGAGCCTCGTTCTTTCGCGGAGGTCAAGAAACACGCGGCATGGCATGCCGCGATGCAGTCGGAGATGGACGCGGTTGAGACGAACCGCACTTGGGAGCTTGCTGACCTCCCTCGCGGTCACCGCGCAATCACCCTTAAGTGGGTGTTCAAGTTGAAGAGGGATGAAGCCGACACCATCATCAAGCACAAGGCTTGCTTGTTGGCCCGCGGCTTCGTGCAGCAGGAGGGGATCGACTTCGACGATGCCTTTGCCCCCGTGGCACGGATGGAATCCGTGCGACTCCTTCTTGCGCTGGCTGCCCAAGAAGGCTAGCGTGTCCAGCACATGGACATCAAGTCGGCGTTCCTCAATAGCGACTTGAAGGAGGAGGTCTACGTACACCAGCCGCCGGGGTTTGCACTCCCTGGTAAGGAGGGCAAGGTGTTGCGCCTACGCAAGGCCCTCTATGGCTTGCGGCAGGCACCACGGGCGTGGAATGCCAAGTTGGATTCCACGCTCAAGAGGATGGGCTTCGAGCAATGCCCGCACGAGGCGGCCATCTACCGGCGGGGCAATGGGGGAAACACCCTACTGGTGGGTGTCTACATCGACGATTTGGTGATCACCGACACCAAGGATGCGGAGGTGGCAGTGTTCAAGGAAGAGATGAAAGCCACCTTCCAGATGAGTGACCTGGGATCCCTCTCCTTCTACCTAGGGATTGAGGTGCACCAGGCCGACTCCGGGATCACACTTCGACAGACCGCCTACGCCAGGCGTATTGTTGAGCTAGCTAGGCTCACAAACTGCAATCCAGCCCTCACTCCGATGGAGGAGAGGCTGAAGTTGAGCCGCGACAGCACGGCGGAGGAGGTGGATGCTACACAGTACCGACGTCTTGTGGGGATCCTTCGCTACCTCGCCCACACACGGCCGGACTTGGCATTCTACGTCGGCTACGTTAGTCGGTTCCTGTAATGACCGACGGCGGAGCACCAGCAGGCTGTGAAGAGGATCATCCGCTATGTTGCGGGGACTCTCGATCACGGCCTCCACTACTCAAGGTGTCCTGGGGAGGCACACCTTGTCGGGTACAGCGACAGCGACCACGCTGGCGACATCGACACCAGCAAGAGCACGAGCGGGATCCTCTTCTTCTTCGGCAAGTGCCTCGTTAGCTGGCAGTCGGTCAAGCAGCAGGTGGTGGCCATGTCCAGTTGCGAGGCCGAGTACATAGCGGCCTCCACCGCTTCGACTCAGGCGCTCTGGCTTGTTCGACTGCTTGGTGATCTCCTCGGTAGAGACACAGGAGCAGTGGAACTCAGGGTGGACAACGTGTCTGCTCTGGCCCTGGCAAAGAACCCCGTTTTCCATGAACGGAGCAAATACATCCGGGTGAGGTACCACTTCATCCGAGGCTGCTTGGAGGAAGGCAACATCAAGGCGATCTACATCAACACCAAGGACCAGCTTGCGGACCTGCTCACCAAGCCCCTTGGGAGACTCAAGTTCATTGAACTTTGCTCCAGGATCGGGATGGTCCAACCCTCCCAGAAGACGACGTACAAGACTTAGGGGGAGAATGATGGAATAAGTCTTGTAGTCCTTTGGTCTTTGGTCCCCTAGTCCCTTGTACCCTTGTCCTTAGTTTGTTGTACCTTAGTCCTTGGTCTTTGGTCCTTGCTGTACTCATCTTAGACTAGAGGACAACATCTTGACTGCTTTTAGGACAGCAGTTAGGACAGCAGCATCTTGACTGCTTTTAGGATGGTTGTTAGCATCTTTAGGACAATACTTTGCATGGCATCTTGGACTAGCAAGAAGGCATATGCTTGGCTGGTTGGCTTCCCTTGGGCTGCTATAAATATGTATCCCCAACCCCTTAGAGGGTATCACATTATGTGAGGAATAGACAAGAAAATTGCTCCAACTCTCTAGTGTCATCCTCTCTTCAATGAGGGTAAAAATTCAGCTACTAACACTAATAACAAGTTAATCACCTCTAAAAGCCATGAAGTTAAGTTGTATAGCTTTCATAGGTTTGTTAGGCTATTAAAGTGGTAGTATTACTTTGTTGAGTAACTAAGAACTGTTGTATGGGCATACCTTGTTTCTAGGTCAGAAATATGTATGTGTTATGTTTAATTCAGGGAAATAATTTAGCATAAAATCATCTTGATGGTTAGAGCCTTTGGCATTACTAGATAGATTTTAGTAATTTAATTTATAGTTGCTCTTTGATTTTGATTATTGTCATTCTAACTAATAAAGGTTACTCTTATTCACCATGTTTTTTTTTGAAGCTCCAAAACTGCAAGGGAAGCCCTCGCAGTAAATATATTGAAATTTGTAAGGGGAACAATATACATAGACGTAGCCACATTACAGGAGTAAAAGAGGCTGGTTGTCGATTTCCTGAGTTAGGAAAAGGCCTACAGACTCGCTATGAACAACTGTAGTCTAGTCCTATCTATTTCCTTGAATCGGCTGCTCTGCGATCCGATAGTGGATCGGAAGCATTGATACCATCCGTCAACCGTTGGTGTTATGTCCCTGAAGATCCTTGCGTTCCTCTGTTTCCATATTTCCCAAGCAGCGGTTGCAAATATTTCCATAAAGCAAGGACCTGTCCATTGTCGTTTGGCCTCCATAATGGTGTCAAAGAAGTACATGTCGCTATTCCAATGAATTCCCAGTATATCCCAGCAAGCGACGCTGAACGGGCAGAGAAAGAACAGGTGATATGTGAACTCCTCTATGTTATTGTTGCAGAGGATGCAAGAGTAGTCATCACCTTCAATCTTGAGGTTCTTACGTTTTAGTAAGTTTCTGGAGTTGAGTCGATCCCTGAACATGAGCCAAACGAAAATTTTAATTTTCTTGAGGGCCCTTGATTTCCATATCCATGCAAAGGGTGATGGGGGGTTGATGTGTGTGTAGAATGAGAGATAGCAAACTCTGGAGCAGTATAGCGGTGTTTTTCTGCCCCGCCAGATATCCTGGTTCTGCCCCCTGGTGTGCGCAGCCTGTTTTATGGTATTGAGTTGTTGTAGTTCTGCAGCAGCTTCGATCGAGAGCGGGGCTAGGAACAGCTGTTGTAAGTCAACCTGAGCATCCATCTGGGCAAAAGAGATGTTTTGATTTTTGGCGAAGGTGAATAGCCTTGGCAGATCGCTTTTAAGTAGATGTCCCTCCCATTCGTCGTGCCAGAGCATAATCGTGTCACCCGGTCCCACCATTATTGTTACTTGTTTTCTGAAATCATCCCATACACTAATGGTGTCTCTCCACCAGAACGATCCTTTAGTGGTGCAATGGGGAGGTTTTCCATTGCTGCAGTGAGCGTGTAGGACCAGGCGTACCCAAGGGATGTCATGTTTGTTATATATTTTGAATAGGAATTTTCCCAGCAGTGACCTGTTCATTTGTCGTAGGCATTTGAGGCCTAGTCCTCCATTATGCAGGGGAGCCGTCACCTTGTCCCAAGCAACCAGTGGCTTGCCTTTCCCTGCCACATCTGACCCTCTCCATAGGCATAGTTTGCAGGATTTGTCAATAGCTTTATCACCCGTCCATTCAGCTTAAGCGTACACATTGCGTAGATTGGGATAGCGGAGATGATGCTATTGACAAGCGTGCATCTCCCCCCATTGATAACCATGTTGCAGTTGATGACAATCTTCTTTCTATTTTGGTGATCATGTTATTAAAATATGTTGCCTTAGGTCTTGAAATCCCCATCGGCAGTCCGAGATATGTGAACGGGAAGGCCCCTTGCTGACACCCCATAGTATGTGCCATGATAGTAGCTTGATCTGAGTCTAGGTTGATCGGCATAATGCTTGATTTACTCCAATTTACTCTAAGCCCTGTGGCGCCAGCAATTGAATGAAGCAGATTTTTAAGAAAAAATAGCTCGCGTTGCGAGGCTTTTAGAACCAGAATAGTGTCGTCTGCATATTGCACTACTGGGAACTTCATATCAGCTGGCTGTTGGATGGGTATAGTCAGCAGCCCTAGTTCGGCTGCCTTATTTATTGTAATCTGGAGGAACTCTGCTCCCAGCACAAAAAGAAGAGGAGATAGCGGGTCACCCTGTCGGACACCCCTTTTGCACTGAAAGTGCTTCCCTGGTACACCATTTAATAGCACTGCTGAAGATGCAGTGGTTAGTATATCAGTAATCCATTGAGACCATTGTTCTGGAAAGCCCATGGTGCGCAGAATGAGGATTAGAAAGTCATGTTCCACCATGTCAAATGCTTTTTCGAAGTCCAGCTTTAAAATGACAATGCCTTTTTTTGATATTTTGCTGATGTATGTATTCATAAGCCCAAGCCATACAGTCCTGAATTGTTCTTTTCTTTATGAATCCATACTGGTTTTCGTGTATCAATCTGTTGATGACATTCTATAAGCGCACAGATATTACCTTGGTGATCAATTTGACCGTTGAGTTTAACAATGAAATGGGTCTGTAATCTCTGACAGTTGTTGGATTGCCTATTTTAGGTAATAGAATGATGTAGGAGCTGTTGATGGGCCTTAAGCTGACTGAGTTGCTGAAGAAGTCTGCACATAAGGAATAAATGTCGTTTTTGATGATATGCCAGCATGTTTTATAGAATTTTGGGTTAAAGCCGTCCGGGCCCGGAGCTTTATCTGTTGGCATGATTTTTAGTGCCCGGTCAATTTCATCTGTGGTTATCGGGTCACAAAGCTGTCCCAGATCCTGATGTTCCTGTATCATGGACCATATCTGTGGCCATGGTTGTATCTGTTCGGATTGACCCAACCGTTGATTGAATTCATCCCAAAGAAGTCTAGCTTTGTCATTGTGGTCCAGTAGTTCCATGCCTTCACTGTCATGGATGATAGTGATGGCGTTTTGCCTGTATCTTTCTGTTGCTGCAGCCATGAAGAATTTAGTTGGTTCGTCCCCCAGATTTGTCCATCTATCCGTGTACCTTTGTCTCCAATAGTCATTCTTGCTTTGTAATAGTTCCAAAATGTGTGACTTGATCAACTCTTTGAATATCCGTTCTTGCATAAAAAGTCCCCTTTGTTCTTCCATTTTGTCGAGAATTAGCAGGGTTTCATTGCATTTGCATATTAGCTTGGACAGACTCCCAAAGCTTTTGCTCCATTGCTTCAATTTGTATCTTAGTCTTTTGAACTTCACGGAGATCCTTCTTGCACTGTTTACGTGCTGTACAGGTTGTTCCCATGATTGTTGTACAATTTGCAAAAATTGCTGGTGTTTAATCCAATAGTTCTCAAATCTGAAGCATTGCGGTTTTGGGATATTTGTGCCTATTTGTGCAAGGCAGGGAATGTGGTCAGATGTGTCTCTTGCGAGGGGTAACAGCAGTGTGTTGGGGAATTTTATTGTCCATTGTAGGGAAGTGAAGCACCAGTCTAGCTGCACCATGAGTGGTGTGTCTTGCATGTTGCTCCATGTGTAGTTTCTTCCCTTAAGGGGGATCTCGATTAACCCCAAATGTTGTATGATGCCGTTGAAAGTATCCATATCTGTGAAGTTCGCTCCATCCCTGTTTCTATCTTCTTCGCTTCTATAGTAGTTGAAGTCTCCTATTATCATCCAGACGTCTTCTGGCTGTATGACTAGATCCCATAGCCATTGAGTGAATTCCTGCCTTGCTTGGCCTGTGCATGGGCCATAAACAGTGGCTAAGTGCCATTTGTCCCCATTCTGTAAGGATGTGAATTGTACGACAATAGCATAGTCCAATATTTGCATCACTTCTCCGTGCAAGATATTACCATTCCAGCACATTAGGATGCCCCCTGATGCTCCTCTAGAAGCAGAGAAAGCAAATTTGGTAAATCTTCGAGGTGCTATTTTTTTTGATGAATGCAATATCTATCATTTCCTTTTTCGTTTCCTGGATGCAGAAGATTTCACAGTCCATGATCTGTTCTATTTTGAACCTCAGTGATCTCTATTTGTTTGTATCATTGATTCCCCGTATATTCCAATTCAAAATGTTCCAATTTCTCTTATTATTGTTGTGGGCCATGAATAACCTTTTTATGATAGGATAGTAGTCCAAAAGTCCCAGGACTCCTGGTTTTTGTTGGCACTTTGCTCACTTTGTTAACTTCCGCCGAGTTGCGGTGTTCCAGCATACTATGGAGAATGAGTATGTTAGTTGTCATGTTTCTTTGTTGCAGTCTTTGGTTCGGGGCTATGTGATTGCAGTTGTTACTGATCCTGCTGCAGAGATCTATCCTCAACCCCTTCCGCCGCCAAGATGAGTCTGATATAGGTGTCAGAAATTTGTATATAGCAACTTGCGGGATTGATAAGATAGGAGGTCTTCTGAGTTTGCTTTGTGGATGCCCGGATGGATTCTGAGTGTGTGTGCTGTTTATAGTTGAAGCACAGTGGACCTTGTTTTGGTATTGCTCTTCAATTACGGTGATCAAACATGGGCTTGGTTCCCAAATTGCGGACCTTTCGCGAAGGTTCTTTATCTTTGGTTTTTGCTCAGGACTCATCTTGCTGGTGGTATTGTCAAAATATGCATTGTACATTTTTCGATGTGGTTTGCTTTTTAACCTGAACCCTGCATGGTTAGACAGTTTTATTGGCCTCCATAGTGGCCTGGAGTACAATTCATGGGTGACCGATCGACGGGTCGAATGCCTCCCCCGATGCCAGAAAGGGTAATCATTTAGCCAAAAGCAATGGACATATATCGTCCTCATCTTCATAGCCCCTGTAGGAGTATTTAGGCCGTTGGGCCCAGAAGCACCCGTGGTAAGGAAACTTTTCCCTGCAGTCCGGCCCACGGTTCCGCGGACCGAATAGGTTGATAAGAACCTAGTGTGGTGGGTGCTATAGGTGAGTACATCTCTGTTGTTTCGAATTTGAATTGGTGGTAGATATGTATTGATATCGGAAGCTTGAATTTCCCGTTTATTTGTTTGAATATTGCTTTGAGGTGAGATACGGACGTGCTGGCAACTTTCTTTGTAGGTGATGACATATAGGTAGCTGTGAGTAATATAGAAGTAGATCATTAAGCTAAGTGCCATACATCTGCCCTTCTGATTCCCTTGAACAGCAAAATTACAGAGAGGGCTCCTAGAGTCCATAAACAGTCTGGTGAGCCTTGCCTCGGACCCTTTTATTGGGCTGGCACTACAATCAGGAGTGACCTTATGCACAACAAAAGACCTGGTTGATCTGTTGACCCCACTACTGTCCTCCGAGCTTACTCTTGCATAGTAGTTTCTTATATCCATAAACCACCATCTCTTGTTGCATGCTCCCCTCCTTCTCCTGTTGAAGCCGCTGTATAGCTGGTATGGGGAGCTTCGCGCGCGCCACCTCAAGTGGCACGCCGCAGACCCGGACCGCAGTGTCCTGAAGTGTCGCAATGTCAATTTCCGGATATGGATTATAGTTCACTATGTCATCTATAGATGGAAACTTTAGAGGCCCTGGAAAGTTAACATTACCAGTTGCGTCCGTTGAAGTTGAGTAGTCTGATGTCAGCTCATTTGCCTCTTTCTGGTGCGTACGTGTGCCTGCCTTCTTGAACCTGTGTCCCTGTAGTAGGTCCTTGATCCTGTTACTCCGCTTGAGGGAGTCCCAGTCAATGGGAGCTTTCCCCTTAGAGCGTTTTGTTCTTTTCCCCGATGTTCCTGCAACCGAGTCTGCAGTTGTATCCGGTTCATTTTTCTTTTGTTTTCCTTTGTGATCAGGCAAGCTTCCCTTCCTGCGAGTGTAGACCTGACCGTACCTTCCTTCATTGTCCGTTGTGCTGATGGTGTGTTGTTGAGTTTGCCTGCTTCCCCTTCCCCGATAGTAGCCATGCCGACCATTTCTGTGATTTGCACGGTCTCTGTATTATAGTCTATTACCGGTTTAGGGATATTCATTTGAAGCATTATCCTCCGTCCCTCTAAGTCAGCTTGTTGCAGCCAGTCCGAGAGCTTGTTATGATCCTCAGGACGCCCCAGTGTGAGTACCGGTAACCCATGTAGAATCTGAGGAAATTGCCTTTGGGTAGGAGCAGAACCCGAGCTCCCTTCAGTTGACTGAGTAGGAGCCGGAGTGTCTGAGTCTATAGGTTGCATAATCTGTGGACCTGGATGCCATGGCGCCCACTCCCAGTTCTGTCCTTGTTGATTCTGCATATTTTCCTGGTGATCCCATTGTTCCCAATGATTGTTTGCATGTTGCCCTTCATCATTTTGAGGTACCACCTGAACTTCTTCCTGATCTTGATGCAGCAGCTAGATTGCGTCAAGGGGATGAGGGTTGCCGTCTTCTGGAGGCAGATCCTCCAGCTGTAAAGCTCCCGAAGGTGTCATCCAGTTTAAGATGTACACCGGGCATGTCCATGACCATGCGTGCCCTGTCCTCCCTCCTTGGCGCAGCACCAGACTTCTTGGAATTTGCCTCGCATTGTGATACATGCATTTGACAAGAATGAGACCCATTGCTCTCGGGATGTTGTGCCAATGCAGAAGTTTACCGAAACCGGCGACAACAAGATCTATAGCTTCAATTGTCCTGTAATCCAGAGGATACCCTAAGATCATAATCCAGCCCATACGAGTGAAGTCTCGGCTCCTCCGGTTGATTCCAAAGTCGTGTCTTGTGAATGAGATTTGGACATCTTCCACATGGATAGGCTCCCCCATAACCAGTGAATCACGATAGAAACAAGTTTCCATGGAGAACAATCCGATACCTAGCGGGGTAAGGCATGAGAGTCTCACCGGTATCCCCATGACATGCACCAGATGATTTCTGATCTGAATCCTATAGTATTCATATTGTTCTTTTGGCACCACATCGTCATCGTCGACGGCGATGACCCAATCTTCATGCATCGGATGATGAATACCAGGCAAATGGACCGCTGACCTGGCTATTCTGTGCGGCCCACCGTCTGGCCCACCGTCTTCCACTCGAAAGCTGGGATGTGGGATGAATCTTGTGGGATTGACGGCGAAGTTTGCCATGGAGTTTTCTGGCGGGCGGGTGGGAGGTGTAGTGGTAGTGTCGCCAGTTGAGGAAAGAAGGCTGAAGGAGGCGGATGGGTTGTATGGCGTAGTGTCCTCAGGTGGGTTGCTTCTGCGTTTTATTGCCGGTGTAGCCGACGTAACAACGAAGGATGGTCTTTTCACCCGCCAAACCTTCTTGTATTTCCAAATTGCAAGACAGTCCTTCCTTATGTGCCCATAGTTGTAGCACCCTTTGCACCTGACCTTACTGCGGCATTGGAACTTAAGATGGAGTGGGCTGAGGCAAATGTGACAGAGTGGAAGTCCCTTTTCACCTTCCTTATTACTGCCGCGGCACAAGCGGTCGATTTGCAGGCGCTTCGTGTTGAAAAGAGGAGCCCGGTGGTCAGTGGTGATAGACGTCTGAGAGTTACTCGCCTGGCTACCGCCGTTTCCACAACGGGTTTTCGTGTCGGTAAGAAGGACACGTTGGATTTTAGGCCAGCGTAGGCCCTGCGCAGGTGTAGGACTAGGCCAGCTAGGAGTCCCCTTGTCGGCCACATTTGCATTGTGATGAGTAGTATTAGCAGTAAGCATAGTGTGGGTGGAAGCGGCGCAGTTAATGCGACCTATACGGTCAGCCGTAGGCACTTGAGTAGTACTAGTAGACGACGTGTAAGTCCGGTGATCTCTTAACTTTGAATCGGATGAGTGGTGTAGGTGGCTAGTTTCGGCGGCACTGCTCATCTTCTTGGACTCTGACAACGAAAGAAGCTTGCTACAGGCTTTGTTTTTCCCGGCCAACATCGGGACAATGACGGCCGAAGAACCTCTTATCTGGCTGAGAAGAAACGGGGCAGAAGAACCTCCCTAGCCAAATACCCCTTGCAGTCGGGCGGGGAGAATAGCTCGGAAGAGAAGGCATGTCGGGTGGAGCGAATGTTACCTTCTTCGGAGCTGATGCTTTCTTCTTCAATTTGCACCTTGCGATAATCGTCCATGATTCCATTTCTTCCCGCTCCCACATTCTGAATTCTCTGATCCAATCCGGGCCTCCCGTTCGCCACAGGTTGGAAGTATACGTCAAAGGAGGACGTAATCACCCGCGCGACGAAACCACGAGCATCCCGACATCTTTGCAGGCAACCGAGAAGCGGAACGAGCGATCACGCAGTTGTTGAACATGGAAGCCCTCCGGCGACCCACCTAGTATCGAGTGCAGCGCCCATCCCACAGCCTCCTCCGTAAGCCTGAAAGTATACCTTCTGAAGACGGCGATGAGGAGGAAAGAGCCTTGGACGACGGAGCTTGAGTGATGCACTGGAGAGCGGAACCGCGCCCAGGCTTCCGCTTGAAACCTCCTTCCGGGACGCAGGTCCCAGGTCTCCCTTCCAGCCGCCGGTCTGGAATGATCCATCTCCGACGACGAAGAGGCGTCCGCCCCCAGACTTTTACCAGTTGCATATGCATGCAGAGGCAACGCCGCCGACTGGTTTGTGGGAGCTTCCGGCGGGGATGCTGCGGGCGTGGTTTGCGGTGGGGTGTCGCGCGAGAGCGTAGCTAGCGGAGGGGCGTCGAGCGAGAGCCATGCCACCGCTGATGTTAGGGTTTGTTTCAGCCGAGCTGCGGGGGGAAATTTTATTCACCATGTTTTATATGACCCTTCTGTAAATGTTTTTGAAAATCTTGTTCAACCTGCCAATAAGATTTTTTTATTGAATATATCCATCTTTTTTGTTACAGCGCTTGCAGCAACAACTAAAAACTCAACCAGGTTCTCTTCCTTTTGATGAGGTAATTAATTTTTTTTGGCTAATTAGTAATTAGTGGAGATATTCCTTTTCAATAATTCTATAGCAGTGTAGCTCATTCTGTATTCAATTACTTACACAGATCCTCTATTGTAACATTGGAAATCCTCAATCTCTTGGTCAGCATCCAGTGACGTTCTTCAGGGAGGTATGTGGTCATTCTACCTGCAGAGTTCACCATTAAATTTTCCAAAGGGCGTTACATAATAAATTTCAGGTTCTCGCTCTTTGCGACCATCCATGCTTGTTGGAGAAAGAGGAAGCTAAAGCATTGTTCAGGTGGATATCATCGTCTTTCAATTCATCTCCATGAGCCAGTTTTCAGAATATTTAGCCCGTTTTAAAAAATTAGACCGAGGAGATATCTGCTGCAACACTTGATTAGGCGAGATATCTGCTGCAACACTTGATTAGGCTATATCCTGCTATTTTTTATATGAGCGTTAAATAAAATTTCCAAAACAGTTATGGAGGTAGATACTATCTTCCTTCCTACAAAATCACAACTATCCTAACATAAAATAAGTGAAATATATCAGATATTACATATCAGACTTTTTTTTTGCTTTTCTTGAACATTTGAGTATTAGAGAGTAAACTTATGTGGGACTATACATATGGTTTAGAGCTCTCATATTTACTGGATCTACTAGCTATGCACGAGGTATGCGTAGCCTCTCAGTTTAGATTTAGGCAAGACTTCACCTGATATCACTCTTAAATCATAATAGTATAAATGATGTTTCCTATTTGTTGTTAACATGATTTAACACTTCAATAGTTTTAAGCTTCCGAAACTAGTTCTGTGGCCCATTGAAACTTGAAATTCTTATGTGTATCTGATGGCTCATCACGCTGCAGTGCTGATGCCATTTCTCGAGCAAAGCAGATTCTCACTACTATTCCTGGCAGAGCAACAGGGGCATACAGCCACAGCCAGGTAAGCATCACACATTGACACATTTACCAACAACAATGAGGAAAGGAATTTTGGCCTCATTTCTTTAATGGACCAATCTTGGCTTCATTTTAGCTTCCTCTTCCGGCTCGAGGGTTCGGCCGCCGGCTCCTTGCCCTTGCCAACGACTTCGGTCCTTGGCTTCGGGGCAGGGGCAGAGCCACCTTCAGAAGCCCCAGGGATCACTACCCTATAAGTCGATCATCTCTTGATGACACCGAGGACGTCAAGCACCGGCATCGTCCACCGGAGCTCCTTGCAGAACTGTACTTCCACGTTCAGAGGGAGGAAAGCTGGTGGTGGGGTCAAGTCATCACCCGAGACGTCGATGCCGTGCTGGAACTTCTTGAGATGAGACTCCAAGGTCGCCCCCTTCATGTTGGACTTCAGCCCGGTCTCGACCCGGTCGTCATCCATCACACTGTTGAGGGTCCAAGCGAGTTTTTCTCTCCTCTTCAGCGGTGCCCACCTGTTGACCAGGAAATTGCAAAGTACCATCTGAGGAGTTAATCCTCCCTCCACACATTGGCAGATCCTGGTCAGAGCAGGGTTGAAGGCATCCGACAGCACCGGAGCTTCACTCCAGACTGCAGTGTCGATGTTGGGGAGGCCTTCGGCAGCTCCAGCTTCTCGTGCTCCTCCACCCGGATGACTATCCAGTCTTTCTTCCAATCGTCCCACTTTCCAGAGGGAAATGACCGGAGGTACTTGAATGGGCACTTCTTGCACTTCACAAAGTAGTAGAAGCCAAGATACTCATCACTCCTTCCGGTGGTATGGACGGTGAAGAAGGTCCGGAAAAGCTCAATGCAGGGTGGATGCCCACCCACATTTCACAGAAGTGGACGAAGACAGACACTAGAAGAATGGAGTGGGGGCCAAGGTGGTACAGCTGCAGACCATAGAAGTCTAGCAGCATCAAGAAAAAGGAGGAAAAAGGTGGGATCAACCCTACCATGGCGTACGCAGAAAAGTACACCATCTCGCCGGCGTGCTCCTTCTCGAATGGGAGCTCTCCCCCGGCGCGGACCAGGTGGTTGAAGAAGTCCAGGGACCACCCCATGAGGGCCCGGACCTTCTTCAGGTCACTTTCAGTCTTCAAGCGGCTCTTGTGGAGACCCAACTCCATCGCAGCACAGCGAGGCAAGGGAGGAAAAGCAAGCACAAGTTTGGGAGTTCGAGCGCAAGTTCAGATGAGAGGTGTAAAGAACCCCAGACGGTGCACACTTTCCTTCTTAAGTAAGCCCCTGCAACGCTTGGATGGAAACCACAGGGAAGCCGAAGATACTATTCAAAAATTTCACCCTGCCGATGACAAGAGGGCCCGGGACCACCCCGACGATCAAGTCGAGGTTCTTACCCAGGCAAACGGTTGTCATCATGAAAGGCGGGAAGCCCGAAGGCGGCGGCCTGACAAGGTGTGCGGAACCGATACGATTTTTGTATCGGGAACCGGCGACCTTCAATTGCGTGAGATCCGCACGCCAAAGATCTCATTTGCCACACCCGGGATATGCCACACGGCAAGGATTTAACTCCAAAACTATCGCCAACAGCACATCTGAAGACCTTTGAAGACTCGGCTCAAAAGTCGAAGGATGGACCCACCTCCGGCGGAATGACTTCACCTAAGGGGTCTTCCCCAAAGGTGGGCCCAGGGGGCCACTGTTGGTACCCTGAGTACCGTATACCACTTGAGATTGCAAAGATCTCAAGGAAATGTCATTTACTTGATTTGAAGACCTTCGAAGGCCTACATGTCAGACATAACCGGATCCGCTTCCCCAACATGGTTAGTCCTAGGGTCGCCACGTGTACCATCAAATCGGAGCTACCGCCCACAAGGGGGAAGCTCCGGGCTATGTACCATAACAGCACCCTCGGACCTAAGCCCAGTCCGAGGGAAGCTCCGGAACTGACACGTGTCTGGTGGCACCGGACCTATCTGTTCCCCACAGTATGCTCCGGAGCTGCCACGTGTCCAACCGTCGGATCTTCAGCCTCAAACCTCCGGTAGAATCCACAACGGCTCCGGATCTTCAAAGGGAAATCAAGGACTTCAAGACCCGATTAAGTGTCATTAATACCATGTTAATGACACACGATCGGACGACCCTTATTACCAGTAACAGCGCTGTCAAAGCCCGTAACTCGGTCATTAAGGGTAATTAAGCGCATCAAATGTGTATCAATATTAGTAGCCGCCGGGGCCACATGTCGGGCCAGGCCAACTTGTAACGGTCTGTCCTTGTACTATAAAAGGACAGGCCGACGATACATAGAGAACAGCTGGTCTGATCGGCTCACACGCGCTCTCAACTCACGTCACCTGAGTTGAGTTCATACATCCAATACAACACCAACACACCCCGTGGAGTAGGGTATTACGCTCAGGCGGCCCGAACCACATAAATCTTTGCGTCTCCTGTGTCATTTTACATTTCACCTTCTTGAATCTCCGCACGCCCACACCGAACTTCAAACTCCGCAAACACTTTTAGTAGTGTCGGGAGATCTACCGGATCAAAACCACCAACAGGTGAAAAGGTACATCTCTTCATACTGATTATATTCCTCTTCATTATCTCCCACATTCTCAACCCCAACAATATTTTGCTTTCCAGAAACAACTATGTGCAACTTCTCAGTTTCTGGATCTTGAACATAAAAAACTTATGCAACATTATCAGCGAGAACCCACAGGTCATCTTTGTAACCCACTTTATTCAAGTCTACCAGTGTCAGCCCGTAATTGTCCACTTTCAAACCATCAGGATGTTTGACCCATTGGCACTTAAATACGGGCATTACCATTCTTTCGCCATAATCGAGTTCCCATATTTCCTCTATGAACCCGAAGTATGTGGTCTTCTGCCCTTGTGAATCATAAGCCTCAATAGAACAGACCCATCTGTGATAAAATATCTTCACAGACAGCTAGCCTAAGTAAAGAACCGCCTATGATAATGTGTATTCACAGGCGGCTAGTCTAACTAAAGAACCGCCTATGATAATGTGTCTTCACAAGCGGCATCACTTCTCTGCCTGTGAAATTGCGGATTATCACAGACTCTTCGTTTCAGGCGGTTTTAAAAGCCGTTTGTGATAATAGGTTTGGAGCCGCCTGTGATGAGCCTTATTGTACTAGTGTCTCTAACAAGCGTTCATAAAGCTTGTTGTTTTTCCGACGTACCAATGCCACAGATATTCCAGGTTACAATATTCCAGCCTCAATTGTTTCATATAAGATAATCCATAGAGAAATCACTAGTAAGAAATAATAGGGATCCAAAGGAAACCCCAATAAGCATAAGCAGTAACCAAGAATAGCAACATAGGAAACCACCACTGGCTAGGATGTTTCTTAGCATAAAAGACATGATAACAACCACGTAAGGCCTCAGATTCCAAAACACACAATGAAATCCCCCCAAAACACACAATGAAATCAAAATTGCCAGGAAATAGCTCAAGTGGCCTAGTAGACAGACCCATCCCAAGACAAAAGTGAAACTTTAGTGTCCATCCTCCCACCTCAGATGCATTCGCCTGCCTCGTCGTCATGGAACTCATTCTTTGGGGGAGCAGCTGCACCGCCCTGATCTCCAAAGGAGAAATGCAGCAATGTTCAGTGGTTACTCATTGAAGAACGCAAATGGGAATTTCAGGAAAGTTTTCATCAGCATTAGCGACATCAGATAGGTCGGGAAATTCATAACAAGCAAAGCAGTTAGTTGAATGAGATAAAGAAATACCCCCAATGGCCTTGCTCTTAGTAGATTTCCCTTTCTGCACTACAGCTACCGACTCCTGCTGAGTTTGAGACCCTGGCTGTGACTTCACACCCTTGGACTATGTTCAACAGCTGATTCCGCTATTGGAGAGATGCCTTTGCTTTGAGCAAGTGTTGACGGTCGTTAAGTACCAATTTTGACCGTTAATATAACTCAATTATAAGAAGGAGTAGAGATTTTTTTACACGCATTGCTTTTAGAAATAACCTAGTTTCACTTTTACTTGGAAAGAATTGTGCATGCAGGTATTTTATATAGAATTGAGGTAAACCCAAGAGAGCGATCCGGGAAAATACATTCCTAGCCAATCAAACATTGACATATGGCAACACACGGATCAAATGACTCACCTACAGATGTACCCAAGAGAATCTGACGGTGTAGCACCCATAAGTGGTCAGAGGGCTGACCTGTCAGCCTTAAGGAGAAAGCACACTGCGGGAGGAGCCAGGAAGGGATCGGTCGAACCCCTGACTCGGCCGACTCATTTCTGGCATCAAACCCGATCTCTTTCTACGTGTCGACTCCCTGTGACTTCCTGAAGGTGACTCCGACTGCTTCACGCACAATTAGTGGCGGGAACCGGCTAAACTTCGTGTATAAATAGGACCCCTCACTTCAACACACACCACTTGAGCATCCCTCTCTTGTATACACACTTCTTCCAAGTCTTTAGTGGAGTTTAGGCTATAGAGAGGAGCCTCTAATCCCATGATTATGTTGTTAGAAAAGGAAGCATTGTAAGGATAAATGGGGATGGTCCCTGACCGAGAAGTATTGTCAATCTTGAGACCATTCTTTACCACCAGGCTGCAGGGTATGTCGAGAAGGTTTTCCACCATAACTTGAGCAGCCACGCGAGTGATATTAGGATCACCATCATTCCACTGAATAAGCTGACCAGAGGACGAGCAAATTTGCCTCAAGTACTGGTTCTGACAGAGGAAAGCCTGACAACATGATCCAACACTTCTTGATGAGAGGGGTACTGCAAAAGTTCATAGGGGCTAGAAGCTGCTCCAAAAATCAATGTAAGAAATATTTGGGTTTTCTTCTTTCATTCTGGTGGCAAATTTGGAAGGAGCGGAACCGACGTATTTTTCAACACCAAGACCTTCCTCATCTGCAAGTGGCTCGCATAACACTAGAAGAAATAAATTTACTGGAGTTGGTCTCGCTGTGATAAGTTTCTGCTAGAGCTTCTGGTAACTGTTGATAGGAAGGTGTTAGTTCATATATTTGTAAGCAAGACTTTGTACTACTTTATCTGTACGGTGTCTAGGTGTTGTACCCCTTAGGATGTAATTCTCTCTTTCGTCTTAATGCATTGGCAGCGCTCCTGCCTATTATTTCAAAAAAAAAAAAAACTGCAAAAGTTCATAGGAGCTGCATCATGCTTAAACAAAGCAGAATTGCCTGTTGCCAATCGAGTGTGGATTGGCAGCAATCAGAGCATTGCTATCCGTCGCATGACTCCGCCAGTAAAGTCAATACCAAAAGGATGCTTCCCATAGTTAACCACATGCTGGCGAGCTTCATTCTCCACATAGGTCGCAATGTGATGCATATAGTGCGTACGCTGGGAATTAGGGAGTACCTCCTCCGAAAACGCAAGCACCATTTCTTCATAGCCCTTTTGGACCCCTCCGTAAATGAAGTAGACAACCCGACCCTTGCGATGAGGACCGCCATCTTCGAGCTGGGAGAGGGGCGGAAGGAAGCAGGTGGGGTTGATGGCGAAGTTCGCCATTAGCATGAACAGTGAGGGAATGGAAGAGATAACAAGGTACCAGCTCAAGGCGAGAAGAAATACAGGGATCAAGGGGAGAGGGATCGCCTCAACTCCGCTCAATGGTGAGAACAGTAACGAGCAGACGTCGCTTCGGTTTTCTCCCTACATATCGGCAGGTTGCCCAGGGAATTAAATCCCGAACTAAGTTCTCAAGGGATGACACATCAGAGAACTCGTTGAAGGTTTTAAGCACCCAGCATTTACCTTTAGATTGAAATTTCTTAAGGCATATACTAAAGCTTTGTGACCATAATAAAAATAGAATCGACAGCGAATCGACCCTTTGCATGAAGACCTTAAATGACGCATTGCTAAGCAGTTAGAACATCGGGTGTAACTATGAGAGCCATGGAAAGGTGTACCTGCCGCAGATGAAACCATCAAGGTAGGATTTTGCTGTTGATTCTATTTTGTATGCAGTTTCGAAATAGCACTCTTCAAATTTGAGAAAAACCCTTGATACAAGAATGAGGGAGGATAGAACACCTTTGGTGCAACTTCTACCAGATGAATGCTGAAGCATAGAGTTGAAATGGGTTGGACATGTTCCGAAGATACATTGAGTACGTAGTACTATTGGAAAATAGAAAGAGCCAATCTTGATCAAATCTGAACCAACATGAGCAGAGGAAAGTGCTAATTGACTTTCTGGACATGAGTTGCGAGACTTCGCAATAGCACGATCATGACGAAGCTGCATAGAATGTTGCAAACCACAATATTGATTGAAATGAGAGGATCTGAGATGTTTTTCTTTTATGAGATAGTGGTCCAGCAGGCTTCCTGTTCCTTTGACCACTTAGGATATTTCTGCTGCCAATTTGCACCTCCATCTCTCCATAGATGAAAAGTCATATCGAAGTGCTTTGCGGAACATTGCTTCACTGAGAAAATCAGGAAACCCATGGCGAGGAGCTTACCTTCCGGTCGATGATTCTAACTTGCAGCTATTTGCTGCTGCCACTTATGTTTCGGTCCGGGATAGGCAGTGTGCGCGCTTTTGGACCTCTAGCTGGCTGCAAGGACGTGCACTTTCGTCTTTGTTCCCTGTCCTATACAAAGTAACCAGAGGAAAGTGACATACTGTTGCTGTGGCCTTGCAACAGTCTACTTGGATCAACGATATTGCACCCCACATGACTTCTAAGATTTTTCTTGATTTCCTCAGGCTTTGGTTGTTGATCAGTGAGTCTCCCGTGCCTCTGAGCGATGCAGGCCCTGACCTTATTGTCAGGATGTGAAGCCTCTGGTGTATACTCATCCCGCTCTACATACCTTATGCAATTCGAAGGGAGTTGTCGGTCCATCTTCCCAAATACCACCTGGTCAGCTTGGGCACCTCCAAGACTCAAATGCTTCCTCTGGCTCCTACTCCAGAATAGAATCTGGACCGCGGACCGCCTTCAGCGTCGAGGTTGGCCGAATAATTATTTTTGTGCATTGTGCCTTAGAAGCTTAGAAACTGCTTATCATTTGTTCAGTGAGTGCCATGTCGCCAGGGTCATTTGGTCCCTGGTCAGTGTCTCGGTTGATGATAGCTGCCCGCTGTTAGAAAATAGGAGGCAAATTACTGAATAATTCCGGAAAAACACGAGAAAACAACAGCGATCGGCAAACAGACGGGACGAGAAATAACGTGTACCGATTTGAAGCCGAACGAGCAGCTGTAGATCCGACGGCGAACACCCGCTGCAGACGTTGGTGACGACGTTGAGCCGCAGCGCCCGATCTCCTCGGTAGGCGAGCAGTGGTGAAGAACGCGAGCAGTCGCGCGAAGTGCTTCTCAAAAACCTTATTCGCCCTCTCCCGGTGCAGGATCGCAAGGGCGTGCGATTCCGGAGACCTGCTCTCCCGATCGTCGGTGCACGCCGGCGCTCGGGATGGAGTAAACTAGAAGGCGGCGCAAGGAACGCGAACGTGGGAATAATCTGATCGTGGGATGACTGTTGTACCGCGCACCCCCGTATTTATAGAGTCCCACGGAGGCGGTTCGTATGCGATCCGAAGGATCCGGATCCGAACTGACACCGCAGTCGTATACGCGTCCGTCTCCAACGACTTGGACTCTGTCTCGGGTAGCCCCAAAAATACGGAAGCCCAAAACCCAATTTAATTTTCTGCAAAAATATAAAATATGGGCTCGGCTCGAGGCTCGAATTCACAAGAACACACGAACACACACGCGCGCGCGCGCGTGCGGGGCGTGGCAGGGCGAGGCGAGGCGTGGCGAGGAGGAGGAGGAGCGCGCGTGGGCCATCCCTCTCTTCCTCTCTTCTCTCTCACTCAAGAAGTGGAAGAGCAACCTCCCTTATATATAGTGGTTTCTCCACTTCCACTTCCCATGTGAGACTAAACACTTAGCACTACCCCCTCTTGCCCTAATGAGCCTTTGAGATTTTCTAGGATTTATTTCTGAATTAGTATTGGGCCAAACCCATTAATTCCAACACCTGCATCCCCAAAGTTGGTGTTCCGGATCCTTGCTGTAGGATTGGTTTAGGAATCTCTCGGCCTCTGCTCGAAAACCCTTCAGTCTGTTTTTGCGGCAGTTATATGGTTGATATGGAAGGAACACAACGCGCACACCTTCCAAAATGATGAGCGTTTTGTGGAGGTTCTTCTCAAAGACCTCAACAAAGAATTAAGATCCTGGTTGATGGCCGGTTGCAAGGTCCTGTGTTCTGTTATTCATTCCCCCGTGCCATCTGTGTTGTAATCTTCATTTTTCTTATTTTCTGGTTTTTTTTCATATATTGTATATGTACTGCTACTTCTTCTTATAATGGAATGCCATTCTGGCTTCTCAATTTTTTTTTTCAAGAAACCGACTTGTTTGGTGGATACCTAGAACTTCTGAAGTTGTAATATAATGATGATGTTGATATTCAACTTGAAAACCCACGAATAAACCGTCCAAGCATGCAGCTCTGGAGAGCTAAGGCTACAACAACGTCAGAAAGGCAAAGCGAAGAGTAACGGAAGTTAACCAACATAGCGAAAGCATCGTTGGATGGAGAAGGATGATGGACCGTGACACCAAAGACGTGACATACTTGTTGCTGAAAAAATGAGCCCCATACGAAAAATTCTAGTCTGCAATAGAAGCGCTAAGATGTGGATCAGCCACAGAAGTTATGATGGAAAGAGATCCGTATTGTCCATAATCAAAGCAATTGTCAGGGAGACTTCACCAAGACAAAGATGGATCATGCAGCAATGGAAGATACCTAGTAAAGCAGAACTGGGTTATCACACGCACCAAGATCTAGTGGTAGCCGTCACAGAGAGCATCGAACTGCTGGGAGGATAGAGCTAGTAGCTACCATAGCCAGAGAAGCAAATGGCAAGGAGTGCGGGTCTGGCGGCTGCCGGCGCCGGAGCGGCGACCGGCAGGAAGGGTAGGAGCTGCTCGCTCTCGCTCAGGTGGGTGAAACTGCTATCCGCTACCGTCATACTTTATACTGTGTAAAAAGCTAAATAAAATTGTCTGGCAATGCATTTGATGCAACAAGCCTCCAATCTAGTAAATGCAAAAATTGAAATTAAAATGCAGGGTAGTTTATCTAAAGAAGAAACGAAAAATGTTGAGGTCACATGTGATACCAATACATCTAGCAAAATATTAAGAAATTAAATGACATTACAAGGGAAAAAAGGCAATGTGGCTGAAAAAGCAGCACAAATTTTGAAAACGATATAAAAGTGTATAAAAGTGCTAAACTTGCAATCCTCCTTCCAAGTAATATAAGATTATTAGATTGTCTGCAGATGCATACTGTAAAGCATTAGATATGTGTAAATTTAGAGGATTTAAAGTAAGATACTAAAAAAATATAAGTCTTTAAAGTATACTTTAGAGTATGCTGATACGGATAGTCTTAGACAAGCAGAACATCAGAAGACTTTCTGAGAGAAACCGCTGGTCCCACCTCTTCCCCTCGCTTTCCTGCGGGCGACTTGCGCCTCTTGTTTGATTCTTCTTTGCATCCACATCCTCTGCAGTAACTGCACTGCAGTTACTGCGTGCAGTTACTGCGGCTGACGTGTGGGCCCGTGAGGCATGGGACCCACATGTCAGTCGCAGTAACTGCAGTGCAGTTACTGCAGAAGATATACGTCCTTCTTCTTTGGTCGTCGCCGTCGGCTGCCTCTGCCTATCTTTATAAACACCAACAATTCTCGCCTTCCGCCCCTACTCGCCACGAAACAGCCGCATGAGATAGGGACCCGTCCTCCGTCTCGGATCACAAGCAACCCCGGCCCGGCTGCGGCACCTTGCCTTGTTGTGAAGCTGATCCTACCTGGTCGCCATGGCCGCCGTCGTCGCCGTGGAGAACCTGAACCCCAAGGTGAGGCCGCCGCATCTGCCTGCTTCTTCGCCTATATGTCCAGTTATGGGAGGCTTGTTATGGGTGACTTTTTTGTGGAAAAAGATTGGATTTTTGGTTGAGGTGCGCGAGGCGTCCAATGGATTTGGTGTTTCGTGTTCTTGATTTGGCGCGTCAGGGGTTTGAGTGAAAATCGTAGCATGATTCGGTGCAGCGGCTATTGCCTTTACGTAGTTCTTGCTCTTGCGATCTGATCATCTGATGACCTGAACATTTTGACTCAAACATCAAAACTTAGGATGCATATTCTTTTTCTCGGAAACTAATCTTAGCGACCAAGGGTGTGTCCATTTTTAAGGTGGTATTTAGTTTTTTATTTATTTTTGAGCTCGTATGGAGCAAACTGTGATTATTTATTTTATTGATAGTGAATGTAGTATTTCCCCCCTACCCCAGATGACGGAGAGGTAGATCTCAGTACCATTTTGGCTGCTGGCTTGCCCTTTTTTTGTATGTGTAATTTGGTTTGTTTAATGCCATCTATCTTGGCATCGTTTCCCCCTTTGACTTTAGTGGGTCTTGCCTATGGCCATTTTATTTGGACCGGGACTGTTGCACCGCTGCATCCATGTTGATGCTGTAGCAAAGTACTGTTGTTTTGGTGAGAACAGAGGTGCTACTTGGTTGACAACTCTTGCCTTGTAAAGATTCTATAGTTACTTGCGCGGGTGGGTTGTTTAGAACATGAGGATATTCAATTATTTATATCACTCATCTATTTTCCACTCAACAAGAAACTACCATTTACCCCACTGTAATCATGTCCTTGCTTAGAATTATTGTAACATTTGCATGGTTCTCAGGCATAGCAAAAATAGAAAGGTAGCTCGTCCTTTGAACTTCACTAAACGTAATCGCAAGTTTGTAAAGCTGGTGAATTTTCTATTTTAGGTGCTAAATGTCACACCTGGTAATAAGAAGACAACCAGATGCTTTCCACATGTATGCCAGGATCAGTTCAACTTATACATGTGTAGATGAAAGTGAAATACTATAAATAATGCCATGTTCGAGTACATCACCTTATTACGTAAATGACCTTCCAGGTCTAAAAGAAAAATACAAATAGCAGCGGAAAAACATATAAAGGGCTCCAAGCACAGGCATTGCACGAGGGATACGTCAGCCTAGAACATCTCATCGGGATCTCCATAGAAGTCGTGGTTCTCCACCTCTTCGTCTTCATAGACTGGGAGAAAAATATGCAACTAACAAGTTTGAGTACCAACGGTATTCGCAAGTTGGGAAGTTATGACATGAGGTTCACAACAAGCAAGACAAATAATAGGTAAAACACTATACCAATTACAACCTACTCTTAATGTTGTTAAGCACCTACGTCTAGGTTAAATCCCAACCAACATCCCAAAATTACAAGGTAAGTCTAATCCCAAACCATCCATTATTTATCCATGTGCTAATTGTGAATTTGGTTCCAAGCCGCTCGTGTCCGTGAGCACGGCTGTCTAGACAGTTTGACAAAACTCTGCAGAGTGTGTATCCTTTACCCACATTTCGTGATTTCATCCCCTGTTGCCAGATAGACTAGATAAACCTCCCTTTTGCTAGCGGCGGCCAACCACTATACACACTTCTGTAGGTGTGCAGCTAGGAGATCACTACGAGGTCTTTCTGATGGTTCTCCCAACTTGCAATTGGTACTCTGAGGTTTCACCGCTTCGGCACCTGGAGTCTATTTTCCCTCCGCTAGGAGAAGCCCCCTCTTGAGACATGCGGATCTCAAGGCAGTACTCTGAACCAATTCCCCGCTCGTTTGATTACGAACGCTACACCGGGAGAGACCAAATTACTAAACCAAGTTGTCCCATATACAACCCTGTGGCGATAGTGTATGGCTTAGCAACTTTCTCCATAAACCGGTCCTTAGAATCCGATAGGTGTCAAACCCCAAATCAAGGTCTTGTGCACGCATGCACCATACCAATCAACACCCTCTATCAGATTCCTATCCACTAATTTCATATTTGCCAACATTTCATGGATCATAGTAAATCAAATACAAAATGTGGATAAGTTGTTCATATTAAATTAAGCATGGCTAAGCGTGAACTAGTTAAAATTAATCCACCCAAACCATGGCGACAAGGAATACTGTGGAAAATCTAGGAATAACATAACATAGGATTCATCTTTTAATTTAACATGCATCTAACTAAAACTTAACAAAAAGGGTGCAAGATGGTTAAGGAACTTGCCTCCAAAGTGAGCTTGGTGGTCGACGGGAAACTGGTGCTCTTGAAGATTGAAAGTCGGTTCTGACCCCGACTCTAGATACGATGATGCACATAAAATGATAACATACAATAAGAACAATCACAAAATGCACACAATATAATAAACATAAAATCCTACGCATTCATAATTTTATTGTTAATTTAAATCATAGGCACAAAATATCTTCTTTTGAGAATATGGTTTAAATGAGATAATTGGAAGAAAACATATTTTTAGCAATTTTATACAATTTTTATATTTATTTGTATCCTAATATTATTTTATAGAATGTTTTCTTCTTCAAAAATATGCTTAAACTAAATTCCCAACATAAAATATGCACTTTACAATTTTTACACCATTTTTAATATTTATTTCTATGTGTAAATTAATTTCTAGGCTTAAAATAATTTTATGTTAATTAAACACCAAATAAATATATTTTCTATAAAATTTTGGTGGCAAAATTGAATTATTCAAAGTTAACCAGGGATAAAAAATATTTTTTATTTTTCAAAATATTTATTTTGAATTTTATAAGTTTTTATTCATTTTTCTGCATTTATTCTCTATTTTATACAATTTCAATAAATATGTAAGTATATAAAATGTTGAAAATGATCTTTAAAGTGATCAGGGGCTAGACTGTAATTTTCCTAACTAGCCAAGGGCTAAAAATAGTATAAAATGAATTTCCAAGGGCTAATTTATGAAATCCACGGTCAAATCACGATTTTTATAAAGTCGAGGGCCTCGTTTGCATTTTTCTTGGGTTTCTACATGATTAATTTATTTTCCAGGGGCTAGTCCGCAAAATCGCAGGGGCCCTGGTGCAAAATTCCAGGCGCGCAGTTTAATTTAAATTCTAGCCATCAGATCTAAAATCTAGGGTTCGGATTTAATTAAACGAACGGGTACGTTATGTTCTAATCTCGACCACACGTTTGAAACGGAGGGTCTACAACCGGCCACGTCATCCGACGGCAGGGCACGCGGCGGCCGGACCACCCAGGGGCAGCGGCGCCCGTGGAGGCTTGCCGGAGTTGGCGAAAACGGCGCTCCGATGGCCCAAGATCAATGGGGAATGGGGGAAATGAGAGAGAAGATGGTGGAGAACCTCACCGTGGTGGTGCTCACGCAAGAATCGGGGGGAGACGAGCGCGCAACGGCGACAAGTGGTGGAGCTCGGCGGCGCATGACGAAGACGACGACACGACCTCCAGATCGATGAAATAAGTTGCTCGGCTGCCTCCTAGGAACACGGTGAACATGAGAGGAGCAATGGAACAGAGAAAAGACAACCAAAACGACGGGAACGAAGGAGACATACCTGGTGGCGGCGGTGGCTAGGGTTTGAGCACGGGAGAGATAAAAGAGAGGCGCTCGGCTCGGGATTTGTAGGGGAATGGTGGAGAAACGCATGGCAAAATTATTGGGCACTATCTCGTGGCTTGATTGTGGAGAAACGGGCGACATTGAATCGGGGAAAGTGGGGCGGCGCGGCGCGCGCGTTACTAGCGGCGCGATGGATCAGTGGAGGGGACGAACCTGACGAGTGGGGCCTGGTTGTAGTGAGAGGGAGAGAGAGGGAGGGGGGCGCAGGAGTGGAGCGGGCCGGCGCTGGGAGGGAGGGGAATTGGGCTAGGAAAGGGAAATCGGCCCAGGTGCGTGTTTTATTTTTCTTTTCCTTTTTCTTTTCTCTTTTGCTTTACTTCCCTTTTATGATTTAAATTTTAAACTGAATTTCTATCAAATTTAAATTTCAAAAATTTCACACAATCAACACACATAATGCACTTTTCTTATATGAATTTTATTCCCAAAAGAAATTACTTTTGTAGCTCTTCAAAAATTCATTTTACATTTTTTTTTCTTTCCAAAAATTGGGGTGTTACAATTCTACCACCTAAGAAGGAATCTCGCCCTCGAGATTCGAACGTCTTATAGAAAGAGACCAAAAACAGGGCCTTGATGTCTTCTTTGTCTTCTCCACGTTGCTTCTTCCTTCGAGGATATTTTCGTTGCATTATGACACGTGAATCTTCTTCCTCCTCATAATGTCTCAAGATAGCTTTAACCGATAGGCTACCCCCTTATGCTTTGTCTTACATTAAGGCAAACTTTCCTCGCTATCATGTAGTCCTGTAGTAAAGTGAGAATCAGCAGGAGACATACCATTCACTGCTTCAGATACCCCCTGAACATCCTCCAAGGACATGTTATTGACCCGGACACGCGATGGATTATGTGTCGACTGCTTCTTTGGCCAACTGAAGGAGTAGTGGTCTCTCTCGCCGCAGTTATAGCATTGCCCAAACATGCTAGTACTTTGTGTTTTATTCCTTGACTGTTGATTATGTTGCGGCTGCCCTATTGGACGAGAAGAACGTTGGTGTTGCAACTATTGACCTTGCTGGGTATATGGCACTGGTGAAGTGGAGTTGGCAGGACGATTCATGTGTGCCATCTGTTGTGGATTAAAGCGAGGGCGGTTGTTGCTGACAGAGGATTGTCCCATCACCATCTTTCGCTTGCGATCTTCTCCATCACATTCCTTCCCCTCTCTTTCTACGGTGAAAGCCTTATCCACCAGATGTTGAAAGTTAGCATAGTCGTTAGAGGACATCATAAATTGTATCTCCTTATCCAACCCCTCTTTGAAACAAAATTGCTTCTTTGCATCGGTGTCCACATCTTTAGGAGCATAACGAGATAATTGTGTAAACTTGTTTAGATACTCACGTACACTCATATTTCCTTGCTTCACGGCGAGGAACTCTTGATGCTTTGCTTGAATTTCGCCTTCGGGCACATGATGGTTCCGAAAGTTGTGCACAAACTCTTGCCAAGTTATGTTTTCTGGATTTTCATGTGCAACCGTATAAGTGGTCCACCAGTCAACTGCGGGTCCTGAGAGTTGATGAGATGTCAGAAGTACTCTTTCTCGTCCTTCACATTGAACAATCCTCAATTTACTCTCAATTGTCTTTAACCAGTCGTCAGCATCCATATGCTCTATAGCATTTGAAAAGACTGGGGGTTGAGTGTTCATGAAGTCCCTCAAACAAGATCTTGGCTGCTGGTGAGGAGGCGGTGGAGATGGAGGTGCTTGTTGGGCTTGTTGCATGTTGTTCACAATCTGTGTTAAATTCTGCATCATTTGCATTTGCATCGCCATCATTTGTTGTATTTGATTTGCTGGTGGTGCTCCACGGGCACCCCTTCCGTTCCACTATGGTATCAAAATCTTGTCATCCTCATCATTGTTAAGGGGTACACCACGACCACGTCCTCTTCCTCTGCCTGCCATCTGATGTTGGGACGTTGTTTTAGAACAAGAAGGTGGGAGAATAACTATTCTATACGATTCCCACTATATGCATCAAGGAGAATAAGTTTATAAAAATATTATTTTATTCAATAAAAGGATGAGGTTGTGTACAAGGTGCCAAAGCATTACACAACACACATCACACCCACAAACAAGCAAACATTCACAAACCAAAACAACACAACTTAGGATCATAACACGTCTCTACTCGTCTTATTATATTATTGGGTAAAGTAGCTATTCCTAAATTGTGTGGTGTAGGGTGAGTTAACTCTCTCTTCTTTAGATCCTCTTCATCTGTCCAAGTCTCAACGTCTGAAGTATATCCCTCGGGAGTCCTCATTAGGGGTGGGCGTTCGGTCCACCCGGTAAATTCGGTTCGGTCATTTTGGTATTTTTGAATTTCGGTTTTTGAAAATCACTACCCGAAATTTTATACGAATATTAGGTACCCGAAATTTTTTGGTACTTAAATTTTAGTTCGATCTTCGGTCTTACCCGAAATACCCGAATTGTACATTATTCTTACTTCATGCTCTCAACAATCAACATAAGTTTAATATCATTCGTAAATTTAATGATGGATCGTAAATAAATAGTTTAATTTAATGATTTCACATATCAAAACTCACAAATGAAATATCAAAATCCATATTGTTTAGGATTCATAGATCATAATTTAACTTGAGATTTTATTGTTCGGTTATTCGGTTATTTTGGGTACCCGAGGGTGATACCCGAATTTGAAATTAATATATCGGTTATTTAGATTTGATACCCGAATAGGTACTCGATACCCGATATTTCGGTCTTTTTGGTTCGGTTTTTGTTTTTTCGGTTCAGTTTTTTCGGTCCCGTTTTTTTGCCCACCCCTAGTCTTCATCAATGATCATATGATACTCTTGGATAATAGCCTTCTGATACTTCACGAGAGCACGCATGTCTTGAAGCTCCCGCTGGCAGCGCTCGAGGCAGTCACTAAGATGAACTCTATCATTGATGCTCCTTTCCATTTGCCAGTTCGTGAACTGTGGCCGTAGTGGTTCACAAGTGAAGTTATTGGTGCCGATTGGATGTTGAGGCGTGTAGGCGTGGGTGGTGTCTTGGAGTCTCTGACGGTTGACGTAGCATTGACGAGTGATAGCTACCCATGTTGCATCCTCTCGAGTGGCTCTCCAAGCTGGAGCAAAGTGATTCTTGAGTAGCTGTCCGTTGTAATAGATTAGAAGCTCACTCATCCAATCTTCATGATCGACATAATGAACCTTGGTAGTATGATAGCAAATGTAGAGCTTGTGGGCGTCGTATCTGACAATAAGTAGCATCGCCCTAAGACGATGATTCATTCCTTCGGTGACATCTCTAGTAGAGTAGTACGTCATCAAATTTCTTGAATCGTACTGTGGAGATCATGGAACATGGGCTGGAGCACATGAGACAAGTTGAATCCATGTGGCGGTCAGGTGAGTGTTGGCCATCTACAGTTGAGAAGAAGAGTGTTAGAAAATAAAAATAGTGAAGACAAATGGGGTTAAACAACAAGACAAGGCAGGGTATACAAAGAAATTTTGTAAAAGTTCTTTTTTTGAAAATAGGAAAGTCCTTAATGTGTCCATTTCTATCTAGGCTCGCATCCTATGGGCAACACGACTCTGATACCACTTTGTCACACCTGGTAATAAGAAGACAACCAGATGCTTTCCACATGTATGCTAGGATCAATTCAACTGATACATGTGTACACGAAAGTGAAATACCATAAATAAATGCCATGTTCGAGTACATCACCTTATTACATAAATGACCTACCAGGTCCAAACACAGGCATTGCACGAGGGATACGCCAGCCTAGAACATCTCATCGGGATCTCCATAGAAGTCCTGGTTCTCTACCTCTTCGTCTTCATAGACTGGGGGAAAAATATGCATCTAACAAGTTACCAACGATACTCGCAATGTGGGAAGTTATGACATGAGGTTCACAAAAAGGAAGGCAAATAATAGGTAAAGCACTATAGCAGTTACAACCTACTCTTAATGTTGTTAAGCACCTACGTCTAGGTTAAATCCCAACCAACATCCCAAAATAACCAGGTAAGTTGAAGCCCAAACCACCCATTATTTATCCATGTGCTAATTATGAATTTGGTTCCAAGCCGCTTGTGTCCGTGAGCACGGCTGTCTAGACAGTTTGACAAAACTCTGCAGAGTGTGTATCCTTTACCCACAGTTTGTGATTTCATCCCCTATTGCCAGGTGGACTAGATAAACCTCCCTGTTGCCAGCGGCGGCCAACCACTATACACACTTCCGTAGGTGTGCGGCCAGGAGATCACTACGAGGTCTTCTGATGGTTCTCCCGACTTGCAATTGGTACTCTGAGGTTTCACCGCTCCGGCACTTGGAGTCTATTTTTCCTCCGCCAGGAGAAGCCCCCTCTTGAGCCATGCGGATCCCAAGGCAGTACTTTGAACCAATTCCCCGCTCATTCGATTACCGACACTACACCGGGAGAGACCAAATTACTAAACCATGTTGTCCCATATACAACCCTATGGCGATACTGTATGGCTTAGCAACTTTCTCCATAAACCGGTCCTTAGAATCCGATAGGTGTCAAACCCCAAATCAAGGTCTTGTGCACGCATGCACCATACCAATCAACACCCCCTATCAGATTCCTATTCACTAATTTATATTTGCCAACATTTCATGGATCATAGTAAATCAAATACAATATGTGGATAAGTTGTTCATATTAAATTAAGCATGGCTAAGCGTGAACTAGTTAATATTAATCCACCCAAACCATGGTGACAAGGAATACTGTGGAAAATCTAGGAATAACATAACATAGGATTCATCTTTTAATTTAACATGCATCTAACTAAAACTTAATAAAAAGGGTGCAAGATGGTCAAGGAACTTGCCTCCAAAGTGAGCTTGGTGGTCGACGAGAAACTGGTGCTCTTGAAGATTGAAAGTCGGTTCTGGCCCCGACTCTAGATACGATGATGCACATAAAATGATAACATACAATAAGAACAATCACAAAATGCACACAATACAATAAACATAAAATCCTACGCATTCATGATTTTATTGTTAATTTAAATCATAGGCACAAAATATGTACTTTTGAGAATTTGGTTTAAATGAGATATTTGGAATAAAACATATTATTAGCAATTTTATATAATTTTTATATTTATTTTTATCCTAATATTATTTTCCAGAAAGTTTTCTTCTTCAAAAATATGCTTAAACTAAATTCCCAACATAAAATATGCACTTTACAATTTCTACACCATTTTTAATATTTATTTCTATGTGTAAATTAATTTCTAGGCTTAAAATAATTTTATGTTAATTAAACACCAAATAAATATATTTTCTATAAAATTTTGGTGGCAAAATTAAATTATTCAAAGTTAACCAGGGATAAAACATATTTTTAAGTTTTCAAAATATTTATTTTGAATTTTCTAAGTTTTTATTCATTTTTCTGCATTTATTCTCTATTTTATACAATTTTCAGTAAATCTGTAAATATATAAAATGTTGGAAATGATCTTTAAAGTGATCAGGGGCTAGACTGTAATTTTCCTAACTAGCCAAGGGCTAAAAATAGTATCAAATGAATTTCCAGGGGCTAATTTATGAAATCCATAGTCAAATCACGATTTTTATAAAGTTTAGGGCCTCTTTTGCATTTTTCTTGGGTTTCTACATGATTAATTTATTTTCCAGGGGCTAGTCCGCAAAATGGCAGGGGCCCCGGTGCAAAATTCCAGGCGCGCAGTTTAATTTAAATTCTAGCCGTCGGATCTAAAATCTAGGACTCAGATTTAACTAAACGAAGGGGTACGTTATGTTCTAATCTCGGCCACACGTTTGAAACGGAGGGTCTACAACCGGCCACGTCATCCGGCGGCAGGGCACGCGGCGGCCGGACCACCCAGGGGCGGCGGCGCCCATGGAGGCTCGCTGGAGTTGGCCAAAACGGCGCTCCAGTGGCCCAAGATCAATGGGGAATGGGGGAAATGAGAGAGAAGATGGTGGAGAACCTCACCGTGGTGGTGCACACGCAAGATCAGGTGGTGGCGGCGGAAACGAAGGAGACATACCTGGTGGCGGTGGCGGCTAGGGTTTGAGCACGGGAGAGATAAAAGTGAGGCGCTCGGCTCGGGATTTATATGGGAATGGTGGAAAAATGCATGGCAAAATTATTGGGCGCTATCACGTGGCTTGATTGTGGAGAAACGGGCGACATTGAATCGGGGAATGTGGGGCGACGCGGCGCGCGCGTTACTGGCGGCACGGCGGCTCAGTGGAGGGGACGAACCTGACGAGTGGGGCCTGGTTGCAGTGGGAGGGAGAGAGGGGGAGGGGCGCGGGAGTGGAGCGGGCCGGCGCTGGGAGAGAGGGGAATTGGGCCAGGAAAGGGAAATCGGCTCAGGTGCGTGTTTTCTTTTTCTTTTCCTTTTTCTTTTCTCTTTTGTTTTACTTCCCTTTTATGATTTAAATTTATACTGAATTTCTAACAAAATTAAATTTCAAAAAATTCACACAATCAACACACATGATGCACTTTTCTTATATGAATTTTTATTCCCAAAAGAAATTACTTTTGTAGCTCTTCAAAAATTCATTTTACATTTTTTTTTTCTTTCCAAAAATTGGGGTGTTACCTTAAACAATGCGTATGAGTTGCTGCCAACCTTTGTGTGTAAACTTGATTTTCACCATTGTGGTTGACATCAGTTTTCATGCTTACACTATTTGGGAAAGGATAATCATTTTGTTCCCCTGTTCTCTACATCTTTTTCCCTATTTACCTGCTCTGCTTTTGTTTGCCTACAAAGGTTGCATTGTCCTTTATTTTTTACTCTATAATAAAAATATGTTGTCTTGTGTTTGCATTTCTTTCTCTTGCTGCATTCAATATTTCATTAGCTCTATACTTCTGCTAGATTTGCAGCATCCGTCGCCTTGTCTACATGAATATATTTATCACTTCAGGAACTCTTGTTCTGTCATGTAACAATCTGGTGTTTTGTCACCTTTCTTGGCTACAGTTCTGAATGGAAACCTTATTAGCTTCATCGTGGTTTCATTCAATATTATTCACCAGCATTTCGTGTTTTCTTTATTGGTATAAGTGACTATTTTCTATCTGTTGGACCATTACTTGATCAGCCATGTCTCTCTAATACCTAGCTAATGCAGATGTAATTATTGCAGGTCCTAAAATGTGAGTACGCAGTGCGTGGAGAGATTGTCATCCATGCCCAGGTATCTTGGTTCTTGATTGACTACTGTCTATTACATCACTAATGCTTTGAGTTTGCTTTAATATGGTATTATTCTGTTCAGATTCTCTAATTGATGGAATAAGTCTTGTAGTCCTTTGGTCTTTGGTCCCCTAGTCCCTTGTACCCTTGTGCTTAGTTTGTTGTACCTTAGTCATTGGTCTTTGGTCCTTGCTGTACTCATCTTAGACTAGAGGACAACATCTTGACTGCTTTTAGGACAGCAGTTAGGACATCAGCATCTTGACTGCTTTTAGGACGGTTGTTAGCATCTTTAGGACAACACTTTGCATGGCATCTTGGACTAGCAAGAAGGCATATGCATGACTGGTTGGCTGCCCTTGGGCTGCTATAAATATGTATCCCCAACCCCTTAGAGGGTATGGCATTGTGTGAGTAATAGACAAGAAAATTGCCTCAACTCTCTAGTGTCATCCTCTCTTCAACGAGAGTAAAAATTCAGCTCCTAACACTTGGTATCACAGCCGTTCTATCCTGTAGCTTAAACATCTCTTGCTCATCTCCTTCCCGCGCCTCTACCTGTCCACAACCGGTAGCAGGAACACCAGCTGCCCCAGCTCATCTCTCTTCCCCACACACCAGCTCTCCACTAGTGCGCGATGTCCGACGGACAGTCTCAGCGTTTGGTCGCCTCGAGCGCGCGGCAGACGGAGGTCGCCGCTGCGGAGGAGCGCGAGCGAGCGGCGGCAGAGGCTGCGGCGACGGCGGCACTAGCGGCAAGGTTGGCGGCGGCGGAACTGGCAGCAGCGAGGGCGGAAGTGGAAGCAGCGGCGGCTGCAGCGCGTGCAGCGGCAACAGAGCTGGAGGCTCTACGCGGCAGTGCTCCAGCGGCTCCGTCGACGGCGGCGTCGACGATGAGCTCAGGTTGGCAAGGGAAGTGGCGCGAGCACAGGAGATGCATCGAGTAGCCGCACGTCCCCATGGGCACGATAGCCGCAGCCCAGGCCGGCACGGACGTGCTGGTGGCGCTCCCGGTGGTGGCAGCGGAGTCGACGGAGAATGCGGCCGTTACAGGCAGCGCGGTTCCCCCTCCCCAGATCGGTATCATAGACACCATGGGGTCCAGGCCATTGTCAGGGATGTCGGTCCCGGCGGTGGGTGGCCTACCCTCACCAAGACCAACTACGTCGAGTGGGCCGCGGTGATGAGGGTGCGGCTCCAGGTGCGACACATGTGGAAAGCAGTTCGGTACGGCGACGTCGATACTACGAGGATCGACGGGCGCTGGATACCCTCATTGCTGCAGTCCCGCCCGAGATGCAGTTCTCGCTTTCCAAGAAGCGGACTGCTAAGGAGGTTTGGGACGCCATCGCTGCGGCACGCATCGGCAGCGACCGCGTCCGCAAGACCACACTGCAGGCGCTTTGCAAGGAGTGGGAGAACATGGCCTTTAAGCCAGGTGAGGACGTCGATGACTTTGCTCTCTGTCTCAACACTTTGTTGAAGAAGTTGGAGCAGTTCGGCGACGACACCTACGACGAGGAGAGAGCTGTCGAGAAGCTCTTCCGTTGCATCCCCGAGAAGTACAAGCAGATCGCTCGCTCGATCGAGTCTCTGCTGGACCTCTCCACGATGTCGATCGAAGAGGCGATAGGTCGCGTCAAGGTCGTCGACAGCGACGAACCACAGCCTCTCTCGGGGCCTATCACCATTGGCGGGAAGCTTCATCTCACTCGCGAGCATGGGAGGCTGGCCAGGGTGATCGGAAGAAGGGGGAGTCCTCTTCCTCGACAGGTGGCCGCAAGCGCGGCAAGCCGCGCAAGGGGCGCAGAGGCGCCCAGGCTGGGGCACAAGGACGTGCCCGCGGAGGTGCTTAGGGCGGTGCCGCCGGCAACCACAAGCCGACACCTGCCACAACTGTGGCGAGCTTGGTCATTGGGCCAGGGAGTGTCGACAGCCACGACGTGGTCAGGCCCACGTCGCACAAGTGGAGGAGGAGGCCCACGTCGCACAGGTGGAGGAGCCAGCTTTGCTCATGGCACATGGAAGCATCAAGCCACCTCTAGCGGCATCGACCGCAGCGGCTCTCTTTCATCTTGATGAGCCGAGAGCACACGCTCTCCTCGGCGACGGCTCCAGCAACGACAAGACTGACGGATGGTGCCTCGACACCGGCGCCACCCATCACATGACCGGTCGACGGGAGTTCTTCACCGAGCTTGATCCCAATGTCCGAGGCTCCGTCAAGTTTGGTGAGACCTCCGGCGTGGAGATCAAGGGTGTTGGCTCCGTCCTCTTTAGCGCTAAGTCCGGTGAGCACAAGCTGCTCGTCGGAGTCTACTACATCCCCGCGTTGCGAAACTCCATCATCAGCTTGGGACAGCTGGATGAGAGTGGTTCGCGCGTTGAGATCAAGGACGGAGTCATGAGGATTTGGGATCGCCATTGTCTCCTTCTTGCCAAGGTAACTAGAGGCACCAATCGACTCTATATCCTTCACGTGCAGGTAGCACAACCTGTCTGTCTTGCCACTCATCGGGTGGACGAGGCATGGCAGTGGCACGAGCGCTTTGGGCACCTTCACTTCGAGGCCCTGAAGCAGCTCAGTGCCAAGGAGATGGTGCGAGGCATGCCATGCCTTGACCACGTGGAGCAGCTCTGCGACGTCTGCGTTGTGACGAAGCAGAGGCGGCTTCCTTTTCCCCAGCAGTCGAGCTTTCAAGCCACGGACCGGCTTGAGCTCGTTCACGGGGACTTGTGTGGCCCGGTGACACCGGCTACACCAGGAGGACGACGCTACTTCCTGCTGCTCGTCGGCGACCTCTCCCGCTACATGTGGGTGGGGGTCCTTGGCAGCAAGGGAGAGGCTGCGAACGCCATCAGGCGTGCGCAAGCCACTGCGGAGGCAGAGTGTGGCCGCAAGCTGCGCGTACTACGCACCGACAACGGCGGCAAATTCACGGTGGCTGAATTCGCGTCGTATTGCGCGGATGAGGGTGTTCAGCGCCACTACTCTGCGCCCTACAGCCTGCAGCAAAATGGCGTCGTCGAGCGGCGCAACCAGACGGTTGTGGGGATGACTCGGGCCCTCCTCAAGCAGAGGGGAATGCTGGCTGTTTTTTGGGGAGAGGCAGTGGTGACCGCTGTCTACATCCTCAACCGTTCGCCCACCAAGGCCCTCCACGGCAGGACACCGTACGAGGCTTGGTATGGGCGCAAGCCGGCGGTCTCTCATCTACGGGTCTTTGGCTGCCTTGCGTTTGCCAAGGAGCTTGGCCAGATTGGCAAGCTTGACGACAGAAGCACCCCCGAGGTGTTCATTGGCTACGCGGAGGGCTCGAAGGCCTACCGCATTCTCGACCCAGAGACACAGCGTGTGCGCACGACGCGTGATGTTGTGTTCAACGAAGGGCGAGGATGGGCATGGGACCAGGCGGTGGACGATAGTTCGACCTCGACGAACGACGACTTCATCGTCGACTACGTCTACTTCAAGGGAGCTGGGGGAGTAGGCAACTCTTCTCCACCGAGCGTGTCTACCCCAGCTCCAGAGCGTCCACCTCCACCTCAGCCGGCGACCCCACGCACTCCAGCACCGACGGCCACCCCTCCGGGCACGTCCACTCCGTCACCAGCCCGTGTCGAGCACGACCCAGTGGAGTTTGTCACTCCGCTCTCCCACGATGAGGAGCGCCTCGACAGGTGCTACGACGGCGAGCAGTTGTGGTATCGCAAGATGGAGAACATTCTCGGCGACCAGCCGATGCCGGGACTGGCCCCTCACAATCTAGATGATCAAGATTCGGAGGCGCAGTTGCACCTTGCGTGCGACGATGGCGAGCCTCGTTCTTTCGCGGAGGTCAAGAAACACGCGGCATGGCATGCCGCGATGCAGTCGGAGATGGACGCGGTTGAGACGAACCGCACTTGGGAGCTTGCTGACCTCCCTCGCGGTCACCGCGCGATCACCCTTAAGTGGGTGTTCAAGTTGAAGAGGGATGAAGCCGACACCATCATCAAGCACAAGGCTTGCTTGTTGGCCCGCGGCTTCGTGCAGCAGGAGGGGATCGACTTCGACGATGCCTTTGCCCCTGTGGCACGGATGGAATCCGTGCGACTCCTTCTTGCGCTGGCTGCCCAAGAAGGCTAGTGTGTCCAGCACATGGACATCAAGTCGGCGTTCCTCAATAGCGACTTGAAGGAGGAGGTCTACGTACACCAGCCGCCGGGGTTTGCACTCCCTGGCAAGGAGGGCAAGGTGTTGTGCCTACGCAAGGCCCTCTATGGCTTGCGGCAGGCACCACGGGCGTGGAATGCCAAGTTGGATTCCACGCTCAAGAGGATGGGCTTCGGGCAATGCCCGCACGAGGCGGCCATCTACCGGCGGGGCAATGGGGGAAACACCCTACTGGTGGGTGTCTACATCGACGACTTGGTGATCACCGACACCAAGGATGCGGAGGTGGCAGCGTTCAAGGAAGAGATGAAAGCCACCTTCCAGATGAGTGACCTGGGATCCCTCTCCTTCTACCTAGGGATTGAGGTGCACCAGACCGACTCCGGGATCACACTTCGGCAGACCGCCTACGCCAGGCGTATTGTTGAGCTAGCTGGGCTCACAAACTGCAATCCAGCCCTCACTCCGATGGAGGAGAGGCTGAAGTTGAGCCGCGACAGCACGGCGGAGGAGGTGGATGCTACACAGTACTGACGTCTTGTGGGGATCCTTCGCTACCTCGCCCACACACGGCCGGACTTGGCATTCTACGTCGGCTACGTTAGTCGGTTCCTGTAATGACCGACGGCGGAGCACCAGCAGGCTGTGAAGAGGATCATCCGCTATGTTGCGGGGACTCTCGATCACGGCCTCCACTACTCAAGGTGTCCTGGGGAGGCACACCTTGTCGGGTACAGCGACAGCGACCACGCCGGCGACATCGACACCAGCAAGAGCACGAGCGGGATCCTCTTCTTCTTCGGCAAGTGCCTCGTTAGCTGGCAGTCGGTCAAGCAGCAGGTGGTGGCCATGTCCAGTTGCGAGGCCGAGTACATAGCGGCCTCCACCGCTTCGACTCAGGCGCTCTGGCTTGTTCGACTGCTTGGTGATCTCCTCGGTAGAGACACTGGAGCAGTGGAACTCAGGGTGGACAACGTGTCTGCTCTGGCCCTGGCAAAGAACCCCGTTTTCCATGAACGGAGCAAACACATCCGGGTGAGGTACCACTTCATCCGAGGCTGCTTGGAGGAAGGCAACATAAGGCGATCTACATCAACACCAAGGACCAGCTTGCGGACCTGCTCACCAAGCCCCTTGGGAGACTCAAGTTCATTGAACTTTGCTCCAGGATTGGGATGGTCCAACCCTCCTAGAAGACGACGTACAAGACTTAGGGGGAGAATGATGGAATAAGTCTTGTAATCCTTTGGTCTTTGGTCCCCTAGTCCCTTGTACCCTTGTCCTTAGTTTGTTGTACCTTAGTCCTTGGTCTTTGTTCCTTGCTGTACTCATCTTAGACTAGAGGACAACATCTTGACTGCTTTTAGGACAGCAGTTAGGACAGCAGCATCTTGACTGCTTTTAGGATGGTTGTTAGCATCTTTCGGACAATACTTTGCATGGCATCTTGGACTAGCAAGAAGGCATATGCTTGGCTGGTTGGCTTCCCTTGGGCTGCTATAAATATGTATCCCCAACCCCTTAGAGGGTATCACATTATGTGAGGAATAGACAAGAAAATTGCCCCAACTCTCTAGTGTCATCCTCTCTTCAATGAGAGTAAAAATTCAGCTACTAACACTAATAACAAGTTAATCACCTCTAAAAGCCATGAAGTTAAGTTGTATAGCTTTCATAGGTTTGTTAGGCTATTAAAGTGGTAGTATTACTTTGTTGAGTAACTAAGAACTGTTGTATGGGCATACCTTGTTTCTAGGTCAGAAATATGTATGTGTTATGTTTAATTCAGGGAAATAATTGAGCATAAAATCATCTTGATGGTTAGAGCCTTTGGCATTACTAGATAGATTTTAGTAATTTAATTTATAGTTGCTCTTTGATTTTGATTATTGTCATTCTAACTAATAAAGGTTACTCTTATTCACCATGTTTTTTTTTGAAGCTCCAAAACTGCAAGGGAAGCCCTCGCAGTAAATATATTGAAATTTGTAAGGGGAACAATATACATAGACGTAGCCACATTACAGGAGTAAAAGAGGCTGGTTGTCGATTTCCTGAGTTAGGAAAAGGCCTACAGACTCGCTATGAACAACTGTAGTCTAGTCCTATCTATTTCCTTGAATCGGCTGCTCTGCGATCCGATAGTGGATCGGAAGCATTGATACCATCCGTCAACCGTTGGTGTTATGTCCCTGAAGATCCTTGCGTTCCTCTGTTTCCATATTTCCCAAGCAGCGGTTGCAAATATTTCCATAAAGCAAGGACCTGTCCATTGTCGTTTGGCCTTCATAATGGTGTCAAAGAAGTACATGTCGCTATTCCAATGAATTCCCAGTATATCCCAGCAAGCGACGCTGAACGGGCAGAGAAAGAACAGGTGATATGTGAACTCCTCTATGTTATTGTTGCAGAGGATGCAAGATAGTCATCACCTTCAATCTTGAGGTTCTTACGTTTTAGTAAGTTTCTGGAGTTGAGTCGATCCCTGAACATGAGCCAAACGAAAATTTTAATTTTCTTGAGGGCCCTTGATTTCCATATCCATGCAAACGGTGATGGGGGGTTGATGTGTGTGTAGAATGAGAGATAGCAAACTCTGGAGCAGTATAGCGGTGTTTTTCTGCCCCGCCAGATATCCTGGTTCTGCCCCCTGGTGTGCGCAGCCTGTTTTATTGTATTGAGTTGTTGTAGTTCTGCAGCAGCTTCGATCGAGAGCGGGGCTAGGAACAGCTGTTGTAAGTCAACCTGAGCATCCATCTGGGCAAAAGAGATGTTTTGATTTTTGGCGAAGGTGAATAGCCTTGGCAGATCTCTTTTAAGTAGATGTCCCTCCCATTTGTCGTGCCAGAGCATAATCGTGTCACCCGGTCCCACCATTATTGTTACTTGTTTTCTGAAATCATCCCATACACTAATGGTGTCTCTCCACCAGAACGATCCTTTAGTGGTGCAATGGGGAGGTTTTCCATTGCTGCAGTGAGCGTGTAGGACCAGGCGTACCCAAGGGATGTCATGTTTGTTATATATTTTGAATAGGAATTTTCCCAGCAGTGACCTGTTCATTTGTCGTAGGCATTTGAGGCCTAGTCCTCCATTATGCAGGGGAGCCGTCACCTTGTCCCAAGCAACCAGTGGCTTGCCTTTCCCTGCCACATCTGACACTCTCCATAGGCATAGTTTGCGGGATTTGTCAATAGCTTTATCACCCGTCCATTCAGCTTAAGCGTACACATTGCGTAGATTGGGATAGCGGAGATGATGCTATTAACAAGCGTGCATCTCCCCCCATTGATAACCATGTTGCAGTTGATGACAATCTTCTTTCTATTTTGGTGATCATGTTATTAAAATATGTTGCCTTAGGTCTTGAAATCCCCATCGGCAGTCCGAGATATGTGAACGGGAAGGCCCCTTGCTGACACCCCATAGTATGTGCCATGATAGTAGCTTGATCTGAGTCTAGTTTGATCGGCATAATGCTTGATTTACTCCAATTTACTCTAAGCCCTGTGGCGCCAGCAATTGAATGAAGCAGATTTTTAAGAAAGAATAGCTCGGGTTGCGAGGCTTTTAGAACCAGAATAGTGTCGTCTGCATATTGCACTACTGGGAACTTCATATCAGCTGGCTGTTGGATGGGTATAGTCAGCAGCCCTAGTTCAGCTGCCTTATTTATTGTAATCTGGAGGAACTCTGCTCCCAGCACAAAAAGAAGAGGAGATAGCGGGTCACCCTGTCGGACACCCCTTTTGCACTGAAAGTGCTTCCCTGGTACACCATTTAATAGCACTGCTGAAGATGCAGTGGTTAGTATATCAGTAATCCATTGAGACCATTGTTCTGGAAAGCCCATGGTGCGCAGAATGAGGATTAGAAAGTCATGTTCCACCATGTCAAATGCTTTTTCGAAGTCCAGCTTTAAAATGACAATGCCTTTTTTTGATATTTTGCTGATGTATGTATTCATAAGCCCAAGCCATACAGTCCTGAATTGTTCTTTTCTTTATGAATCCATACTGGTTTTCGTGTATCAATCTGTTGATGACATTCTGTAAGCGCACAGATATTACCTTGGTGATCAATTTGACCGTTGAGTTTAACAATGAAATGGGTCTGTAATCTCTGACAGTTGTTGGATTGCCTATTTTAGGTAATAGAATGATGTAGGAGCTGTTGATGGGCCTTAAGCTGACTGAGTTGCTGAAGAAGTCTGCACATAAGGAATAAATGTCGTTTTTGATGATATGCCAGCATGTTTTATAGAATTTTGGGTTAAAGCCGTCCGGGCCCGGAGCTTTATCTGTTGGCATGATTTTTAGTGCCCGGTCAATTTCATCTGTGGTTATCGGGTCACAAAGCTGTCCCAGATCCTGATGTTCCTGTATCATGGACCATATCTGTGGCCATGGTTGTATCTGTTCGGATTGACCCAACCATTGATTGAATTCATCCCAATGAAGTCTAGCTTTGTCATTGTGGTCCAGTAGTTCCATGCCTTCACTGTCATGGATGATAGTGATGGCGTTTTGCCTGTATCTTTCTGTTGCTGCAGCCATGAAGAATTTAGTTGGTTCGTCCCCCAGATTTGTCCATCTATCCGTGTACCTTTGTCTCCAATAGTCATTCTTGCTTTGTAATAGTTCCAAAATGTGTGACTTGATCAACTCTTTGAATATCCGTTCTTGCAGAAAAAGTCCCCTTTGTTCTTCCATTTTGTCGAGAATTAGCAGGGTTTCATTGCATTTGCATATTAGCTTGGACAGACTCCCAAAGCTTTTGCTCCATTGCTTAAATTTGTATCTTAGTCTTTTGAACTTCACGGAGATCCTTCTTGCACTGTTTACGTGCTGTACAGGTTGTTCCCATGATTGTTGTACAATTTGCAAAAATTGCTGGTGTTTAATCCAATAGTTCTCAAATCTGAAGCATTGCGGTTATGGGATATTTGTGCCTATTTGTGCAAGGCAGGGAATGTGGTCAGATGTGTCTCTTGCGAGGGGTAACAGCAGTGTGTTGGGGAATTTTATTGTCCATTGTAGGGAAGTGAAGCACCAGTCTAGCTGCACCATGAGTGGTGTGTCTTGCATGTTGCTCCATGTGTAGTTTCTTCCCTTAAGGGGGATCTCGATTAACCCCAAATGTTGTATGATGCCGTTGAAAGTATCCATATCTGTGAAGTTCGCTCCATCCCTGTTTCTGTCTTCTTCGCTTCTATAGTAGTTGAATTCTCCTATTATCATCCAGACGTCTTCTGGCTGTATGACTAGATCCCATAGCCATTGAGTGAATTCCTGCCTTGCTTGGCCTGTGCATGGGCCATAAACAGTGGCTAAGTGCCATTTGTCCCCATTCTGTAAGGATGTGAATTGTACGACAATAGCATAGTCCAATATTTGCATCACTTCTCCGTGCAAGATATTACCATTCCAGCACATTAGGATGCCCCCTGATGCTCCTCTAGAAGCAGAGAAAGCAAATTTGGTAAATCTTCGAGGTGCTATTTTTTTTGATGAATGCAATATCTATCATTTCCTTTTTCGTTTCCTGGATGCAGAAGATTTCACAGTCCATGATCTGTTCTATTTTGAACCTCAGTGATCTCTATTTGTTTGTATCATTGATTCCCCGTATATTCCAATTCAAAATGTTCCAATTTCTCTTATTATTGTTGTGGGCCATGAATAACCTTTTTATGATAGGATAGTAGTCCAAAAGTCCCAGGACTCCTGGTTTTTGTTGGCACTTTGCTCACTTTGTTAACTTCCGCCGAGTTGCGGTGTTCCAGCATACTATGGAGAATGAGTATGTTAGTTGTTATGTTTCTTTGTTGCAGTCTTTGGTTCGGGCTATGTGATTGCAGTTGTTACTGATCCTGCTGCAGAGATCTATCCTCAACCCCTTCCGCCGCCAAGATGAGTCTGATATAGGTGTCAGAAATTTGTATATAGCAACTTGCGGGATTGATAAGATAGGAGGTCTTCTGAGTTTGCTTTGTGGATGCCCGGATGGATTCTGAGTGTGTGTGCTGTTTATAGTTGAAGCACAGTGGACCTTGTTTTGGTATTGCTCTTCAATTACGGTGATCAAACATGGGCTTGGTTCCCAAATTGCGGACCTTTCGCGAAGGTTCTTTATCTTTGGTTTTTGCTCAGGACTCATCTTGCTGGTGGTATTGTCAAAATATGCATTGTACATTTTTCGATGTGGTTTGCTTTTTAACCTGAACCCTGCATGGTTAGACAGTTTTATTGGCCTCCATAGTGGCCTGGAGTACAATTCATTGGTGACCGATCGACGGGTCGACTGCCTCCCCCGATGCCAGAAAGGGTAATCATTTAGCCAAAAGCAATGGACATATATCGTCCTGATCTTCATAGCCCCTGTAGGAGTATTTAGGCCGTTGGGCCCAGAAGCACCCGTGGTAAGGAAACTTTTCCCTGCAGTTCGGCCCACGGTTCCGCGGACCGAATAGGTTGATAAGAACCTAGTGTGGTGGGTGCTATAGGTGAGTACATCTCTGTTGTTTCGAATTTGAATTGGTGGTAGATATGTATTGATATCGGAAGCTTGAATTTCCCGTTTATTTGTTTGAATATTGCTTTGAGGTGAGATACGGACGTGCTGGCAACTTTCTTTGTAGGTGATGACATATAGGTAGCTGTGAGTAATATAGAAGTAGATCATTAAGCTAAGTGCCATACATCTGCCCTTCTGATTCCCTTGAACAGCAAAATTACAGAGAGGGCTCCTAGAGTCCATAAACAGTCTGGTGAGCCTTGCCTCGGACCCTTTTATTGGGCTGGCACTACAATCAGGAGTGACCTTATGCACAACAAAGACCTGGTTGATCTGTTGACCCCACTACTGTCCTCCGAGCTTACTCTTGCATAGTAGTTTCTTATATCCATAAACCACCATCTCTTGTTGCATGCTCCCCTCCTTCTCCTGTTGAAGCCGCTGTATAGCTGGTATGGGGAGCTTCGCGCGCGCCACCTCAAGTGGCACGCCGCAGACCCGGACCGCAGTGTCCTGAAGTGTCGCAATGTCAATTTCCGGATATGGATTATAGTTCACTATGTCATCTATAGATGGAAACTTTAGAGGCCCTGGAAAGTTAACATTACCAGTTGCGTCCGTTGAAGTTGAGTAGTCTGATGTCAGCTCATTTGCCTCTTTCTGGTGCGTACGTGTGCCTGCCTTCTTGAACCTGTGTCCCTGTAGTAGGTCCTTGATCCTGTTACTCCGCTTGAGGGAGTCCCAGTCAATGGGAGCTTTCCCCTTAGAGCGTTTTGTTCTTTTTCCCGATGTTCCTGCAACCGAGTCTGCAGTTGTATCCGGTTCATTTTTCTTTTGTTTTCCTTTGTGATCAGGCAAGCTTCCCTTCCTGCGAGTGTAGACCTGACCGTACCTTCCTTCATTGTCCGTTGTGCTGATGGTGTGTTGTTGAGTTTGCCTGCTTCCCCTTCCCCGATAGTAGCCATGCCGACCATTTCTGTGATTTGCACGGTCTCTGTATGACAGTCTATTACCGGTTTAGGGATATTCATTCGAAGCATTATCCTCCGTCCCTCTAAGTCAGCTTGTTGCAGCCAGTCCGAGAGCTTGTTATGATCCTCAGGACGCCCCAGTGTGAGTACCGGTAACCCATGTAGAATCTGAGGAAATTGCCTTTGGGTAGGAGCAGAACCCGAGCTCCCTTCAGTTGACTGAGTAGGAGCCGGAGTGTCTGAGTCTATAGGTTGCATAATCTGTGGACCTGGATGCCATGGCGCCCACTCCCAGTTCTGTCCTTGTTGATTCTGCATATTTTCCTGGTGATCCCATTGTTCCCAATGATTGTTTGCATGTTGCCCTTCATCATTTTGAGGTACCACCTGAACTTCTTCCTGATCTTGATGCAGCAGCTAGATTGCGTCAAGGGGATGAGGGTTGCCGTCTTCTGGAGGCAGATCCTCCAGCTGTAAAGCTCCCGAAGGTGTCATCCAGTTTAAGATGTACACCGGGCATGTCCATGACCATGCGTGCCCTGTCCTCCCTCCTTGGCGCAGCACCAGACTTCTTGGAATTTGCCTCGCATTGTGATACATGCATTTGACAAGAATGAGACCCATTGCTCTCGGGATGTTGTGCCAATGCAGAAGTTTACCGAAACCGGCGACAACAAGATCTATAGCTTCAATTGTCCTGTAATCCAGAGGATACCCTAAGATCATAATCCAGCCCATACGAGTGAAGTCTCGGCTCCTCCGGTTGATTCCAAAGTCGTGTCTTGTGAATGAGATTTGGACATCTTCCACATGGATAGGCTCCCCCATAACCAGTGAATCACGATAGAAACAAGTTTCCATGGAGAACAATCCGATACCTAGCGGGGTAAGGCATGAGAGTCTCACCGGTATCCCCATGACATGCACCAGATGATTTCTGATCTGAATCCTATAGTATTCATATTGTTCTTTTGGCACCACATCGTCATCGTCGACGGCGATGACCCAATCTTCATGCATCGGATGATGAATACCAGGCAAATGGACCGCTGACCTGGCTATTCTGTGCGGCCCACCGTCTGGCCCACCGTCTTCCACTTGAAAGCTGGGATGTGGGATGAATCTTGTGGGATTGACGGCGAAGTTTGCCATGGAGTTTTCTGGCGGGCGGGTGGGAGGTGTAGTGGTGGTGTCGCCAGTTGAGGAAAGAAGGCTGAAGGAGGCGGATGGGTTGTATGGCGTAGTGTCCTCAGGTGGGTTGCTTCTGCGTTTTATTGCCGGTGTAGCCGACGTAACAACGAAGGATGGTCTTTTCACCCGCCAAACCTTCTTGTATTTCCAAATTGCAAGACAGTCCTTCCTTATGTGCCCATAGTTGTAGCACCCTTTGCACCTGACCTTACTGCGGCATTGGAACTTAAGATGGAGTGGGCTGAGGCAAATGTGACAGAGCGGAAGTCCCTTTTCACCTTCCTTATTACTGCCGCGGCACAAGCGGTCGATTTGCAGGCGCTTCGTGTTGAAAAGAGGAGCCCGGTGGTCAGTGGTGATAGACGTCTGAGAGTTACTCGCCTGGCTACCGCCGTTTCCACAGCGGGTTTTCGTGTCGGTAAGAAGGACACGTTGGATTTTAGGCCAGCGTAGGCCCTGCGCAGGTGTAGGACTAGGCCAGCTAGGAGTCCCCTTGTCGGCCACATTTGCATTGTGATGAGTAGTATTAGCAGTAAGCATAGTGTGGGTGGAAGCGGCGCAGTTAATGCGACCTATACGGTCAGCCGTAGGCACTTGAGTAGTACTAGTAGACGACGTGTAAGTCCGGTGATCTCTTAACTTTGAATCGGATGAGTGGTGTAGGTGGCTAGTTTCGGCGGCACTGCTCATCTTCTTGGAATCTGACAACGAAAGAAGCTTGCTACAGGCTTTGTTTTTCCCGGCCAACATTGGGACAATGACGGCCGAAGAACCTCTTATCTGGCTGAGAAGAAACGGGGCAGAAGAACCTCCCTAGCCAAATACCCCTTGCAGTCGGGCGGGGAGAATAGCTCGGAAGAGAAGGCATGTCGGGTGGAGCGAATGTTACCTTCTTCGGAGCTGATGCTTTCTTCTTCAATTTGCGCCTTGCGATAATCGTCCATGATTCCATTTCTTCCCGCTCCCACATTCTGAATTCTCTGATCCAATCCGGGCCTCCCGTTCGCCACAGGTTGGAAGTATACGTCAAAGGAGGACGTAATCACCCGACGCGACGAAACCACGAGCATCCCGACATCTTTGCAGGCAACCGAGAAGCGGAACGAGCGATCACGCAGTTGTTGAACATGGAAGCCCTCCGGCGACCCACCTAGTATCGAGTGCAGCGCCCATCCCACAGCCTCCTCCGTAAGCCTGAAAGTATACCTTCTGAAGACGGCGATGAGGAGGAAAGAGCCTTGGACGACGGAGCTTGAGTGATGCACTGGAGAGCGGAACCGCGCCCAGGCTTCCGCTTGAAACCTCCTTCCGGGACGCAGGTCCCAGGTCTCCCTTCCAGCCGCCGGTCTGGAATGATCCATCTCCGACGACGAAGAGGCGTCCGCCCCCAGACTTTTACCAGTTGCATATGCATGCAGAGGCAACGCCGCCGACTGGTTTGTGGGAGCTTCCGGCGGGGATGCTGCGGGCGTGGTTTGCGGTGGGGTGTCGCGCGAGAGCGTAGCTAGCGGAGGGGCGTCGAGCGAGAGCCATGCCACCGCTGATGTTAGGGTTTGTTTCAGCCGAGCTGCGGGGGGAAATTTTATTCACCATGTTTTATATGACCCTTCTGTAAATGTTTTTGAAAATCTTGTTCAACCTGCCAATAAGATTTTTTTATTGAATATATCCATCTTTTTTGTTACAGCGCTTGCAGCAACAACTAAAAACTCAACCAGGTTCTCTTCCTTTTGATGAGGTAATTAATTTTTTTGGCTAATTAGTAATTAGTGGAGATATTCCTTTTCAATAATTCTATAGCAGTGTAGCTCATTCTGTATTCAATTACTTACACAGATCCTCTATTGTAACATTGGAAATCCTCAATCTCTTGGTCAGCATCCAGTGACGTTCTTCAGGGAGGTATGTGGTCATTCTACCTGCAGAGTTCACCATTAAATTTTCCAAAGGGCGTTACATAATAAATTTCAGGTTCTCGCTCTTTGCGACCATCCATGCTTGTTGGAGAAAGAGGAAGCTAAAGCATTGTTCAGGTGGATATCATCGTCTTTCAATTCATCTCCATGAGCCAGTTTTCAGAATATTTAGCCCGTTTTAAAAAAGTAGACCGAGGAGATATCTGCTGCAACACTTGATTAGGCGAGATATCTGCTGCAACACTTGATTAGGCTATATCCTGCTATTTTTTATATGAGCGTTAAATAAAATTTCCAAAACAGTTATGGAGGTAGATACTATCTTCCTTCCTACAAAATCACAACTATCCTAACATAAAATAAGTGAAATATATCAGATATTACATATCAGACTTTTTTTTTGCTTTTCTTGAACATTTGAGTATTAGAGAGTAAACTTATGTGGGACTATACATATGGTTTAGAGCTCTCATATTTACTGGATCTACTAGCTATGCACGAGGTATGCGTAGCCTCTCAGTTTAGATTTAGGCAAGACTTCACCTGATATCACTCTTAAATCATAATAGTATAAATGATGTTTCCTATTTGTTGTTAACATGATTTAACACTTCAATAGTTTTAAGCTTCCGAAACTAGTTCTGTGGCCCATTGAAACTTGAAATTCTTATGTGTATCTGATGGCTCATCACGCTGCAGTGCTGATGCCATTTCTCGAGCAAAGCAGATTCTCACTACTATTCCTGGCAGAGCAACAGGGGCATACAGCCACAGCCAGGTAAGCATCACACATTGACACATTTACCAACAACAATGAGGAAAGGAATTTTGGCCTCATTTCTTTAATGGACCAATCTTGGCTTCATTTTATTTGTTTATTTTTCGGAAAAAGTCTACTTAACCCCCTCGAATATACCCTAAGGAACAATTTACCCCCCAAACTACAAAACCGGTTACTTAAGACCCTAATCTTCTCTAAACCATCTACTTTACTCCCTAAGGTGGTTTTGATGAGTGGTATTGCCACATCATTGGATGATGTGGCGTCTCCCACCAAATTAAGCTGCACCATGGCCATGTCGCTGAACCGGCGGTTCTCCGGGGGCAGTGCCGCGTCGCCCTCCGTCACGCCCCCGCACCTGCCGGCCGCGTACTCCGCCGCCTGCAGCACCTCCTGCGTGTCGCGGTACCGCCCGACGGCCACGGACGCCGCAGCCCACTGCAGCGCCGGAACAGCGCCGGCGTACAGCTGCAGACACGTTGACAGTCTGGCGGCGAGCACGGTCACTGCGGGAGTGTTGCGGGCGGCGGCGCCACACAGGTCGGAGGCGTACTCGCCGCCCAGACTCCCGCTGTCCCGCACTTCTGGTCCACCGTCGTCGCCGTATCTTTGGCGGCCGCGGCGAGGACGTCGAGCAGGAGGAGAGCGGGGAGCGCGCTGCGGACAATCATGGTGGGTGGTCGACACGAGTTTCTAGCGTCGCGAGTGATGACTAATAGATGAGGCAGGGGCACCGTGCGTTTTCATGAGCCTCGTCATGAGAAAGTTATTTTTATAACTGTACTTTACTGCTGCCAAACTCCATCACAAAGGCATTTTCAGCTGCTGCCGTTGGATTTTTCCATGCCCATGCATGTGAAGGATCGCATTGCATTGTCACTGCATCTGCTGCAGTGTAGTGCAGTAGTGACACCGGCCACCACCCAACCACCTCAGCGTGCATGCGTTCATTTGTTCGCTCACCTAACCCTAACGATCCCACTTCACCGCCACCACCAGCCAGCAGCAGCAGAGTAAAAGGCCCCGACAGAAGCAAGCAAGGCAGGAGAACCATCGCGGCATGAGCTGGACCTCCCTCCTCGTCCTCGACCTGGCCACATGAGATGCCACATCATCCATGTGGGTGGGCCCCGCTGAATAAGGCATACAGGAGACGCCACCTCATCTAGTGATGTGGCAATACCGCCTAGCAAAACCATCTTAGGAAGTAAAGTAGATGGTTTATAAAAGATTAGGGTGTTAAGTAACCGGTTTTTTAGTTTAGGGAGTAAATTGTTCCCTAGAGTATTGTTGAGGGGGTTAAGTAGGCTTTTTCCTTTATTTTTCCAAGGGTATCAAAGGACTGCGTGATGCAATAGCTGCTGGGATCGCCTCACGTGATGGATTCCCTGCAAATGCAGATGACATTTTTGTTACAGATGGAGCGAGTCCTGGGGTATGAAATTTAACTTTTCTTTCAATTCCCTAGATATTTTGTCAGAAGTCTCGTCATCATGTTATTTTACCCTTTTTAAGGTGCACATGATGATGCAATTACTGATTAGGAACGAGAAAGATGGCATTCTGTGCCCAATTCCTCAGTATCCTTTGTACTCGGCCTCTATAGCTCTTCATGGTGGAACTCTTGTATGTACTTTGATTGCTTGTCAGAAAAAATTCAGTATGGTACCAGATCTTGTAACACCAATGACTAAATCAGGGTTATTTTCTTTCAGGTCCCATATTACCTTGATGAATCAACTGGCTGGGGTTTGAAGACCTCTGATCTGAAGCAGCAGCTAGATGCTGCTCGGTCAAAAGGCATTGATGTGAGGGCCTTGGTGGTCATCAATCCAGGAAATCCAACTGGGCAGGTTTGGGGCCATCATTTCTGCTCTCTGATTTAAGGAACGACTTTATTGGCTTCAGTTTTTTTTCCTTTGTTCATACTGAATTTTGAATGATTAAAATACAAATATAATACATGTATTTGTTGTACGTTTCAAGTTAGCGAGTGTGTTTTATACTTTATTGAACAGCTGTTTGTTTAGAAAAAAAGTGTCCTCCTTATTTCTCATTGTGCAAAAAGACACCAATACAAGTCTTTATTGAAGTAGTTCATATGTCTATAGGTTCTTGCTAAGGAGAACCAATATGACATAGTGGAGTTCTGCAAAAGTGAGGGTCTTGTTCTTCTTGCTGACGAGGTGAGTGATATTCACTGTCTGAACACCTCCAGAAACACTGAGCTGCTAATTCTCATTCTATGTATTAACATCAGTGGCATTTACTTCGGTAGGTATATCAAGAGAATGTCTATGTGGACAACAAGGAATTTAACTCTTTTAAGAAGATAGTAAGATCAATTGGATATGGCGAGGATGATCTTCCTCTAGTGTCATTTCAGTCTGTTTCTAAAGGTATGATAACGTGCAACTTTATCCTTCTATTAACAATACTACTAGCATATCAAATAAAATTTTCTTTGCTGCCACCAGGATATTATGGAGAGTGTGGCAAAAGAGGAGGTTACATGGAGATTACTGGCTTCAGTGTTCCAGTAAGAGAGCATATCTACAAATTAGCTTCAGTGAACTTATGTTCCAATATCACTGGTCAGATCCTTGTCAGCCTCGTCATGAATCCTCCAAAGGTCGGTGTTATATGACATTCTCTGAATTTTGGCCTGAAGGGAAATGCTAATTATGTAGCTAAAAAATAATAGTCTGATTGTGCAGCCTGGTGATGAATCATATGCTTCGTACAAGGCAGAGAAAGATGGAATCCTTGAATCCTTAGCTCGTCGTGCAAAGGTGCGCCTGGTTATGTTTTTGCTTATAATTTGATTGACTTCTTATTTCTTAAAAACATTCTCTAATTTGCCTATATGTCTTGTAGGTATTGGAGGATGCATTCAACAACCTTGATGGATTTACATGTAACAAGGCTGAAGGAGCGATGTATGTCTTCCCTCAGATTCATCTGCCAAAGAAGGCAATTGAGGCAGCTAATACTGCTGGGAAAGCACCTGATGCGTTCTATGCTCTCCGTCTCCTTGAATCCACTGGGATTGTCGTGGTCCCTGGATCTGGATTTGGTCAAGTAAGTAAAATTATAAAATCTGTCTTGATATATTATTTTCTACTATTGCAGCAGCAGCTTATTTTATACTACTATTTGTTTTCAAACTGAAAACTAGAGATTTTCGGATTTATGTTTTATGGCAGGCGCAGCATATACAAACCTAAGATACACTCTTTTCGTCTTTCATATTACGACAGTGCATCTGCAACAAATATTGTGAAACAAGCATGTCTACAGTGAAATTTTCTTGCCATTGTCTTTTACTAGACTTTTCTATTGGTAGGACACTTTTGTACTCACTCTGCTGGGACCTCTGTGTCATATCTTTTACTTTCATGAAACGGGAATATGGTAATTCTAAATAATTTTTTCAGACCAGGAATATATTCTGGAGCTAATTGTAAACAACTTCAAAATTCCAACTAATGGACACTTCTTCTGTTTAGTACTTGCATAAATATCAAAATGCCTTCGATGTTGGAAAAACATGTGTCCTTGCATATATGTTTAGACTCCCTTTGGATTGAAGGAATGACAAAGGAATTTTAAAGAATAGGATTTGTAAATGATCTTTTACTACATGACTATTTGGCCCACAGGAAAAATAAAAGGTAGTTTTCATAGGAATAGATTCTTTTGCTAAATTTTGTAGGAAACTTAACATGAGCTTGAACCTCTTTTTTCTTTCCTGACTCATGTTACAGGTTCTCTTGTTTTTCCTATGATGCTGCCAAAGGATTTCTCATCTCAATTTTTATATTTTCAATTCCTATAGGATTGCAAAGACATGCAATTTCAATTCTTATGTTTTTTCTATTCTTATGTTTTTCAATTCTTTCAATCCAAAGAGAGTCTTAGAGATGTATTTCTTATATACACTACTTCTATGGACTTTTTCTTTTCACTTAACTGTGTACTGATGCTTTATTCTCTTTTTTTTTTCTTCCACTTGAAAGGTTCCCGGAACATGGCACATCAGATGCACCATCCTGCCACAGGAGGACAAGATCCCTGCAGTCATTAGCTGCCTCAAGGAGTTTCATGAGGCATTTATGGCAGAGTACCGTGACTAAATTGTTGTACTTATCCTAGGCCCTTTTACACAACTACCCTCCGCCCCCCCCCTATGATGCTGCCAAAGGATTTCTCATCTCAATTTTTATATTTTCAATTCCTATAGGATTACAAAGACATGCAATTTCAATTCTTATGTTTTTTCTATTCTTATGTTTTTCAATTCTTTCAATCCAAAGAGAGTCTTAGAGATGTATTTCTTATATACACTACTTCTATGGACTTTTTCTTTTCACTTAACTGTGTACTGATGCTTTATTCTCTTTTTTTTTTCTTCCACTTGAAAGGTTCCCGGAACATGGCACATCAGATGCACCATCCTGCCACAGGAGGACAAGATCCCTGCAGTCATTAGCCGCCTCAAGGAGTTTCATGAGGCATTTATGGCAGAGTACCGTGACTAAATTGTTGTACTTATCCTAGGCCCTCTTACACAACTACCCTCCGCCCCCCCCCCCCCTCGATATATAGCATCATCCCTGTAGACCAATAAATATAAAACATGTGTCACATCCCTTCTTTTGTTTGCTATTTTTCTGAATGAAGAAATAGAGTAGTCCAAGGCCTCCGATCTGGTGATTGAAGAAAGTTTTGTTTCCCTGGGTTGTATGAAGCAAATGTGAATGTTTTGTATACAGAACTATATATGTATGCCTGTGTTGCTAAAGCAAATGAGAGTACTGATGCTCTGATCGTGCAACCATTGAAAGTAATCGTTAGTACAGTCTTTCTGAAAACCGCAGAACCTGGAGATATATCATGACCTTATTATTACAAATATATGGATGTTCTCACGCTTGAAGCTGCGCCGTCAATTTGCGTTGGGTGCTCGACACGATCCAGATCTTCCGTGTCGGGCGAACAAACACAATCTGTCCTCCCAGGTGGTGGCGAGCAGAAACCACAGATGGTGCATCAGCGCGCACCGCTCTTGGTTTGTTGAAGCGTCAATTATTTGTACGCTTGTCATCCCCAGCACTCAGGTGACCATTGCGGCAGTCTGGACTGAGCGGACACCGACTTGGCTTTCCATTGTCCTCTTCCACAGTCTTCGTCGTCGGCGCAGCTTTCTGTTTCACTAGCCAGCGTCGGCGGGCGAGATGCATTCTTGCTCCGCTCGCGCTGCGCTCACCGTGGACAACCTCAACGCAAAGGTGCGCGACCTCTCTCCCCGCAAAACGGTGCCGGCCCTAAGAACGCTGATCGACTTGGTGACCAATGTCGCCTTCGCAGGTGCTGGCGCTCGTGGATCACCTCGGGGACGGCATCGCCCGCCGTGCACAGGTAGGTGTGGGCATCAGGTTCACTGAAAAAATTCGGTTCGGTTTTTTTGTTTTTTTTTTAAATTCTGTTTCTGAAAAATAGAAACCGAAATTGTGTACAGAAATACAAAAACCAGCCTTCCGGTTAACTGAAAAATTCATTGTTCGGTTAACCGGTAAACCGAACTGATACTGAATACAGTTAAGAACGGAGAACAGACAGTTAACTGAACACTTAAAAAAACTGACATGAAGAGTTGTACACACTTCAATTTGAATCTATCAAATAGTGAAAGACATCACAATCAGCATAATACTTATTACATCATTGAGCAAATATCTTCGCAAATAGTTTCATAAATCATCAACCAAACAGCATCATTGACAAACAGCATTGGAGCAGCCATAGCCACTGGTACAGTGGTACTCATGACTCAACACTCAACAGCAGGCACCAGGCAGCACAGGAACAGGCGAACAACACAGGTTTCAAGTTTCATGATTATGAAAAATGAGACAGACAACACAAGTTGAATTTGAATCATACACCAATTTGAAGTACATAACAGCTAACAGCCAGAACTTTGATGAACCAGATTTGAAGCATATATTACAGAACTTTGGACTTTCCATACATCATATAACTTGAACTTTGGACCTCAATTCTTTTCCAGCAAATACAATTTGGAATCAAAACAGAAGTTTCTGTGTTCTGCTCCGTTTGTGTTCTGCTCCGATTCTTTGTTCTGCTCCATTTCTTTGTTCTGCTCTAATTCTGTACCACTGTTACGGATCTGCAACAAACAAACAACAACAATGGACAGTATATAAGAACCAAGCATACAATACAACACCATAGCATACAGTATGCACACAAGAACACCATACATCATGCATAGAAAAAAGTGCATTACAATCAAAACTTACATTGTTGGATGCTTGCTCCTCGGTTGTACGTGTTGCCATCTAGATCTGACGGGGTGTTGCTCCTCAGTCATGGTTAGCTGACGCGGAAGAACCACAGCCGAGTCGTCGGCGGTGCCGCGGCGAGGTGGCCAGGTGGGGCGCGGCCGTGCGGGGCAGAGGGCAGGGGCGCGGCGTGCCGGCGTGGGCTACCAGCGCGGCTGCGCAGGCCACCAGGAAGTGGCAATGTTAGGTCTGGGAGGGGCGCCCGACGGCCGGCGGCAAGGTGCGGCGGCTGGCGGCGCTGCGTCATCCGATAGGGTAGTGTTAGGGTTCTTCGGGGAAGTGCAATGGGGAATGCGGTGTGTGGGGGTTTCGCCGCTCAGGGCGTGGGAGTCGGGGCCGACAGTCGGGCATGGGCCGGTTGGGCTACCTTCAAAACTTAGACATATATTTCGGTTCACCGGTTAACCGGAATAAAAAACAGGAAATCGAAAAAAAATCGTTTTTCGCAATCTGAGAACTGAAATTGAGCCCAATTTAATCGGTTCCAGTTAATTCGGTTTCGGTTCCGGTTTTTTCGATTTTGGTTTTTGGTTTTCAGTTTTTTTGCCCACCCCTATGCGCAGGTACGTTCGCGGTGCCCGTGCAGTGTGCCATGGTTACCTGAACCTGACCACAACACCTTCCTATAACATCCAATATATAGTCACCCTACGGCTGTCTCTCCCCTTGTGAAGCATCAATGGCAGCAAAAGCTTGAGTTTCATGGTCGTAGTTGCAGAAAATATTTGATTTATTTACATCTTGCAATATGTAATATGGATTTTAAATCTACTTTGCGCTTCAGTCATCAGTTGGGTTTTTCTCTTTTTCTACACCACTTCATTTTTCACTTTTTGAGTGCACCAAACTATCTCATTTGAATTGACCTGCAGTCATCTCAACAAGTTCATTAGGATCTTATTTGTTTATCATCAATCGTACAAAACCCACAAGGGATTGCTTAGATGCACTTTCAATCTCCCCCTTTTTGGTGATTAATGACAACCAATTGAGATTTCACAATTAAGAGTAAAGATTGATTTTTATAAAGTGTGCATATATGAGAATAATAAATGAGTAACAAAAACTCCTCACATATATGCACTTTTTATGGTGGGGTGCCTAACAGTGTGTGACCAAAAGATGTGATGAGCAATACATAAACACTTGACAGTTATAGCAACAATCATCACATTACCATTAACTAAGCATCATACATTAAGTAAATTAAGTACATCCAAAATAAATTACAATAGTTTGGAAACGAGTACATGTCCTTGATCACAAGTCCTTAATGGCTTAATGACTACAAAATAGACAGCTAGTCTCAATCTCTCCCCCTTTGTCATCAAGGCACCAAAAAGGGAAAAGTTGAGTGGAATCACTCATCGTTTCTGCCTCCCTCACTCTCAGTCCTCTCTTCATCTTTTTCTTCATCTTCAGGTGCTTGAGGAGGAGGAGGAGGAGAAGATGTGCCAGCTAGTCCGAATGAAGCCATCTCTTGCTCAGTTAGAGGTGTCATCTCTGTGATATCTTCTTCAGAGTCTTCTGAGATCTGAGGTGACCCCACTGGCTCTATTTCCAGCTTCTCACATATTGCTTTGATATTGGCCTTCACGTACCGTTGATGCTTCTTCCTGGCCACACTCTCTTTGTGCTGCTTGATTTTCACTTTGCGATAGGATGCAAAGATGGATGAGAGCATCTTCAACACTCCACTAGAGGACTCTCTAGGAGGTGGAGGAGCAAGAGAAGCAACCTCAGATCTTATGCCTTCTTGAGTCCTCTTAGATCTTCGTTCCTCTGTAGGTGAGGTAGGAGCAGAGGGGATAGTGTAGATAGCATGATTCTGGGGCGTGAGTCCAGTATGAGGAACATCCTTGACAAATTCAAGTCCCATAACCTTCTCAATCATATACATGATTTAGGGTGCATAGCCACATGACCTGTTAGGTGTGATGAATATGTTCACAATGTCATTGTACATGTACTCAAAGACATTGAAAGTCCTTTTCTTGCTGATGACCTTCATTAATGTCCTGAGGGTCCCCTGGATTGTCCCTGCATCTCCCTCCTTGGGAGCTATGGTCTTCCTCAGGATCCTGTTTAGCACAGCAAAGAAAGGCTTCAAGTACTTTCTAGTTGGAGACTTGAATGGCACAGGCCCGGTCCAGGGGGCGTGTGACCCGTGCGGCCGCATAGGGCCCCCATTTCTCAGGGGCCTCCTTTTTACCATATGTACCAGAGGTGACTAGGCCGAATTCTATTCGAGATTGAGAATTGTAGTCCTGGGCCAGCCAATTGTCACAGCGTGAAGGCACAACCCAATGCTGTCAATCCAGCGCAGGCCTAGTGGTCGCCGAAGTCAGAACTGAAAAGCACACGTCGGGCCCCTAGCTCGTACGGCCGAACAACGTACGTACACGCGACCACAATGCCGATTGCAGAGCATCTCTGAAGTAAACTGTTCCTGTCGTTTTGTTTAAGAATAAAAAATTCTGGTTCCAACAATATGGTGATTACTTCATACATTTGTTTTCTTCATTATTTTATGAAGAACAACCTAAGCGTAACTGGGATTTCAGTCTAATTTAGTTTTTTTACTATACAATCATGTCTTCTAGGAACTATAAACCATATTTTAAAAACATAAGAAAAAACAATGGATAGAGAATGTATCTCATTCTTAAAAATGGACTATGGACAAATTTGTTAGTAAAAGAAATTAAGAATATATATATGTTTCTTGATACAGTGTATTGTTATATAAGGTGTTATTATATTATACTTCCTCATTTTTCAAAAGATTATCATCTTTTAGTAAAAAAATTGAACTAGAAGGTGTCAATCTTTTAAGAAAGGAAAGAGTATAGATTTATAATATTATTTTTCTATAAAAAAAATAAAAAATTGTAATATTTCATACGGAGCCTCGAATTTTGTCGGCTCAGCCCTGGAATGACATCCTTGTTTCATAGAGAAAATCAAGCTGATCTTTCTCCAGAGGCTTCAGATTGTGGATTATGATGTCATTCTCCAAAGAATCTTCTAGGTGAAGAATTCTGGTGAACTCCTCATACGTGACACTATACTTCGCTCCATGTGTCATCCAGATCATCCTGTCACCGTCATCACGAGCAAAGTAAAGAGTTGAGTAAAACTGAGTGATCACCTCATTGTTCCTGTCCTACTGGAAAGAAACTAGATCCTTCAGTCCATGTAGCTCTAAAGCTTCCAGAACCTCTTGATAGGCTTGATTGGACTAAAGGTAGGTGATGTTGACTCATTGACTTTTAATGACTGGGTTTCTCATCTTCAGATAGACATGCTCATAGTAATCAACATGGAAGTTACTTCAAAATCTTGGACCAGTAGATTGTTTGGCTGATCATAGATTTCTACCTTCCTGAACTTGTCAGCTAGCTCACCCCCTTTGCTAGTGAAATCAGCACTAGATGGCTGTCTGTTGCGGTGAGTAGGAGCTTTCATCTTCAAAGGGCCAATAGGACCACTAGCAAGTCCTTTGCCCTTGTTGAGAGTTCTCTCGGGCCCCGATGAACTCCCAGCAACATCTTTTCTCATGGGTTTCTTAATTACCACTTTCCTCTTGTCGGGGAGTAAATCGTCGGGAGGAGAGGAGTGAACATTGATATCATGCCTTTTCTTCATCACCCTCTCTTTGGCTCTTTGCACTCGAGCATGTTCTTGCTCTTCATCATAGTTAAAAGAACTATCTTCTAATCTTGAAGACATCGTGCCTAACAAGGAAGTTCAAGGATTTGATAAGAATTGATTTGAGATTATGTGCAGATAGGAATTTAAAGGTTCAAATTGTCAGATATCAGACTTGTCTGTTTTTAGAGTGCGGACTTGTCTGGAGTACCGGACTTGTCAGGACTTGAACACCGGACTAGTCCGGTCTGGCATAAGAACCCTAATTTCATATTTTCAACAAATCTAGCTCCAATTGATTCACAAAGACTAGAAAATAGTAGGAGTACATCTAGAAGAGTAATGTATGCCCTAGGAATAAAATGAAACAACCGAGAATCAAGAAAAGTTGAGAGCTAGGGTTTTATCGAAAAGTTGAAGATTTGCATTGAAGGGGCAGAGTAGAGGCCGGATTAGTCCGGAGTTGACAAGATCCACACTAAGGAGGAGATTTCCCTTGGAGAAATCCGCGTTTTTGATGGCTTCAATTGGAGATCGCCTGTGGAGCTCACGGTGGAGGAGAGAGAGGGCAATGGAGATTGTGGAAGATGGAAGATGAGCTCCTGGCGGCGGATTAGGGTTAACCCCGACAAATCCGGATTTTTCCGGTGGACACCGGACAAGTCTGGTGTGTCAGACTAGGGTCGGACGAGTTTTTGTCAGCGGACTAGTCCGGTGCTGACGCCAGACAAGTTCAGTGTCAGCAGGACAGAACAGAGTGGATCAACTAGATTTTGGTGTTTAATCTAATAGTGATCTAAAGGACATCATTTCACAAATAATCTTGATGAACATGACCAGTAAGCAATCAACAATCATACAATGGCCATCATTCACCAAGATTTACTTATTTAAATAGTTTTCAAGAGAAAATCGAGATAAGGGGCAATTTTTTTTTTTCAAAAATGAGTAAACTTTGAAATCACAATCAGGTATGCAATGTTTTAAGCCACATTTATAGAATCAATTATATTTAGCTCATTTCTTATCTCGCAAAATCTCTTCTCATCTAGTGGCTTGGTAAAAATGTCTGCAAGTTGTTTTTCAGTCATAACATGTGAGATTACTATGTCACCTTTTAAGAATGATCTCTTAGAAAATGGTGACGAATATCTATGTGCTTAGTTCTTGAGTGCTCTACTGGGTTGTGTGCAATTTTTATAACACTCTCATTATCACATAGGAGTGGAATATGGTTCAGATTGTAACCATAGTCTATTAGAGTTTGTCGCATCCAAAGTAGTTGTGCGCAACAACTACCGGCTGCAACATACTCCGCTTCGGCTGTGGAAAGAGCAATTGAGTTTTGCTTTTTAGATGACCATGAAACTAGGGATCTACCAAGGAATTGGCAAGTCCCCGACATGCTCTTTCTATCGAATTTGCATCCTGCATAGTCGGTATCGGAATAACCTATCAAGTTAAACTTGGACCCCTTGGGATATCAAAGGCCCAAGTTGGGTGTGTGCACAAGGTGTCTTAAGATTCTTTTTACAGCTATTAAATGACACTCTTTAGGTGCGGCTTGGACCTTGCACACATACACACACTAACCATAATATCTGGCCTAGATGCACATAAATAGAGTAATGAGCCAATCATAGACCGATATACCTTTTGATCCACATTTGGAACATCTTCGTTGAGATCGAGATGTCCGTTAGTTGCCATGGGTGTCTTGATGGGCTTGGCCTTGTCCATATTGAACTTCTTGAGGATGTCCTGCGTGTACTTGGTTTGGCTTATGAACATGCCCTCTCTTAATTGCTTCACTTGGAATTCCAAGAAGAACTTAAATTCGCCCATCATTGACATCTCGAACCTGTCTGTCATAATATTGCTAAACTCTTCACAAAATGACTTATTAGTAGAACCAAAGATGATATCATCAACATAGATTTGACATACAAATAGATGATTATCAAAGTGTTTTGTGAACAAAGTATAATCAACTTTTCCAATTTTAAAACCATTTTGAGTCAGAAAATCTCTAAGGCACTCATACCAAGCTCGAGGAGCTTGTTTGAGGCCATAGAGAGCCTTACGCAGTTTAAAAACATGGTTGGGGTACTCTTGATCTTCAAATCCTGGTGGCTGCTCCACGTACACTTCCTCCTTAATTGGTTTGTTGAGGAATGCACTTTTGATGTCCATTTGATACAACTTGAAATTACTGTGAGTAGCATATGCCAATAAAATACGAATGGACTCAAGTCTAGGTACGGGAGCGAAAGTTTTGTCGAAGTCCAAACCTTCGACTTGTGAGTAACCTTTAGCCACAAGTCGCGCTTTATTTCTTGTTACCACTCCATGTTCATCTTGTTTGTTCCTAAAGACCAATTTGGTTCCAACAATTTTCATATTTGGTCTTTCCACGAGCTCCCATACTTCATTTCTCTTGAAGTTGTTTAGCTCCTCTTGCATTGCAATCACCCAATATGGATCCTTTAGTGCTTCTTCTACCCCGTATGTTTCCAGAAAAGAGACAAAAGAGTAGTGTTCACAAAAATTTGCTATGCGAGATCTAATAGTTACTCCCTTAGCAATGTCTCCAATGATGATGTTGATGGGATGATCGCTTTGTGCGCTCTGATGTACTCTTGGGTGAGGGACTTGTGAAGTTCCTTGTTCTTCATTGTCTTCATATTCATTGTCTCCCCCTAGATCATTGCTTGGTTATGTTGATCTTCTTGATCTTTCTGATCTTGATCTTGTGCATGAGATCCCCCTTGATCATTGCTTTCCTGCTGAGGTTCACCTTGTGCACTTGAGTCTTGTGGTTGCTCTTGAGGTCGAATATCACCAAGTGCCATCCTTCTCAATGCTTGACATGGGGCTTCTTCTTGATCTAGCACACACTTATCAACTTGCTCAACTTGGGAGCCTTTAGTTTCATCTAACACTACGTCACATGCTACTTCAACAAGGCCAGAGACTTTGTTGAACACACGATAGGCGTAGGCATTCAAATCATAACCGAGCAAGAACCCTTCATCAGATTGTGAAACGAACTTCGAAGTCCTCAGTTTCTTGTTTAGGATAAAACATTTGCAACCAAATACTTTAAAATATGAAACATTTGGTCTGTTACCGGTGAGAAGCTCATATGGCGTTTTCTTCAAGAGTCGGTGAAGATACAACCAATTTGTGGCGTGGACAAGCGGTGTTCACTGCTTCAGCCTAAAACCGATCCGATGTCTTGTATTCATCCAACATTGTTCTCGCCATCTCGATTAGTGTTCTGTTTTTCCTTTTGGCCACCACGTTTTGTTGAGGGGAGTAGGGTGCCGAGAATTTGTGCTTTATTCCTTCTTCATATAGGTACTCCTTAACTTGTGTATTCTTGAAATCTGTCTCGTTGTCACTTCTAATGTTCTTCACAGTTGAGGAGAATTCGTTCTGAGCCCTTTTCCGCAATTTCTTGAGGATTCGCTGAGTTTCTAATTTATCATACAAGAAAAATACCCAGTTGAATCTTGAAAAATCACCAACAATAACTAAACCATATTTGTTGCCGCCGATGCTTATATAAGCAATTGGACAAAAAAGTTCCATATGAAGAAGTTCCAGCGGTCTTGTGGTAGTCATCACGTTCTTGGCGGGGTGAGGTGCTCTAACTTGTTTTCCCGCCAAGAAAGCGCTGCACGACCTGTCTTTCTCAAAAACAACATCCTTTAAACCTTGGATGTGACCACCTTTTAGAAGTTTCTGTAAATTTCTCATTCCAACATGGGCTAGCCGTCTATGCCACAACCATCCCATGTTAGTTTTAGCAACCAAGCAAGTGTTGAGTTCAGCTTTATCTTTGTTGAAGTCAACAAGATAAAGCTTTCCCTTCAACATTCCCTTGAATGCAATCGAGCCATCACTTCTTCTAAAAACGGTCACACCCTCATTAGTGAATAATTAGTTATAACATTTGTCGCATAGCTGAGATATGGACAGAAGGTTATAATCTAAAGAATCTACATGTAAAACATTCGAGAGTGTATGTCGAGAAGAGATTTCAATTTTACCGCTACCAAGGACCTTTCCTTGGCTGTTGTCTCCAAAGTATATCCCTTCACTTGGATCTGCGTTGTGCTCATACTCCATGAACGTATTCCTCTCTTTAGTCATGTGATTTGTGCATCCACTGTCTAGCACCCATTTTGATCCACTGGAGGAGTAGGCCTGCAAAATAGAATTATTCCTTGGTTTTAGGTACCCAAGCTTGCTTGGGTCCTCTCAGGTTAGTCACAAGAGTCTTGGGCATCCACACACAAGTTTTTGAGTTCTTGTGGCATGGACCTACATATTTAGCAAATACGTGTCCAAACTTGTCTTTCAAAAGTACATAGGAAGCATCAAAAGTGCGAAATAGTATTTGCAAGTCAGATTCATGTGATGTTTCCTTAACAAAAGTGATTTTCTTCTTAGCATGAACATTGGTAGACATGTGTTTGTTCTTGATAAACCCAAGACCATATTTTATGTTAGGAGGTCTAGTGATCATATATGCACTACGTGCATATTTGATCTTCTCCTTGTCAAAGATGCCACTTTGGGAAGGATGCTTAGCATGAGAAATTGAAGAATCAGGTTTGACAACATTTTTCCTAATGGAACATGTGCAGGTTGCAATTGTTGTCGGACTTACACCTTTGGAAGGTGAGATTTTGGAGGAGGAGGAGTCACTTTGCTTGAGTGACTCAACTTGCACTTCAAGAATCTTGTTAACTTTTGACAAGTTAGCAAGTTCATCCTTGATTGCAACGTGTGAGTCTTCTAACTTCGAGTAAGTTTCCTTACTCAAGGCTAGCTCATGCTCAAGTGACTTGCTCTTCTCCTTTTCAAGCTCAAGGAGTTTCTCATATCTCTTCCTTTTACGGATGAGCATATATTCTTGTCGGTTGACAAGCTACTCCTTCTCAAAGATTTTATTCGACAACATTTTAATTTTCTTCAATGCAGTTTTGCTTAATCCCCTAAACATCTCCTCATTTTCACTAGAGCTGTCAAAATCATCAATAGAGAAATTTAGCGAGGGAGGAGTAAGTCGAACCTTTTTCTTGCCTTCCTTAGACATAAGGCAAGTGTGATTGTGAGTCTCCCGTCCTCCCATGTTTAGGAAGAGCGTAGACCTCTTGGTAGGCTTCTTGATGACAATGGTGGCCATCTCCACTTCTGCATCAGAGGAGGACTCGTCACTTGAGTCCCACTCTTTGCCAATATGTGATTGATGGGCTTGCCTTTTTTTCCTGAAGATCTTATTTTAGACTTTGTTTCCTTCTTCCTCTTATTTTCTTCATACGTGCAGTCAACCATGAAGTGACCATACTCACCACAATTATAGCAGGTATGTAGAGCCTTGGATTTTCCTTTTTCTTTGCTCTTCCCTTCATTTGAGTTGTTGCCATTTCTTCTTTTCATCACACGCTTGAATTTCTTGATAAAGAGTACCATCTCTTCATCATCCAAGTCGGTGCTCACATCACTTGTATCTCCCTCATCTTGAGATTCACGGGCTTCCTTTCCTTTAGGATTGCAAGTTGCTTTGAGAGAAACTTCCTTCTTTTTGGATTAGGTGAGCTCAGCTAGGTCTTTGACGTATTGGACCTCCTTCTCCATCATCTCATGGTTTATAATTTTGCCCAATAGTTCATCCGGAGTCATTTTGTTAAACCCCGGGCTTTCTCGGATCATTGAGCATAAGGTAACATTTCTTGCCACGACGACTCTAATCATCCTTTTGACTACCTCATGGTCAATCCTCTTCTTGCTTCCATAGGCGCGGATCTTTTTGATAAGCGCCTTCATCCTGTTGTACATGTCTTGAGGTGATTCGTCTTCTTCAATGGCAAATCTTCCCAATTCTCCTTGAAGCATCTCAATTTTGGCTTCTCGGACTGACCTATTTCCTTCATGTGCTGTTTTAAGTGTATTCCAGATTTCCTTTGCACTTTCTAGTCCATCAATATTGGTGAATTCTTCCATGCTCAGTGATGAAGTGATCACTGCAACGGCTTGTGCGTTGCGGTGAATTTTTTGTTCTTGATCTGGAGTGAGTTCTTTGTCCGTATCCGGGATATCTACACCTGTACACACAATATACCAAAGACTGGAATTTAAAGAGATTATATGAATTTTCATATTGTATTTCCACATGGTGTAATCGCTTCCGTCGAATTGCGGAGGTTTTCCCATTGGAATAGAAAAATAATGATTATTTGTATTAAGACGATTGTAGTTGTAAGGATATCGGGAGTAGTCGTGATGACCACTCTCTGTCGTCTTCTCGTCCTCTTTTCCCTTTTGGCTCAGGAGTTTCTTCCTTAGAAGTGCCTTGAGATGACGTACTTCTTCATCGTCATGCTGATTTTCCTTGAGTACATCGAAGGCTTATGTATCTTGCTCTTCTTCGGTGTTGGGCACCTTCGGGATCTCATTGTTCTTCTCAGAGGCCATTGATCTCTTCGAGTAGTAAGTCTCGTTGATGGAGAACCTCCCTCTGATACCAATTGAATGTGGCCTAGAGGGGGGGGGTGAATAGACTTTGAAATTTTTTTGAACATTTAATTAAATGGTCAAATGCTTGATAGACTAGACTTGTCCGACTAGAGGTGCGGACTAGTCCGGTGTGCTAAATGTGTGTCAAGTTGGTGAAGTGTTGATTAAGAAATTAAACTTTATAGCAACGGAAATTTGAACTACTAGTAAGATAACTTGAATTAAAAATCAATATTGTGAAGTTACACATGAAAAGCAATTTGCAATTCAAGTTATAATATTGATCAACTATGTGCCCTAATCAATGAAGATGCAAAAACAAAGAAGCATGCGAGACATGAATTTTTACCGAGGTTCGGTCCCACCATGGAGATCTACCTCCTCGTTGAGCAATCCCACACAGAGCTGGGTCTCTTGAAACCCTTTCCCTTGTCAAGTCACCACACAAGGCCGACTTGATTCCACTATCAAGGGTAATCAACGAGTTTATGGGGCAACCTCACAAGTTGAGGGATCCCACAAGAATTATAACAAAAATATGATCAAATATACTCGAAAAGATTACAAGTAAGAGCACGAGTGTAAAAAGATCAAACCCCAAGAGCTCAACGAGGCGTAGACAATGATCTCCCAACCCCAAATCTGAATACTCAGTTGATTTTCACCTTTGAGGATTTTAGACGCATGGGGAGATGTGTTTTTGTGCTCTTGGGACTGGTGGCGGCGCTAGGGTTTCTGAGTTTGACAGTAGGAATCGAAAGTTGTGATTGTGGGGTCGTAGAACTCCTATTTATAGGGTTTCCAAAAAAGTACCGTTAGGGATCCCGACAACCGGACTAGTCCGTACTGGGGACCGGGCTTGTCCGCTATGCTGTGTAAAAGTCAGCGTGAAATGTGCAGCACACTAGAAACCCTAATTGTGTGAGGTATAACGGACTAGTCCGGTAGGTGTTTGGACTTGTTCGGTGCCGTGTGTAATGGAACTCCAGAGAATTGAACGAACAAGTCCGGTCCAAGAACGGACTTGTCCGGTGCTATATGTTATAGAACATCAGAGAGTTCAACGGACTAGTCCGGTCCAATGGAAGCACTTGTCCGAAGTGTAGTGTAATGGATTTACAGAGACTTGAACGGACTAGTCCGGTGCACTATGTATTTGGACAACAGAGAGTTGAACGGACTAGTCCGGTCCATGAACGGACTAGTCCGATGCTAAGTGAATTTTTAGGTGATTTTAAGCCCTTCCCCCTATGGAAAGACTTGAGCTCTTGGTACGTGTCTCTCATACACATCCTATACATTTAAATCTACTTTGCGCTTCAGTCGTCAGTTGGGCTTTTCTCTTTTTTCTACACCACTTAATTTTTCACTTTTTGAGTGCACCGAACCATCTCATTTGAATTGACCAGCAGTTATCTCAACAAGTTCATTAAGATCTCATTTGTTTGTCATCAATCGTCAAAAACCCACAATAGATTGCCTAGATGCACTTTCAACAGGTGTCTGCCATAATGCTTGCCTCTTGGGGGGTGAGGCTGATCGGGATGAGTGAGGACTTCTGTAGGTTCACCCTTAGCCTCGTGTCCTTTGTGAATGCATGGAGCAGGGACTTAAGGAAGAATAGATGTTGTTGGGAGGCCTGGAGGGCTATGATTATATCATCTGCATACTGAACCACCAAGAAATCCATGTCACTGAGGTCAGCAAGCGGCAATTTGAGAAGTCCGCATTGGCCACATTTGCTAGGTGTTGCAGCAGATTTTCAACAATCACAAAGAGTGCAGGGGAGAGGGGGTCTCCCTGCCTCACTGATGGAATAAGTCTTGTAGTCCTTTGGTCTTTGGTCCCTTAGTCCCTTGTACCCTTGTCCTTAGTTTGTTGTACCTTAGTCCTTGGTCTTTGTCCCTATTGTACTCATCTTAGACTAGAGGACAACATCTTAGACTAGAGGACAACATCTAGGACAACTTAGGATAGCTTAGGACAACATCTAGGATATGCCTGGCTGGTTGGCTGCCTTGGGCTGCTCTAAATTTGTAGTCTCAACCTCTTGGGTTGGTATGGCATTTTGTGAGGAATAGACAAGAAAATTGTCCCAAATCTCAAGTGTCATCCTCTCTTCAATGAGAGTAAAAATTCTGTTACTAACATCTGGTATCAGAGTCGTTCTATCTTGCAGCCTAAACATCTCCTGCTCATCTCCTTCCCGCACCTCTCTCTATCTGCAACTGGCAGCAGGAACACCAGCTGTTCTAGCTTCAGCCTCTCTTGAACAGATGAGCAACAACTTGTCTTCCCACACAACAGCTCCCCACTAGTGCGCCATGTTCGACGGATAGTCTTAGCGCTCGATCGCCTCGAGCGTGTGACGGACAGAGGTTGCCACGACAGAGGAGCACGAGCGAGCGGAGATAGAGACTGCGGCAATGGCGGCAAGGTTGGCGGCGGCAAAACTGGCAGCAGCGAGGGTGGAAGTGGAAGCAGTGGCGGTGGCTATAGCATGTGCGGCGGCAGCGGAGCTGGAGGCTCTGCACGGCAGTAGCTCCAGTGGCTCTATCGATGGTGGCATCGACGCTGAGCTCAGGTCGGCGAGGGAGGCGACATGAGCATGCGAGGTGCAGCGGGCAGCCACACGCCCCTATGGGCATGACAACCGCAACCCAAATGAGCGCGGACGCGTTAGTGGCGCTCCTGGCGGCGGCGATTGGGTTGACAGAGAACACGGGCATTATAGGCGGCGCGGTTCTACCTCCCCGGACAGGTACCATGGATACCATGGGGTTCAGGCCATTGTCAGGGATGTCGGTCTCAGCGGTGGGTGGCCTACCCTCACCAAGACCAACTACGTTGAGTGGGCCGCAGTGATGAGGGTAAGGCTCTAGGTGCGACACATGTTGGAAGCAGTTCGGTACGGCAACGTCGACTACTACGAGGATCAACGAGTGCTGGATGCCCTCATTACTGCAATCCCGCCCGAGATGCAGTTATCGCTTTCCAAGAAGCAGACTGCTAAGGAGGCTTGGGATGCCATCGCTACGACACGCATCGGCAGGGACTGCGCCTGCAAGACCACACTGCAGGCGCTTTGCAAGGAGTGGTAGAACCTGGCCTTTAAGCCAGGTGAGGACATTGATGACTTTGCTCTCTATCTCAACACTTTGTTGCAGAAGTTGGTGCAGTTCGGCGACGAGACACCAACGACAAAGAGAGAGAGAGAGAGAGAGCGGCCGATAAGCTCTTTGAGTGCATCCCTGAGAAGTACAAGAAGATCGCTCGCTCGATCGAGTCTCTGCTGGACCTCTCCACGATGTCGATCGAAGAGGCAATAGGTCGCCTCAAGGTCATCGACAGCGACGAACCACAACCTCTCTCGGGGCCTATCACCATTAGCGGGAAGCTTCATCTCACTCACAATTAGTGGGAGGCTAGCCATGGTGGCTGGAAGAAGGGGAAGTCCTCTTCCTCGACAGGCGACCGCAAGCGCAGCAAGTCACACAAGGGGCACATAGGTATCCAGGACGGGGTGCGCGGACGTGCCGAGGGTGGAACCCGTGGAGGCGCCCACAATAGCGCTGTCGGAAACCACAAGCTGACACGAGATGACATCTGCCACAACTATGGCAAGCTTGGTCATTGGGCCAGGGAGTGCCAGCAGCCACGATGTGGCTAGGCCCATGTCGCACAAGTGGAGGAGGAGGCCCACGTTGCACAGGTGGGGGAGCAGCCAACTTTACTTCTGTCACATGGAAGCATCAAGCCACCTCTTGTGGCATCGACTGCAGCGGCTCTCTTTCATATTGATGAGCTAAGAGCACACACTTTCCTCGGTGACAGCTCCAACAATTATAAGACTGACGGGCGGTGCCCGACACCGATGCCATCCATCACATGACCAGTCGAAGGGAGTTCTTCATCGAGCTTGATCCCAATGTCCGAGGCTCCATCAAGTTTGGTGACGCATCCGGCATGGAGATCATGGGTGTCAGCTCCGTCATCCTCACCACCGAGTCCTGTGAGCATAGCCTGCTCGTCGGAGTCTACTACATCCCCACGTTGAGAAACTCCATCATCAGCTTCGGACAGCTAGATGAGAGCGGTTCGCGCGTGGAGATCAAGGATAGAGTCATGAGGATTTGGGATCGTCATTGTCGCCTTCTTGCCAAGGTAACTAGAAGCACAGATCGACTATATGTCCTTCACATGCAGGAAGCACAACCTGTCTGTCTTGCCACTCGTCGGGAGGATGAGGCATGGCAGTGCGCTTTGGGCATCTTCACTTTGAGGCCTTAAAGCAGCTCAGTGCCGAGGAGATGGTTCGAGGCATGCCATGCCTTGACCACGTGGAGCAGCTCTGCGACGTCTGCATGTTGACGAAGCAGAGGCAACTTCCTTTTCCCTAGCAGTCGAGCTTCCGAGCTAAGGGGCGGCTCGAGATCGTTCACGGGGAATTGTGTGGCCCGGTGAGACTGGGTACACCAAGAGGACGATGCTACTTCCTGCTGCTCGTCCACGACCTCTCCCGCTACATTTGGGTGGTGGTCCTTGGCAACAAGGGAGAGGCTGCGAACGCCATCAGGCGCGCACAGGCCACTGCGGAGGTGGAGTGCGGCCGCAAGCTACGCGTGCTGCGCAACGACAATGGCGGCGAATTCACAGCGGCTGAATTTGTGTCATATTGCATGGATGAGGGTGTTAAGCGCACTACTCTGCGCCCTACAGCTTACAACAGAATGGTGTCATCGAGCAGCGCAACCAGACGGTTGTGGGGATGACTCGGGCCCTCCTCAAGTTGAGGGGAATGCCGGCTGTCTTTTGGGGAGAGGCGATGGTGACGGCCGTCTACATCCTCAACCGTTCGCCCACCAAGGCTCTCCACAGCCGGACGCCGTACGAGGCTTGGTATGGGCGCAAGCCGATAGTCTCTCACCTAAGGGTCTTTGGTTGCCTCGCGTTCGCTAAGGAGCTTGGCTAGATCAGCAAGCTCGATGACAGGAGCACCCCCGGAGTGTTCATCGGCTACACGGAGGGCTCGAGATGGCCTACCGCATTGTCGGCCCAAAGACACAGCGTGTGCGCACGACGCACGATGTTGTGTTCAATGAAGGGCGAGGATGGGCATGGGACAAGGCGGTGGACGATGGTTCGACATCGACGAACGACAACTTCATCGTTGACTACGTCCACTTCAAGAGAGCTGGGGGAGTAGGCAACTCTTTTGCACCGAGCGTGTCTACCCCAGCCCCCGAGAGTCCACCTCCACCTCAGCCGGCAACCCCACACACTCCAGCACCGACGGTCACCCCTTCAGGCACGTCCACTCCGTCGCCAGCTCGTGTCGAGCATGACCTAGTGGAGTTTGTTACTCCCCTCTCCCACGACGAGGATCGCCTCGATGCGTGCTACGACGACGAGCAGTTGTGGTATCGCAAGATGAAGAACATTCTCGGCAACCAGCCGGTGCTGGGACTAGCCCCTCACGATCTGGATGATCAAGATCTGGAGGTGCAGTTGCATCTTGCATGCGATGACGGTGAGCCTCGGTCTTTCGTGGAGGCCCAGAAACACGCAGCATGGCATACCGCAATGCAGTCGGAGATGGACGTGGTTGAGATGAACCACACTTGGGAGCTTGCTGACCTCCCTCACAGTCACCGTGCGATCACCCTTAGGTGGATGTTCAAGCTGAAGAGGGATGATGCCGACACCATCGTCAAGCACAAGGCTCGCTTGGTGACAAGCGGCTTCGTGCAGCAGGGGGGATCGACTTCGATGATGCCTTTTCCTTTGTGGCATAGATGGAATCCGTGCGACTCCTTCTTGCGCTGGCTACCCAAGAAGGCTGGCGTGTCCAGCACATGGGCGTCAAATCGACATTTCTCAAAGGCGACTTGAAGGAGGAGGTCTACGTACACCATCCGTCAGGGTTTGCGCTCCCTGGCAAAGAGGGTAAGGTGTTGCGCCTGCGCAAGGCCCTCTATGGCTTGCGGCGGACACCACGGGCGTGGAATGCCAAGTTGGATTCCACGCTCAAGAGGATGGGCTTTGGGCAATGCCTGCACGAGGCGGCCATCTACCGGTTGGGCAATGGAGGAAACACCCTACTGGTGGGTGTGTACGTCGATGACTTGGTGATCACCGGCACCAAGGATGCGAAGGTGGCAGCGTTCAAGGAAGAGATGAAAGCCACCTTCCAGATGAGTGACCTTGGATCCCTCTCTTTCTACCTAGGGATTGAGGTGCACCAGGCCGACTCTGGGATCACGCTTCGATAGACCACCTACGCCAAGCGCATTGTTGAGCTAGCTGGACTCACAAACTGCAACCCAGCTCTCACTCCGATGGAGGAGAGGCTGAACCTGAGGAGGTGGACGCTACACAGTACCGACGCCTTGTGGGGAGCCTTCGCTACCTCGCCCACACACGGCCGGACTTGGCATTCTCCGTCGGCTACGTTAGTCGGTTCTAGCAGCAACCGACGATAGAGCACCAGCAGGCTGTGAAGAGGATCATCCGCTATGTTGCGGGGACTCTCGATCATGGCCTACACTACCCGAGGTGTCCTGGGGAGGCACACCTTGTCAGGTACAGGGACAACGACCACGCCGACGACATCAACACCAGCAAGAGGACGAGCGGGATTCTCTTCTTCTTCGGCAGGTGTCCCATTAGCTCGCAGTCGGTCAAGCAGCAGGTGGTGGCCATGTCCAGTTGCGAGGCCGAGTACATAGCGACCTCCACCGCTTCGACTCAGGCGCTCTAGCTTAGTCGACTGCTTGGTGATCTCCTCGATACAGACACTAGAGTGGTGGAACTAAGGGTGGACAACATGTCCGCTCTGGCCCTAGCAAAGAACAGCGTTTTCCATGAACGGGGCAAGCACATCCAGGGGAGGTACCACTTCATCCGAGGCTATTTGTACGAAGGGAGCATCAAGGCGAACTACATCAACACCAATAACCAGCTTGCGGACCTGCTCACCAAGCCCCTTGGGAGGCTCAAGTTCATTGAACTTCGCTCCAGGATCGGGATGGTCCAACCCTCCCAGAAGACGACACACAAGACCTAGGGGCAGAATGAATTCTTGTAGTCCATTGGTCTTTGGTCCCCTAGTCCCTTGTACCCTTGTGCTTAGTTTGTTGTACCTTAGTCCTTGGTCTTTAGTCACTGTTGTACTCATCTTAGACTAGAGGACAACATCTTAGACTAGAGGACAACATCTAGGACAGCTTAGGACAGCATTAGCATCTTGGCATCTTGGACTAGCAAGAAGGCATATGCTTGGCTGGTTGGCTGCCTTGGGCTGCTATAAATATGTAGCCTCAACCCCTTGGGTTGGTATGACATTGTGTGAGGAATAGACAAGAAAATTGCCCCGACTCTCTAGTGTCATCCTCTCTTCAATGAGAGTAAAAATTCTGCTACTAACACTCACACCCCTGCGGCAGTGGAAAAACTTTCCAGGGACCCCGTTGAGTAGGACCGCCGAGGTAGCTGTTGTCAGCAACTCCTTGGTCCAGTTAGTCCATTGTTGTGGGAACCCTTTTGTGTTAAAGCACGTAGGATGACATCATGTTTTATCATGTCAAAAGCCTTTTCGAAGTCTAATTTGAGGATGACAAGAGGATCTCTGGACTTCTTGCATTGGTGGATGAATTCATAGTTCCAGGCTATACAATCTTGAATTGTCCTATGTTTGATGAATCTGTACTGGTTGCGGTGAACCATTGCCTTAAGATGCAACTGTAATCTGTTTGCCATCAGCTTAGAGATGAGCTTGGCGCTTGAGTTGAGGAGGGATATTGGGCGATAGTCCGAGGAGATCTCTGGTGTGTAGATCTTGGGTACACGTGTGATCAAGAAGCTGTTGATAGGTTGCAGGCTGCAGTTAGAGTGAAAAAACTCATTGCACAAGTTGTAGATATCCTCCTTGATTATGCCCCAGAATCTCTTGAAGAATTTGTTGTAAATCCATTCGGGCCTCGTGCCTTGTCGCTCGGCATATCCTTGATTGTTCGATCAATTTTTTTTTTGTGAAGGGTTTGGTCAGTGAGTGAAGGTTTGGAGTTGGTGTAACCAGATTTTCCAGTCCAAGCCAAATCGTGGTGGCTTTGGTCTCCCCCAGCATTTGCTTGATGTCATCCCACAGAAGCGTGCTTTGCTTCGTGGTCTGTGATTGCCCTGCAGGAGCAGTCCTGGAGGCTAGTGATCACATTGCGCCGATATCTGTTAGTGGCCACTGCCATGAAGAATTTTGTGGGCTCATCGCGCAGCTTAACCCACCTTTCCGTGTACTGTGCTGATGCCAATATTCGTTCTTGTATTTGAGTAGGTCCTGAATGTGGGTATTTAGCAAATAGCAGAAGGTCTCCTCATGCAGGTTGAGTTGGCGCTGTTCTGCCAACTTGTCTACAATTTGTATAGAATAGTTCGTGGTCTTCAGCTTCCGCTGCAGGGTTCCAACTGTTTTGCTCCATCTTTTGATAGCCGCCCTCAAGGCTTTGAATTTAGCAGCTACTGTCTTGGCTGCAATCCCATTATGTGTGGGGATGTTGGTCCAGACATTGTCAACCAATTCTCCGAAGTCTGGTATCTCAAACCAGTAGTTTTCGACTCTGAAGGTTTGCAGCTTTGGGATGTTCTTGCTCAACTGAAGCATGCAAGGGATATGGTAAGATGTGGTGTTGGTCAGGGGGGAGGAGTAATGCGAGCGGGTATGTGATTGTCCAGTTGTTCGAAGTGAAGCACCAATCAAGTTGCTCCAGCAGTCATTGAAGATCAGAATGTCAGCCATATTTGCCCCTGCTTTGTTTCTATTTTGCGCTGCCCTCTAGAAATTGAAGTCCCCAATGGGTATCCAATCTTGGGTATCTCCAATGTGCAAGGATCTCATCCAGTCCATGAAGTCGATCCTTGGTTGCTCATGACATGGCCCATATACCGTTGACAGGGTCCACACCTTACCGTTGAGAACGAGGTGAACTGAATATTGAGGGCGAATTGTAAATTCTCTGTATCTGTGCCGGTTACGTGACCACCAATCCAGCCTACCAGAAGGCCTCTATACGCCCCTTGTGATGGCACGAAATCATATTGATCGAAACATTTGGGTGCAAGTTGTTTCATGAAGGTTTGGTCAATCGATGTGTGTTTTGTCTCTTGCAGACAGAAGATTAGGTGGGCGCTTTCTTCTATTTTAGCTCGAACCGCTCTGTGTTTGGTTGGCTCGTTTAGTCCCCGTACATTCCAATTAAGGAATGTCCAACTTTACCGAGAAGTGCGATCCATTATGAAACTCATTGTAAAACAGATATACCACCAGAGGGAGTGTTGGGATGGGAGAGATGGGCTGTAGAGAGACAAATGGGGTGGGGCAGTGCTAGAACTTCAAATAGAAAGGCTTAACATTCCAAAAGGGGAGGGGCAACTAGACAGGTTGGTGCCCTCTATCAAGTTTGTACATGCACGGGGTACAATAATGATAATAGAGCAAAATAGACTTGTGCGCTAGCTTCTTGGCCGCCTGCATGCTTCTGTGCCAATGTTGCGGGGACTCATATAGGTGAAGGAGGTGTCGCGCCCGCCTCCCCAAGTGGCTGGCTAAACGCAGCGATCACCATCGCCGCGGCGACGCCATACCTCACCGCCCGATCCAGTAATTCCAGAGCAGATATATGGGGGTAAGGAGCGGTGGCAGCTTCAAGAGTTGGAAGATCAGGGAATTCGATCGGGCCCGGGAAGAGCTCCCTGAGCATTACCCAAAGGAGCCGAGCGGGAGGAAGATCAAACATTCCTAGCAGACTAGGATTGCTGCTGCACTGCACGACGGCCGTTCTTCACCGCTGCAATGCGAGGGCTCCTCCTCAAGGAATCCTGCGAGAGTGGGGCCTGAGAGCGAGTATGAGTCTTCTCTGTGTGTTGCAATAGAGTGGATCAATGTCAGATGAAGGTTGAAAGGCGCCAGCATGGGGCGATACCTGGGTTGGGTCAGAGCCAGTGCGGCGGTTGTGGACACTGCCGTAACAACCAGCAGGGCGTTTCGGGGTGGTGCGAGGGGTCGGCGCAGCCAGAGGGAGGGCTGCTGGGTCCCTCGAGGCACCAACCTGCGGCTGTAGGGGCAGTTCCCGAAAGTGGGCAACCGCGAGACATCGATGAAGGGCTCCCACAGCAGCAAACTGGCCTGATCGAAAGTGAAGCCATGGAGGGACGGAGAGTCCTCAGGGGGACAACCCACCAAGCTGTATTGGCGTTGGGGATGGCAGTAGCCAAAAGCTGGCACAACGCGTCAGAGTCGAAGGGGTGCACACAACTCGGTTGCTATGATGGGTCCACGCCAAAGAACAACAGCGACTTTGGTGCTGGAGGGAGGGAGTTGTTGGAGGAGGCGGAGCTGGCGCCTTGGGTGAGGTCAGACCCCAGATTGATCACCTAGTGCGCCGGTGCAGCCAACAACAGGCTTTGCGAGTGGTGGTTCTAGACACCCCAACCATTGGCCTGCACCACCCGGGGGGAGGGGGGTTGGTTCTCCTGAGCCGAGGCCACCGCCGCGTCCTAGACTTGGTCTTGATTCGGCGGGGGGAGGTCGAAGTCGGGGTCCTCCTCCGGGGCGGGCCGCCGGCAGGAGGCCGGAAGGGGTGGGGGTTGCCACCGGGAGGAAGGTCATCTTCGTCTGGCAGAGGGTGCGGGATGACGAAGTCCTTACCGAGGACAATGACCGGGCAGGTCCGAGACCATGCCTGGCCTCTAGTGTCGTCGTGGCGCAACACAAGGCTACGTGGCATGGCCCTAGTGCCATTGTACATGCACTTGACCTGGACGTAGCCTAGTTCTCCCGAGACGTTGTGCCACGTGAGCAGCTTGTCGAAGGTCGAGACCATCGAGTCAATGTGCTTCAGCAACATGTAGTCTAGCGGGAAGGCGAGGATCATGGTCCAGCCATAGTGGCTGTAGTTGCAGGTCTGACGGTTGATGCCGTATTCGTGTCGGGAGAAGTATATCCCCTGCCGTCGACGTCGACCGGGCTTTGTTGGAGGAGGATGTCACGGTGGTATCCTGACTCCATGGAGAAGAGACCAATGCCCAACGTGGTGGTGCAAGAGGAGCGGACCACGAGGCCAATGTCCTGCTCAAGCACCTACTTAATACGGTTGCAGAAGAAGTTGTAGTCCGCCCGGTTGATGACATCGTCTTGGTCCTCACGATGACACAACTCTCATGAGCGCGGGCCATGTCTGCTAAGAGGTGCATTGCTAGACGGGGGACATAGCCGGTCCACCATCGAGGACGAAGAAGTGATCGTGAAGGATGAACCTATCCGGGTCGACGGGGAAGTTGGCCATTGTTGACGCTGGAGGGTTTCGGAAGGTGAGTTGTTGGGTGTTGTTGTTTGCAAGGGCAAGAGTAAGAGCGTGACCATGATGCTTGATTAAATAGTCGAGGGGGCGGAAGGGGTAGGAGGGGTAGTGGGAGAGTGGGGAGGGAGGGAGCGGGACACGTGGTGGCTAGAACGGCTCGTAGAAGTGGAAGTAGTGGGCTGAGCCGAATGAGGCGGCAGGGCGGTTCCATCGGGGCGTGGGAGATAACTCTAGTCGATGCGGGCGGTGGGGCTCCTAATACGTTTAACTTTCCAGACCAGGCGGCGTTTGGTTTTGGAAGTGCAAGTGGAAGCTTTGTGGCTGGATAGAATGCTGTGCCGATATCTAATGTCGGCACGACACTTGGCAAAGTGGTTGGGACTAAGACATCGGTAACAACACCCCAGTGGCAAAAAGGAGGAGGAACGACGCCAGGGGGTCTTACTTTGGGTGTCAAATCGACAGGACGGGGCGGGGAGAGTGTTGGGAAGGGACAACTTGCTAGCATCACTGAAAGTCGCCTAGAGGGGGGGGGGGTGAATAGGCAATAATACCTGAAATCACTTAATCAAACAAGATTAAATTCCTGTGGCTGGACTAGTTTGGTCAGGGCTGGACTAGTCCGCTCAGCACAGGGTGAAAACCCTAAAAACTTGATTTCTACAAGTTATTTGCGGAAATAAAGTTCACCAAAGATATGAGCAATGTGTAGTAAACTTGTGAAGCTCAGATTGGGAGGTTTAAACACTTAGATTGCAAGTTTATAATAATGATCAAAGTCTATGGCAATAAGAGCAAAGTGAACCCTAATAGCAATACTAGTGATCACGGAAAGTGAGAGAGAAGTGAAACGAGATTTATCCCATGGTTCAGCTGCATGAATAAGCCTACCTCCACGTTGAGAAGTCCACACAAGGACCGGGTCTCAGTTGACCCTTCTCTCACCAAGCCACCACGATGACCAGCTTGGTTTCCACTATATCAATGGGTAATCACCAAGTTTGATAGGACTGCTCACAACTTGAGGCTCCCACAAATCAATACAACAAGGAGCACACGAAGCTCAACTCACACAAACCACAAAACACAACACAATGTGCAAGAGATCAAACTGAGAGCCAAAGCGCGATGATCTTCCTTTACTCTCCTCCCCAAACCCTAATCTCTTAAAGATTTGCTCTTAGGGGGTTAGTAGGATGAGTAGAAGGCTTTGGAAGGCTCTAGGATGCTTGTGGCGTGCTAGGGTTCAAGACTTGTTCAAATGAGCCCAGGGGTCCCCTTTTTATAGAGGTCCCGAGCCCCTTTTGCTTACATCAGCAAAGGGGCGGACTAGTCCGACCTCAGACCCCGGACTAGTCCGGCCCTATGGGACCACTGACCCCTGGTCAGTCCCGACAACTGCCACACTAAGCAACGATTGTCACGCTACCCGCCAAATTTCCAAATTCAAACGATCACTAGACAACAGACTAGTCCGGTCAACAACGGACTAGTCCGAAGTGGAACAGAACCACTTGGTCCGTTCCAAAACGGGCTTTTTTGGGTTGGCCCGGACTAGTCTGGCCACAGGGGCGGACTAGTCCGCCCCCTAGGGTTTCTCTCGGTCTGTCACACTAAGTCTCAAACGGACAAGTCCGTACCCAAACAGACAAGTCTGAACTTCTCCAGAGAGCTTTGGTCCGTCCAAAAGCGGACAAGTCCGGACTTCTCGGACTTAGCTCCAAATTCACTCAGGTTCACTCCAGAGATGTTTGGTCCATCTCAAAACGGACTTGTCTGCCATGGCCGAACTAGTCCAGCCCTGAGGCCCGGACTAGTCCGGCCTCCTAGGGTTTTTTCTCATTTTAGGCTTCTCACATAGGTTTTTCTCTAAACCACCACTTTGAGCCCCTTGGTTTGATCTCAATGCACATGATACAACCACCCTCTCACATGATACGGCTCATATAAGCTCAATACCATAGAAACCCTAATTTCTATGCTTGAGTCTATGACGCCCGTTTTCTCCTTTTCCTTTTGGAGGGTTTTCATCCCATTTCAATCCTTGTACCTGTGCTTAAGATCAACTAAGCTCATTAGCCTTTTAATTGTCGTCATCAATCATCCAAAACCCACGGGGATGCCTAGATGCACTTTCAATCTCCCCCTTTTTGGTGAATTGATGACAACACATTAAGACTTCAACAATAAGGTTAATAATTTGTTTTCATAACATGTATTTGTATGAGTGACTCCCCCTCAATGTATGCATCATGAGTAAGAGAGATTGAAGAGTTCTCATACATATACATGTTATGGTGGGGTGCCTAAGTGATATGTCCATAAAGTGTGATAAGACAATGATAATGCAAAATAGACATTTAAATTAGGCAACACATAACAAATTTAGGCAAGATACATGAATACATGAATACATAGATGAAGTCTTACAACACAACTTGAAATGAGGTTTAAAACATAAGTCCAACATAGATCAATACTCTCACAAGATAGTCTATCTATCTTATCTCTCCCACTTACACTCCCTATATTTCTCCCCTAGATCTAAGAGCCCATCCAAGCTATCTCCAAGCAATATCTCCCCCTTTGGCATCAAAACACCAAAAAGGAAAAGAAGGGAGGAAAGGACCTTTAGGCCTAGTCATCGTCGGACTCGGAGTTGTCATCGCCGCCTTGGCGCTCGCTGTCGCTTTCCGTGGCCTCCGGGTCAAGATGTGCCTCATCATCATCGGTTGGGGCCGCGGTGGAAGTCCCAGCTTCTCCAAATTCAGCAAGCTCCTCGGCAGTGAACTCGGGAAAGGAAGTGAGCTCACCATCGCTCTCCTCGGCGGGGGAATTGGAATGTCCAGCTTGTCGCACATCGCCTTGAGATACTTCTCATTACGACACTCCATGTGACGTTGCTGAATTTTCCGTCTTCCGATACGAGGATAAGAGAGCTTTGAAGCATTTGAAGAAGACACTCCCACATTGTGTCGAAGGCGGAGGTGGTGGAGGAGATGTCACGAAGCGAGAGGAAGAAGCGGGATGATCCACATTCTTCCTCCTAGGAGCAGCCAACTCCAGAGGTGGGAGTTGTGGTCGAAGCCTCCGGTGAATGATATCTTTCTTCAATGTGAGCCCGGAGATCTTCTCGATCATGTACATAATGTACGGAGCGTATCCACATGATCGGTTGGGGGTGTGAGATATGTTGAACATGTCAACAAATATATAGTCCACCACATTGAAGCGGACATCTCCATCAATGAGGACCATTAAGTGCCTCAAATTGCCTTGGATCATCCACGCATCTCCATCCTTGGGGGCAATGGTCTTTCTGAGGACCCGGTTGAGCACACTATAGAATGGCTTGATGTTTCTGATGTGCCCGACCTCATACTGTGCATGACTTGGATACATATACTCCAATGTGTCCCGATAAACTGGCTTCAGATTAGAGATCATCTCATTATCCAGTTGATCCTCCAAGTCAAGCAACTGAGCAAACTCCCAATATGTGGTAGAGTACTGCTCTCCATGGGTCATTCGGGTAATCTTCCTGTCCCTGTCGGTGTGGAAGTACAAGGTGGAGTAGAATTGAGTGATGATCTCCACATTCCAGTCGTACTGGAAGGCCATGAACTTCTTCAGTCCATGCCTCTCGATAGCATCAATTACAACATTGAAGGCTTGATGATCTTTCTGGGCCATGTAGTCCCAGTCGATTCACTGAGCATTTGTGACAGGGGTCTGCTTGGTCATGTAGACCGTCCTGTAGTAGTCACAGTGGAAGTCACACCAGAACCGGGGATCCGCTGTGCTCCTGTCACGGTAATAAACATTGATCTTCCTTAGCTTGCGTGCCTTCTCAGCCCCCTTGCCCTTGAAGATGTTGGCGTCGAAGGCAGCTGCACGGTTTGGGTTCCGTGCAGGACAGGACATCCTCAAGGGGCCAATGGGTTGAGTGGCACCCTTCTTCACTTTGCTTGCAGCCTTCTTTGCCACAATCACCCTCTTCTTGGATGCAGCATCAACAGGGGCCTTGCCCTTATCTTTGGAGGTCCTTGCTCCCTGAGACTTGGCTTGCTCACCCAAGGTCACAAGTCGCTTCCGTTTTGGGGCTGCCTCGGCAGCAGCAGAGTTATGCTCCTCTCGCCGCGTCTTCTTTGCCTTCTGAGAGGCAAAGTACGCAGCCACCATCTCTTGATCCTCTCTTTGCTCCTGGCGAAAGAGAGCTTGCTTCTCCGCTTTGGTCTCGAAGTCGGAAGGAGGAACCTATTCATTGTCCGACATGATTGCTGACAAGAGAAGCAAAGGAATGTGTATGAGTCAAGGAAGTTAAGGCAAAACGGTAGAATTCACAAGATCAACCTCGGTTAGGTTTTTCACCGTGTAACCCAGACTTTTCCGCCCAGGGGCCGGACTAGTCCGCACTCGGTCGGACTTGTCTGCCCTGTGGCCGGACTAGTCCGATTCACACAGCGAGAACCCTAATCTAGGGAAGTTTTGCAAAAACTACGGATCCTACCACAAAAATGGAGCTACATGATCACATTGATGTGTACAACAACATTTGTGAAGAAGTTTCTATCAATGGACCCAAAAGAACAGAATTCCAAGGATTTTGGAGTTAGGTCAAGAATAACACTTCAAATCTTGGATTTGATGAAATATGAGTGAGGAATCAGTCTCTGATGCTTGGGGAAAGGTTCCTAAGCACCTTAGGGCTTCAATCTACCGATTAGAATCGAGATTTTGTGGATGGAATCAAAAATCACCATTTGGGAGATGGTTTTCGAGCGTTTTGGAGAGAGAGTGTTTGAATGCAAGTGGAGAGGTCGAGGGCACCCTGGGGAGGTTAAGTTCCCAAGGGCCGGACTGGGTCCGGACAACCTGAGACACCAGACTAGTCCAGTTCAATGGTGCGGACTAGTCTGGTCCTAAGACCTAAAACTCCTATATATCTAGTTTTTAGTGGAGATTTGATCCTTTTGGACTATATTTCACAAAAGATCTTTGTAAATATGGTCAGTAAGCAATCAACACTCAAAGGATTCAATAATTTCAAAAATAATTTGTGGAAAAATTGAGGAGGATTAGTTTTTCGCAAGCATGTGTGAATTTTGAATATTACAATCAGATGTGCAAGACTTAAGCCACATTTCGTGAATCTAAGATATTTAGCTCACTCCTAAGTTCACAAAACCTATTCTCCTCTAGGGGCTTGGTAAAGATATTGGCCAATTGTTTATCGGTTCTCACATGGGAAATTGCAATGTCTCCTTTGATGGAGTGATCTCTCAAGAAATGTTGGCGAATATCAATGTGCTTGGTCATTGAGTGTTCAAATGGATTGTGGGCTATTTTGATGGCACTCTCATTGTCACATAGGAGAGGAATATGGGGCATGTTTATGCCATAGTACCTAAGAGTTTGTCGCATCCAAAGAAGTTGTGCACAACAACTTCCGGCTGCAACATACTCCGCTTCGGCTATGGAAAGTGCAATGAAGTTTTGTTTCTTTGAGGACCAAGACACTAGAGATCTACCAAGGAATTGGCAAGTTCCCAATGTACTCTTTCTATCAACTTTGCACTCCACATAGTCCGCATCGAAATATCCAATGAGGCTAAACTTAGAGCCTTTGGGGTACCAAAGTCCTAGGCTTGGTGTGTGAACCAAATATCTAAGAATTCTCTTAATGGCAATCAAATGACACACCTTAGGAGCGGCTTGAAATCTAGCACACATACACACACTAAGCATGATATCGGGCCTAGATGCACATAAGTATAGCAATGAGCCTATCATGGAACGATATACCTTTTGGTCCACACTTGGACCATCTTCGTTAAAATCGGGATGCTCGTTGGTTTCCATAAGAGTCTTGATGGGTTTGGCCTCCATGTCAAACTTCTTGAGTATATCTTGTGTGTACTTGGTTTGACTAATGAACGTGCCTTCCTTGAGTTGCTTCACTTGAAAACCTAGAAAGAACTTCAACTCCCCCATCATGGACATCTCAAATCTTTCTGTCATTATCTTGGAAAACTCATCACAAAAATCTTTGTTAGTAGAACCAAATATAATGTCATCGACATATATTTGGCAAACAAACAAATCATCATTAGAGTGCTTAGTGAATAGAGTATAGTCTGCCTTCCCAATTTTAAAACCATTTTGAGTTAGAAAGTCTCTAAGGCACTCATACCAAGCTTTAGGAGCTTGTTTGAGTCCATAGAGAGCCTTACACAATTTGTACACATGGTTTGGGAATTCTTCATCTTCAAATCCGGGGGGTTGCTCCACATACACTTCTTCCTTGATTGGACCATTGAGGAATGCACTCTTGACGTCCATTTGATATAGCTTAAAATCATGGTGGGTAGCAAAGGCAAGTAATATACGAATTGATTCAAGCCTAGCTACTGGAGCAAAGGTTTATTCAAAATCCAAACCTTCGACTTGTGAGTACCCTTTGGCCACAAGTCGTGCCTTGTTCCTTGTAACCACCCCGTGTTCATCTTGTTTGTTGCGGAACACCCATTTGGTGCCTACAACATATGCATTAGGCCTCTTCACAAGCTCCCATACTCGATTTCTCTCAAAGTTGTTGAGCTCTTCTTGCATGGCCATCACCCAATTCGGATCTCGTACTGCTTCTTCAACCTTGTGGGGTTCCAAGGAAGAAACAAAAGAGTAATGTTCACAATAGTTTGCAACACGATATCGAGTAGTTACCCCCTTGGAGATGTCTCCAAGTATATTGTCAACGGGATGGTCCCATTGGACGCTTTGATGAACTCTTGGGTACTTGAGTTCTTGATTCATCATCTTGGTCTTCCTCATCCTCATTGTCTCCCCCTTGATTGATGCCTCCATTTTCATCTTCTTGGAGCGCATTTTGGGGAATTTGATCTTGATTATTTGAGGAAGAGCTTGCTTGATGTGTAGGATGGTCACTTGCATCTTGAGGTTGTTCTTGTGGTCGTATGTCTCCAAGTGCCATCCTTCCTTTCACCACTTGTGGAGCTTCTTCTTGATCTAGCACATGACGATCAACTTGCTCCACATGGGAGCAATTAGTCTCATCAAACACTATGTCATGTGCTACTTCAACAATTGCGGAGGATTTGTTAAAGACACGATAGGTGTAAGTGTTTGAGTCATAACCAAGCAAGAAACCCTCATCGGACTTAGAAGCAAACTTCGAAATCCTAGGCTTCTTGTTAAGAATGGAGCATTTACTCCAAAAAACACGAAAGTAAGAGATGTTGGGCTTGTTACCGATTAGGAGCTCATATGACGTCTTCTTAAGTATGCGGTGAAGGTACAATCGGTTTATGGCATGTCAAGCGGTGTTAACCTCTTCCACCCAAAACCGAGCCGACGTCTTGTACTCATCAAGCATGGTTCTTGACATCTCAATTAAGGTCCTATTATTTCTCTCAGCCACCCCATTTTGTTGAGGGGAGTAGGGGGCCGAGAACTCATGCTTGATGCCTTCTTCATCCAAAAATTCTTTAACTTGAGTATTCTTGAATTCGGTGCCATTGTCACTCGTTATGGTCTTGATACTCAAGGAGAACTCATTTTGAGCTCTCTTCAAGTATCTCTTGAGAACACCTTGAGTCTCACTCTTTTCATGCAAAAAGAATACCCAAGTGAAACGTGAAAAGTCATCAACAATAACAAGACCATATTTGTTACCACCAATACTAATGTAGGATTGGACCGAAGAGATCCATGTGTAGAAGCTTCAATGGTCTTGATGTTGTCATAATGTTCTTGGATGGATGCGGTGCTCCAACTTGCTTTCCGGCTTGGCATGCGCTACATGGCCTATCCTTTTCAAACACAACATTCTTTAAACCATGGATGTGCTCGCCCTTAAGGAGTTTTTGCAAATTCCTCATCCCAACATGGGCTAGCCTTCTATGCCAAGCCATAACATGTTAGTTTTTGCAAGCATGTATCAAGTTGGACTTTATCCACGGAGAAATCCACAAGATAGAGCTTTCCCTTGAGTACACCCTTAAAGGCAATTGAGCCATTGCTTCTCCTTGTGACGGTCACACCCTCATTAGTGAATAAACAATTATAACCTTTGTCACATACTTGTGATATGGACAAGAGGTTATAATCAAGTGAATCAACATGTAAAACATTTGAAAGAGTATGATTAGGGGATATAGCAATTTTAAGGGTGCCAAGGATTTTTCCTTGGCTATTGTCCCCAAAATAGATTCCTTCACTTGGATCTTCATTTAGCTCATACTCCACAAACATCTTCCTCTCTCCGGTCATATGATTTGTGCATCCACTATCAAGAACCCACTTGGTTCCACCGGAAGAGTATGCCTACAAGAAAGAGTTAAGCCTTGGCTTTAAGTACCCAAGCGGTGTTGGGTCCTTTGAAGGTTCCCTGCGGTCCGGCCGCATTAGGTTAGTTAGTCAAAAGGCACTTGGGCACCCACACACAAGGTTTGGGACTCTTGCAGTGTGGCCCAACATACCTAGCATATGCCTTTCCAAACTTGTTCCTTAATAAAACATATGAAGCATCAAAATCATGGAACAATGGGTGAGGTTCTTTCTTAGGCATTTTAGGTGTAGTGGCAATGTTCTTTCCTTTATTGTTGTATGAGCCTCCTTTGACAAAAACAATCAAGTCTTTGCCATTCTTGGGAGTTTTGGCGTTTTGCCTCATCCCCCTAGAATAACCAAGACCATCCTTGACAAGATGATCTCTTGTGTTGGTATATGCACTACGTGCATATGCCACCTTCTCCTTGTCAAAGATGCCACCCTTGGGTGCTTGATTGGTTTGTGCCAACTTTAGCTCATCTTTAAGCTTTATGATTAAGTTTGAGCATTTACAAGGTTGAGATGCTTCATATTTAATATCTGTGGATGGTGAGCTTGTAGAGGATGAAGGTGCATTGACCTTGAGAGACTTCACTTGTGTCTCAAGGATCTTGTTAGCTTGTGTCAAGCTAACAAGTTCATCCTTGAGCACAATTGTAGTGTTCTCAAGGTTTGAGCAAGTTTCCTTGCTCAAAGCGTGTTCACGCTCAAGCGCCTTGCTTCTTTCTCTTTCAAGCTCCAAGAGCTCCTCAAACTATTGACATCTCTCCTTTTGTTGGATGAGCATGTCCTCTTGACGGTTGATGAGTTCTTCATTCTCAAATATTTCCCCCGTTGGCAATCTTAATCTTTTCAAAGTGCTTTTACTCATGTCTTTAAGCATATGTTCATTTTCACTACTACTATCAAAGTCATCATGAGAAAAAATTGAAGAAGAGGATTTAGATTTAACCTTCTTTCTTCCCCCTTGGCCATGAGACATGTTGGCCTTGATATCTCCAAGTTGGGGAAGAGCTTGTTCCCCATGGTTGTCTTCTTCATAACAATAGTTGCTACCTTCTCATCTTCACCGGAGGAAGATTCCTCATTTGAATCCCACTCCTTTCCAAGGTGGGCATGTCCGGATTGCTTCCTCTTCTTGAAGTACTTCTTTTCTTTGGACTTGCCCTCCTTCTTCTTCTTGTTTTCTTCTTTGGACAATCCACAATGAAGTGGTCGTATTCTCCGCAATTGTAGCAAGCCCTTTTTGATCTTGTCTTGGGCTTGTCTTTGCTTCTTCTTTCATTTTGGTAGCTCCCCCTCCTCCTTCTAAACATCCTCTTAATGTTGTTGATGAAGAGAGCTTCTTCCTCATCGGTGTCAGGACTCTCTTCATCACTCTCTTCCTTTTCTTGAGATTTCGAGGACGTTGCCTTGAATGCAACATTCCTTTTCTTGGAGGAGGAAAGCTTTTGTAGATCATTGTAGAACATCGCTTCTTACTCCATCATCTCATGGTTGATGATTCTCCCTAGCACTTCTTCGGGAGTCATGGAAGCCCGGACTTTCGCGAATTAGTGAGCAAAGAGTGACATTTCGAGGCATGAATGCTCGAATCATCCTCTTTACCACTTCGTGGTCGGTCCACCGGGTGCTTCCATATGACCGACTCTTGTTGATGAGAGTCTTGAGGCGGTCATACATATCTTTGGGAGATTCACCCTCCATGGTGGTGAATCTTCCAAGCTCTCCTTCGATCATCTCAATCTTGGCTTCCCTTATGACGCGGTTGCCTTCGTGCGCCGTCTTGAGGGTATCCCAAATCTCCTCGGCAACCTCCAACCCTTCAATGCGGTTAAACTCCTCACGAGTCAATGAGGAGGTGATCACTCCGACGGCTTGAGCATTGCGATGTAGAAGGACGGCTTGCTCCGGAGTGATGTCTTCCTCATTCTTAGGAAGATGAAAACCTGTCATCACAATTTGCCACAAGCTAGGGTTTAAGGAAATGAGGTGCATCTTTATATTATGCTTCCACATAGAATAATCATTTCCATCAAATTGAGGAGGTTTGCAAATGGGAATAGACAAGTAATGATTGCTTGCGGTAATTTGCTCATAATTGTAAGGATACCGGGAGTAGTCTTGTGAACTACTCCCGTTGTCGATGTTGACCGGAGCAATTGGCTTGATCTCCTTCTTCGGCATGTTGAGCTTCTCACGAAGCCGTGCTTTGAGCATCTGAACTTCTTCGTCGTCATTTGGATCATCTTGAAGAACATCGACGTTCTTCGTCTTGGTGTCATCGACGACCACCGGAACCTTGTTGTCACCCCTTCTAGCCATTACTTCTCCGAGTTGTTAGACTCTTGGGGAGAAGCCTACTCTGATACCAATTGAAAGTCGCCTAGAGGAGGGTGAATAGGCAATAATACCTGAAATCACTTAATCAAACAAAATTAAATTCCTGTGGCCGGACTAGTTTGCTTAGGGCCAGAAAAGTCCGCTCAGCACACGGTGAAAACCCTAAAAATTGATTTCTACAAGTTATTTGCGGAAATAAAGTTCACCAAAGATATGAGCAATGTGTAGTAAACTTGTGAAGCTCAGATTGGGAGGTTTAAACACTTAGATTGCAAGTTTATAATAATGATCAAAGTGTAAGGCAATAAGAGCAAAGTGAACCCTAATAGCAATACTAGTGATCACGAAAAGCGAGAGACAAGTGAAACGAGATTTATCCCGTGGTTCAGCTCCATGAAGAAGCCTACCTCCACGTTGAGAAGTCCACACATGGACCGGGTCTCACTTGACCCTTCCCTCACCAAGCCACCACGATGGCCGGCTTGGTTTCCACTATACCAATGGGTAATCACCAAGTTTGATGGGGCTGCTCACAACTTAAGGCTCCCACAAATCAATACAACGAGGAGCACACGAAGCTCAACTCACACAAGCCACAAAACACAACACAATGTGCAAGAGATCAAACTGAAAGCCAAAGCGCGATGATCTTCCTTTACTCTCCTCCCCAAACCCTAATCTCTTCAAGATTTGCTCTTAGGGGGTTAGTAGGATGAGTAGAAGGCTTTGGAAGGCTCTAGGATGCTTGTGGTGGCGCTAGGGTTCAAGACTTGTTCAAATGAGCCCAGGGGTCCCCTTTTTATAGAGGTCCCGAGCCCCTTTTGCTTACATCAGCAAAGGGGCGGACTAGTCTGACTTTAGACCCCAGACTAGTCCGGCCCTATGGGACCACTGACCCCTGGTCAGTTCCCGACAACTACCATACCGAGCAACGATCGTCGCGCTACCCGCCAAATTTCCAAATTCAAACGGTCACTAGACAACGGACTAGTCCGGTCAACAACGGACTAGTCCGAAGTGGAACAGAACCACTTGGTCTGTTCCAAAATAGACTTTTCTAGGTTGGCCCGGACTAGTTCGGCCACAGGGGCAGTCTAGTCCGCCCCCCTAGGGTTTCTCTCGGTCTGTAACACTAAGTCTCAAACGGACAAGTCCGTACCCAAACGGACAAGTCCGAACTTCTCTAGAGAGCTTTGGTCCGTCCAAAAGCGGGCAAGTCCAGACTTCTCGGACTTAGCTCCAAATTCACTCAGGTTCACTCCAGAGACGTTTGGTCCGTCTCAAAACGGACTTGTCTGCCATGGCCGGACTAGTCCGACCTCCTGGGGTTTTTCTCATTTTTGGCTTCTCACATAGGTTTTTGTCTAAACCACCACTTTGATCCCCTTGGTTTGATCTCAATGCACATGATACAACCACCCTCTCACATGATACAGCTCATATAAGCTCAATACCATATAAACCCTAATTTCTACGCTTGAGTCTATGACGCCCGTTTTCTCCGTTTCCTTTTTAAGGGTTTTCATCTCATTTCAATCCTTGTACCTATGCTTAAGATCAACTAAGCTCATTAGCCTCTTAATTATCGTCATCAATCATCCAAAACCCACGGGGATGCCTAGATGCACTTTCAATCATGATTTATGCCTGGCTCCTCACTGATACCGGGGATATCCGCGGCGGGATTTCCAGAGAGAGGTAGATTTCGGGGATCCCAGTAGGCATAGCCTTGTGAACCATAGTCCACAGTTGGAGTAAATGAACTGCCACCCGTGTAAGAGTGAGGCTCGCTCCCTTCTAACCTGGCTATGACCTTTCAGCTGATTATTGTAATGACCTGGGAGTAGGGACCAACCCTACCAGGATGGGTTTGAAATGGTGTTGGGCCCTTCCCAAGGATGGAATGGGCAGCGGGGTTTGTCAGAGGACGGCCGGCGTGAGAGGTCTGAACAGAATGGAGGCTGTCGAGGATGGTCTGAAAGGCTATTTTGAGAGGGACTAATCTATCCGGTACAATGGGGCACCAGAGACCACTGACCATGATCGCGTTGCGAGGTGTGGTAGTAGTTTACAGGGGGACTTTGGTTGATGGAGGGTTGGAGGCTCATGAACAGTGTCAGGGGGTGAATGTCGTATGGGGGAGGCAAATGAGACCTTTTTTCCCCGACAGCTAGGCTTATGACCCCTGCGAACAAACTGCCACACTTGTTCTTCTTCCTTGTTCCAGGAGCGAAGATCTTTGACCCAGTTAGGACCGCCATCATGCTAGAGGAAGAAGTAGACGTCGAAGTGCGCAGTCGTCACTCTCCTCAGGGAATGGACCAAGTGTCCAACCTGCCTGGAGGCAACCGCAAAACGGAAATGCCTATCTCTTTCCATGGAGATATGGAAGCCCTCCAGATACCTCCCAAGGCAGAGGAGAGAGCCCAACCAATTGAATCTTCAGTTAGCCGGAACGTAAACCGGCGGAACACCGCAAGCATAAAGAAAGCACCCCTGGGGGAAGACGAGGCATGGTGGACAGAGGAAGAGAAGAGACGTAGCACCACTGCTTGAAAGCGCTTTCCGCCGGCAAAATCCCAGGTGTCAACGTTGAGGTCTTGTCTGTCACCAACCATGGCGACCGTGATCTCCGGCGATCAGGACGATGCACTTCTACTGCGAGATGCATCTCAATGGCGCGACACGGGGGGGGGGGGGGGGTGGCCGAGAGGGGGCAGTGGGGGGGTGCGCCATTCTACCGCTGAAGCCAAAGTTGTTCTAAAATTCTCTACTGTTGATGAAACTCAAGTTTATTGGTAGAGAATAGTGCACTCAAAGTTGTTTTGTTAGATTCAACCATGTGAAACCGGCAGCAACTAGAATGAAATATAAGATATGGTGCAATCAACCACAATCAGCCATTAGATCTGCATTCTACGATTGTTGAATGTTTTTACGTAACCCCCTCCACCTGAATACTTAACCTTCTCCACATTAAAAACATGTAACAACCTTAAGATGCAAATCTAATGGCTAGAAGTGGTTGATTGCACGATTGCACCATATCCCAGATTGCATTCTAGTCGTTGCCTGTGAAACCATGTGTGTATATGACCAGGATTTACAAATATTTTACACAAGCTAGACTAAACAGGGTCTTCATGCTCTGTTGTTCAATGCAAATTACTGACTCTTATGCTTCCCTGTCTTGGTCTCCAGCACATGCAGGAAGACCTAGCAACAAATCCGGGGTCACACCCATTTGATGAGGTCTAGCTATGCCGATTTCTTCGGTCCCATCCATTTGAAATCTTCTTACTTTCCGAACTTTTGTTGTCTACCGTAGAGTGTTTCTTCTTATCGGTTGAGGCCCATTTTTTTATTTCTTGCTGTAGATAATCTATTGCAACCTCAGCAATCCACAGTCTATGGGGCAGCAGCCAATTAAGTATTTTCGCCAGGTAGGTGAATTTCCTACAATCGTACTATATTATTTATATCCATTTCGTTACTCTCTGATGTGTTTTTGTGTTCCAGGTTCTTGCCTTGTGTGAGTACCCCTATCTTATAGATCATAGCAAAACTAGTTCCATATTCAGGTAAACAAACTACGGAATGGTAGTTATATTGTGTACTTATGATTAATTACATCAATATTTGTGCCTGATCACCCAGAGCTGATGCGATAGTAAGGGCACGAGAGATACTAGATTGCATTCCTGGTAGAGCAACAGGAGGATATAGTCACTGCCATGCAAGATTACGAATCCTGAGTATCTTCTGTCAAGTGCAGAAAAGACCTGCACTTTTCCATTATGGTTTATATTTTTTACTTTCAAATATACCATTTTGATTGCTAGGGTATTGAAGGATTGCGTGATACAATCGCTGCTGGAATAGCATTTCGCGACTGTTTCCCGTGCAATACAGAGGATATTTTCCTTACCGACGGAGCAGCTCCACCAGTACTTTATCATTTCTGTCTTAAGCAGAACCCTTGAGTGATAAATGAAACTTTTCTTGATCTGCTAGCAATTAAGTGACCAGACAACTATTTGCTTTTAACACCTGCAATGGAGATCATTTGATTCCTCATTTTCCAAACAGGTTCACATGATGATGCATGTACTGATTAGGGATGAGAAGGATGGTATCCTTTGCCCAATTCCATCACATTCTTTGTACAAAAATTCTTTGATTCTCCGTGGCGGTACTCTTGTATGTACTGCATTTACAGCAAAAGAAATAACATCAGTTACTAATATACAATGTTTCACGTACTGATCCATAGCGAACAAAATATTTACTTTTTCAACAGGTGCCTTATTACCTCGACGAATCTAGAGGTTGGGGAGTGATCATTTCAGATCTGAAGAAGCAGCTGGATGGTGCACGATCGAGGGGTATTTCTGTGAGGGGACTTGTGGTGGTGAATCCCGGAAATCCAACTGGACATGTATGCTTACGGATCATTCACCCCCTTTTCTTCTTTTAAGGAAAAAGTAAATCTCCAGTCCTTATGCGATTTAGTCCTTAATTAGGTTCTTACGGAGGAAGGTCAACGTGATATTGTGGAATTCTGCAGGAACGAAAACCTTGTTCTTCTAGTGGATGAGGCAAGCTGTTGAAGCTTACTGATCATAATTATGTTTAATTCGTCCTGAAATTTGAAGTACACCCCAAAGAATTATATTCTTTCTGAACCTTTTTTGGAAGGTATACCAAGAAAACATTCATACAGATGAAAAGAAGTTTATCTCTTTCAAGAAGATAGCACGGTCCATGGGATACGGCGAAGGAGATATATCTCTAGTATCATTTCATTCCGTTTCGAATGGTATATTACATTGGGTATTACCTTTCTTCCCTATTCCTATTCATGTCATATGCCCTCTCTTATTGTGTGATTTGCAAAATAAAATAGGAAATGGTTTGTAACACCCAAAATTTTGGAAAAGAAAAAAAATGTGTAAGATAAATTTTTGTAAAGCCACAAAAATAATTTTCTTTGGAAATAAAATTCATATAAGGCAATTGCATCATGTTTGAATGATTGTGTGAAAATTTTGAAATCTTAATTCGCTATAGATTCAGTTTACAAATTCAAAACATAAAAGGGAAGAAAAATAAAAAAGAGAAGAAAAAGAAAAGGGAAAAGAAAAAGGAAAAACGCTCCTGGGCCGATTTCCCCGCCTCCGCCCCACTCCCCCCTTCCCTCTTTGCGCTGGCCCATTCCTCCACCGCGCCCGCGCCTCCCCTCTCTTCCGCTGACCAGCCGGGGCCCCATGTCGGCTGCGTCTTCTCCGCTGCGCTGCGCGGTAACGCACGCGCCACTCACGCCGCCGCACATTCACCCGATTCATTGCCGTCCGTTACACCTCAATCAAGTGCCCCGTCGTGCTCAATGATGGCGCCGCCAGTTACTCCTCCATTCCCCTATAAAAACCCGACCACTCCCCTCGGATTTCACCATCCCCGACGCCCAAACCCTAGCCGCCGACGAGCTCGGTAAAGCCGACCGCGTTCCCATCGTTCCGTCCAATTCCACGTCCCGGGAACTTGTCTAACACCTTCATCGTGCTTCCAGGAGACCGCCGGTCATCTCCGTCGGGAGTTAACGCCTCTGCGTCACCGACTTTGTCAGGCGTCGTCGAGCTCCGCCGCTCCCCATCGCCATCGGCCATCTTCCGCCCAATTTCCGGCCTCGCGAGCCCCTATGGTGAGACCCCCTCGCTCCCCCTTCCTTTTGCGCCATTTAGATGTGCTCTTTAGCATTCCTAGCGTGGATTTTGGTCACCACCGGCGAGATCGCCGCCGCGTGCCGCCCTGCGCCGTCGCTCCCATCATTCGGGGCGACGTGGCCTTTTGTCGGCCGTTCATTTTGAATGGGCGGCCGAGATTAGATTCCCCCATACACCTTCGGTTAATAAAATCTGGAGCCTCTATTTTAAATCCTACGGCCCACGTTCAAATACCCTATCCGTTGGTTACTTTAACAGATAACCCCCTGAGCTTTTTAAATTGTTTATAGATAGGTCCAAAAACTTATAAAATCAACCCTAGACTTTGTGGAAATTAGAAAATTACTGGATAATTAAGTAAAAAGTGTTTTAAAGCCCCTGGAATATTACAGAATAGCAAATAAATTCTGGAAAATAGTAGAAAGACCCGTGGACTTTGTAGAAATATATTTGTAACCTCTGGAATAGTTCCGTATTTACAAAAAAGCCCCTGATAGTTCTATAAATTAAATAAAAGCCCCTAATTGCTAAAAAATAATTATAAAAACAAATTTAAAAATGCTTTTAATTTATTTTCAGTTCTATATATTTATATTAATTAATGTAAACAGTTGATTTAATCATAAAATGCTATATAAGTATAGTTAATTCATAAAAATTGTGTTGCACCTAGAAATAATTATTAAAAATAGAGTAAAAATTGTAAAATACACATTTTATGTTATAAATCTATTTAAGCATATTTTTGCATGACAAACTTTCTAGAAAAATAGTAATAGTTATCAAATAAATATAAAAATTGTATAAAAATTACTAAAAATAAGTTTTAATTAAGTTATTTCATTTAAACTCTAAATTCTCAAATAAATAGTTTATGCATATGATCTAAATTACCCATAAAATCACTTTTTTGTAGGAATTTATGTTTGATTGAAATTTTTGCATTGTATGTGTTCTTATTGTATTTTATCATTTTTTGTGCATCATCGTAATTTAGAGTCGGGATCAGAACCGACATTCAATCTCCAAGAGCAGCAGTTTCCCGTCGACCACCAGGCTTACTTTGGAGGCAAGTTCCTTGACCATCTTGCACCCTTTTTTATTAAGTTTTAGTTAGATGCATGCTAAATTAAAATATGAATCCTATGCTATGTTTCCCTAGTTATTCCCCATTATTCCTTGTCGCTTGGTTTGGATGTTTTACTATTAATTAATTCACGATTAGCCATGCTTAATTAAATATGGTCAACTTATCTACATGATATATTTGTATTTCTTTGCTTCATGAAATGTTGGCAAATATGAATTTAGTAGATAGGAATCCGATAGGGGGTTTGGTATGGATTGGTGCATGCGTGCACAAGACCATGGTACGAGGCTTGACACCTATCGGATTCTAAGGACCGGTTTATGGAGGAAGTTGCTAAGCCTTTTAGTATCACCACAGTATTGTATATGGGACAACTTGGTTTAGTAATTTGGTCTCTCCTGATGTAGCATAGGTAATTGAACGGGCGGGGAATGGGTTCAGAATTCTGCCTTGGGATCCGCATGGCTCAAGAGGGGGCTTCTCCTGACAGAGGGAAAATAGACTCCAGGTGCCGGAGCGGTGAAACCTTAGAGTACCCATTGCAAGTTGGGAGAACCATCGGAAACACCTCGTAGTGATCTCCTGGCCACACACCAACGGAAGTGTGTAATGTGGTTAGCTACCACGGGCATCAGGAGGTTTACCTTAGTTCACCTAGCAATAGGGGATGAAATCACGAACTGTGGGTAAAGGATACACACTCTGTAGAGTTTTGTCAAACTGTCTAGACAACCGTGCTCACGGACACGAGCGGCTTGGAACCAAGTTCATAATTAGCACATAGTTAAATGGTTGATGGTTTGGATTTGGACATTATCTGGTTACCTTTGGGATTTATGGTTGGGATTCACCTAGATATAGGTACTTAACAACATTAAGTGTAGGTTGTAACTGCTATAGTGCTTTGCCATTGTTTGCCATCCTTGTTATGAGCCACATGTCATAACTTCCCCACTTGCGAGTACCGTTGGTACTCAAACTTGTAAGTTGCATATTTCCCCCCCAGTCTATGAAGACGAAGAGGTGGAGAACCAGGACTTCTTTGGAGATCCCGATGAGATGTTCTAGGCTGGCGTATCCCCCGTGCAACGCCTGCTTGGATCCCTTTTATTTGATTTCCGCTGCTTATGTACTTTTCTTTTAGACCTGGAAGGTCATTTATATAATAAGGTGATATACTCAAACATGGAATTATATATGGTATTTCACTTTCGTCTACATATGTATGAGTTGAACTGATCCTGGCATACATGTGGAAAGCATCTGATCGTCTTTTTAATACCAGGTGTGACATAGTGGTATCAGAGCTGTGTTGTCCGTAAGACGCAAGCCTAGATAGGAAAGGATGGTTTAATGACTTTACTATTTTCAAATATAATTAATTGTGAAAATTTCTTTGTATTCTTTACCTTGTACTTGTTTCATTTACTCCTTAATTTGTTTTATTACTGACACTCTCCTGTTTCAAAATTGTAGATGGCAAACGTCAGGAGGACTACCCGTATGTCCACTGGAGGATACGTACCTCGCCGTAGGATTGCTGCCCGTCGCTCCCCACTCAACGACCCTCGACGTGCAGTGGTGATTCACACTGATGGAAGGGCTGCAGGACGACTTCGACTTTGACTTCGAGCTATACTTTGTTATGTTGGCTACAGGCACGAGTGAAAGCATCTAGTCCCCCATGAGGTACGATTTCGGTGATTAATGACAACCATTGGATTTTACTAATGAATTTGTGAATGCAAGGTCCCCATAATAACTCAGTCAAATGAAATCAATATGTCATTGGAGACCCATATACAATCAATTTATGGGATCAAATCAATTATATGAAGACAAGAAGTGAAAGCTCTTATGTCAAAATCATACAACTTTAAATTGACAACATTCAATGCTTGAAGATCATCAGAAATGACTTTGCAACATATATCAAAGAGGTCAATCGAGCAAGATACAAAATCACTTAGAAACAACTCGAAGCAAACAAAATCAACTCACTGGATCAACCGATGGTTCCAGAAATATAGACATCGGTCGAGTTGATTGAGCTGAAGAAGAAGACCTCAGAACAAAGCACTCACCGGATCATCCAATGTGAATGGCTCATCTACATCGGTCCATCAGTACAGTTTGCAATATCATTGGACCAAGTGTAGCACCAGATCCTCCGATGTACAGAAATATACACATCGGTCAATCACTCCAGTAAGCATCAAGTTTGAGTCAATTCTGAAGGAAGAGCCACCGGATCATCCGATGAGAAGACAGGATCAACATCGGTCTAACAACGGTCATATCTGACACAATGACGCCAGCTAAAGCAAACTTGACCGATGATAACTAAAGGGGAGACATCGGATCATCCGGTGTTCACAGTAAAGTTCTGTCAACCTACTTTTCCAACGGCTATTTCGGGGAGGCTAGCTATAAATACCCCCTAACCCTGTCATTTCGCCAAGTCTTGATCACCAGACACTATCAACACATCCACAAGCATTCAATACGAAGAGCAATCACTTCCACATCATTTCGATCACCTATACACCAAGATTTAGGCTAGAACTAGCTAGAAAGAGAGCTTGTGTGCCTCCATTCTGGGTGAGTGGACTCTCTAGGATAGTGAGAGAGCCTCAAGGGAGTGCCCTTGGTGTTTGTAACTGTGAGGAGACTTCCGGAGCTTGCCAAGGCGTTTGTGGAAGCCCGGAGGGTCGAAGTTGTACAAGGCTTGAGCTCCACCTTACCGAGATTGGAAAACAGAGAGGAATAGTGAAGATCCCTCATCTCGGTGACTTGGGTGTGGCAAAACCCTTTGGTGGGTGCCACAACGTGGATGTAGGAAGATCTTGACGATCTTGCCGAACCACGGGATAAATCCTCGTGTCTCCTCGGGAGTTTGCATCCTCCTCCTTTCCCTTACGTTTATGCATTTTACATTCCACAAAGTTCCTATTTACTTTAATGCATAGATAGTTTGCGTAGGGAATTGGGTTTTTAGGAATTGAGTTTTATTGCTTAGATTTTTAAAGAAGCCCAATTCACCCCCCCCCCTCTTGGGCATTCGATCCTTACAATTGGTATCAGAGCGAGGTTGCTCATAGGATCATTCTAGCTTCACCGCTAGAGAGCTAAAAATGGCCAAGGTTGGGGGTTCGGTTCATATCTCCGAGGGCAAGAACTTTGCCTATTGGAAAGCACGCATGCGCGCTTATCTAGAGGCTATTGTGCCCGAAGTATGGGAAGCGACCCTCGCGGGGTTTGGAGAACACAATTATGTGGGTGATCAAATTAAGTGGGATGCTAAAGCTACGAATGCTATTTATGAATGCATTAGTCAAGATGTGTTTTCTAGGATTGCTAGCAAGGAAAAAGCTTGTGAAATTTGGGCTTGCTTAATAGAGATTCATGAGGGTTCTTCTAGAGTCAAGGAACTTAAATATCACATGCTTAAAGCAAAATATGATGAATTTAAGATGCTACCTCATGAAAATGTTAATGAGATGTTCTCTCGCTTAAATGTGCTTATTGATGAAATAAATTCTCTTGACATTGCTTCTCTTGGCAAGGGACTCATCAACCGCAAGATACTCATGCTCCTTCCCAAGCCAAAGTACAACATCATCAACTCCATGCTCCAAAAAGAGTCACATGACCATATTGAAGTTTCGGAGCTCATTGGAGAAATACACGCTCATGAGATGAGTGTACTTGGGATGATGGAGCAATCATCTTCAAAGACAATTGCTCTAAAGGCCTCCACCAAGAAAACAATCCTCAAGAAGAAGAAGGTGGTTGAGCCTAGCTCAAGTGAAGAAGAACAAGCTTCAAGTGAAGATGATGATGATGAGCTTGCGTTGATGATGAGAAAGTTCTCACGCTTGAACTTCAAGATCACTAAGAAGGGATACACATTTGATCCTAAGAAGAGAGCATTTCTACCAAGGAGAGATGATCACAAGACTTGCTACAATTGTGGTGATCAAGGCCACATCTCCTATGATTGTCCAAAACCAGACAAAAGAAGAGAGAACCACAAGAGCAAGCATCACAAGCTTGAAGGAAGTGATGATGATGAAGAAGAGGCCAAACCCAAGTCAAGATCCTTTGGGAAGAAGAAACATGACAAGGGCAAGAAGGCAAGGCTCTTCCCAAAGAAGAGAAATGGCCCACAAAAGGTGTTCATGTGTGAGGCAAATGAATGGGTCACCGACGAAGAAACAAGTGATGAAGAGAGTGAAGAAGAAGAAGAAAGCTTGGCCGGCCTCGCCATCGCCAACAATGATGACGCACCTCTTCATCCACCGCCCATGTGCCTCATGGCAAAAGGTAACACCAAGGTATGTGATGATTCTAGCGATGATGAGCTTTCCTCCGATGATTTAACTTCTTTGATAAATGAATATCATGCTATCATTAAGAGGGAAAAGAGTAAGGTTAACGTGCTTGAAGAAACTCGTGCTAGACTTGAGAGTGCTAACCTTGATTTGCTTGACAAGTATGAAAGCATACTCAAAGAGCATGACACGCTCAAATCCTATGTCAAGCAAATTGAGGAAGAAAAGGCTAAAATCAAAATAGATAATCATGAACTTGACTTAGCACACCAAACACTCTTGGAAGAGCACAACAAGTTAATACAAGAACATCAAACACTTAACCTTGCTCATGACATGCTTGATCAAGAGTTGAAAAATATAAAGAAGCAAAATCTTAATGATAAGATATCCATTACTTCTCATGCCACTAATGCTTTGCACAAGTCTTTGCCTTTGAAAGCTAATGCTAGGGAAAGGGACTTGTTGGAAAAAATTGAGAGTCTCCGCACTAGTGTGGCTAGACTTTCAAAAGGGGAGGTCAAACACAAGGAAATCCTCTTCTAACAAGCAAAGGCCTTCAACAAGAGAGTACTTGGATCCTTCCTGGTGCCTAACAAAGGAAAGGTGCCCTCACCGGAGGTTAGAACAAGCTTCATCAAGGAAGTTGGTTGTTATTGCCAAGATTGTGAGGTCACCGGTCACCACACAAGGGAGTGTCCTCTTCCTAACCGACCTTCTCCAAAATTGCCTATTAATTACAAATCTACTTTCAATTATCGTTACTATCTCTTAAGTAAAGTAGATGGCAAGGTGAATGCTAGGTTCATTGGCAAGGACATGAAGGGCATGAAGGGGAAGCTCCCCAAGCAACTTTGGGTCCCAAAGACACTTGTATCACACATACAAGGACCTAAGTTGGCTTGGGTGCCTAAAGTTAAAAATTGAATTCATGTGTGTAGGTGAACTACAAAGCCGGAGGAAAGCATTGGGTACTCGATAGCGGGTGCACCCAACATATGACCGGCAATGATGGTATGTTCACCACCATAGAAAACCCCGACAATCATGAACAAGTCACCTTTGGTGATAACTCTAAGGGAAAGGTAATTGGGTTAGGTAAAATTGCTATTTCAAATGATTTATCCATTTCTAATGTTTTGTACGTTAAGTCACTTAGCTTCAATTTACTTTATATTGCACAACTATGTGATCTTGGACTAACATGCACATTTAGCAAAAATGATGCTCTTGTGAGTAGTGAAACAAGCTAAGACATAGTCTGCAAAGGATTTCGGCATGGACATCTCTACCTAGTAGACTTCTCCAACAAGAATGCTAGCTTGACCACTTGCCTTTTCACTAAGACAAGTTTGGGATGGCTATGGCACCGACGCATAGCGCACATTGGGATGAGCAAACTCAAGAAGTCATTCAAGCTTGGGATGGTGACCGGCGTGAAGGATGTCACTTTTGAGAAGAACAAGCTTTGTAGCGCTTGTCAAGCCGGGAAGCAAGTTGCTTCACACCACCCAATGAAGACAATGGTGTCAACCTCCAAGCCACTTGAACTACTCCACATGGACCTCTTCGAACCGACCACATATCAAAGCCTTGGTGGTAACCTCTATTGTCTCGTTATTGTTGATGACTATTCTCGCTATGCTTGGACTTTATTTCTAGGTGACAAGAGTGAAACTCCGGAAGTGTTCAAGACCTTCGCCAACCGCGCTCAAAGGGAATTTCAACTTCCCATCATCAAGGTCCGGAGTGATAACGGCACCGAATTCAAGAACTACAGCATTGGGGAGTGGTGTGACCGTGAAGGAGTGAAACATGAGTTTTCAGGCCACATACACTCCTCAACAAAATAGTGTCGTTGAAAGGAAGAACAAGACACTCATCACTCTTGCAAGAGCAATGCTTGATGACTATGGCACGTCGGAGAAGTTTTGGGCCGAAGTAATCAACACGGCGTGCCATGCCGCAAATAGGGTCTATCTCCATCGACTACTTCAAAAGACCCCGTACGAGCTTCTCATTGGGAGAAAGCCCAACATCTCCTACTTTCGAGTCTTTGGATGCAAGTTCTACATCTACCGCAAGAAAAGGCTCGAGGAGAGTTTTGGTCATGATGAAATAGATGATGAGCCTCTACGAGAAGCCATGAAGAACATGACCATTGGAGACATCAAGCCAGAAGTTGAGGAGAGCCATGATCAAGGGGGAGCTTCAAGTCCCAACATCAACACCTCCATGGCGCCTCAAGTTGACGAAGAGGAGAAGGATGATCCGTTGCCGACTCAAGATTCACAAGCACAACAACATCAAGAGGAAGAAGAAGTGAATGATCAAGTCCAACCACAAGAGGAGCAACACGCATCACCTTCGCCAAGTGCTTCACAACCACTTATGAGGCATGGACGCATCTCCAAGGCGCATCCAATGGACCAAATCATTGGAAGTCCGTCAAGGGGTGTAAGTACACGTTCTCGCCATTTTGCTTCATTTTGTGAGCACTACTCGTTTGTTTCATGTGTAGAACCCACTCACATTGAGGAAGCACTCCAAGACCCGAATTGGGTGATGGCCATGCAAGAAGAACTCAACAACTTCATCCGCAATGAAGTTTGGGTGTTGGAGGAGCGACCCAAGGACAAGAACGTCATCGGAACAAAGTGGGTGTACCGCAGCAAACAAGACGAGAATGGCGTTGTGGTTCGCAACAAGGCAAGACTTGTGGCCAAAGGGTTCTCGCAAGTTGAAGGACTAGACTTTGGGGAGACATTTGCCCCGATCGCCCGGCTAGAAGCCATCCGTATACTTCTTGCCTTTGCATCACATCATAGCATTAGACTTTATCAAATGGATGTGAAAAGTGCCTTTCTCAATGGTTACATTAATGAGCTTGTTTATGTTGAACAACCTCCTGGGTTTGAAGATCCGAGGAATCCTAATCATGTGTATAGGTTGCACAAGGCGCTCTACGGGCTCAAGCAAGCACCTAGGGCGTGGTATGAACGACTACGGGATTTCCTTATCATACAAGGATTCAAGATCGGGAGGGTGGACACTACACTCTTCACCAAGGACATCAACGGAGATTTGTTTATTTGTCAAATTTATGTTTATGATATTATTTTTGGTTCAACTAACGAAGCTCTTAGCCATGAGTTTGGCAAAATGATGTCTAGGGAATTCGAGATGTCAATGATTGGAGAGCTCAACTTCTTCCTTGGATTTCAAATCAAGCAACTTCAAGAGGGGACCTTCGTCTATCAAGAGAAGTACACCAAGGACCTCTTGAAGAAATTTGAGATGGGAGATTGTAGCTCAAGATGCACTCCAATGGCAACAAATTGTCATCTCGACGCGGATAAGGACGGTAAACCTATTGATCAATCTAACTACCGTTCTATGATTGGCTCATTGCTTTATCTTACCGCATTTAGGCCCGATATCATGTTTAGTGTATGCTTGTGTGCTCGCTTTCAAGCGGCACCTAAAGAATCGCATAGGAAGGCGGTCTTAGGATACTTAGGTATCTTAAGCATACCCCTAGTATGGGCTTGTGGTACCCTAAAGGTGCAAAATTCCACCTCTTGGGATACTCGGATTTGGACTTTGCCGGATGCCGCGTGGATCGCAAGAGTACCTCCGGTGGGTGCCACTTGCTTGGGCGTTCCCTAGTATCTTGGTCTAGCAAGAAGCAAAATTCCGTCGCCTTGTCCACGGCAGAAGCGGAATATATAGCGGCCGATGCATGTTGTGCCCAAATTCTTTATATGAAACAAACCCTTTTGGACTTTGGTATTAAACTTGGTTGTGTGCCTCTCCTTTGTGACAATGAAAGTGCAGTTAAGATAGCTAAAAACCCCGTTCAACACTCCCGCACTAAGCACATTGATATTCGCCATCATTTATTGAGGGACCATGAAGCTAAGGGAGACATCTCATTGTGAGGTGTTAGGTCCGAAGAACAATTGGCGGATATCTTCACTAAACCACTAGATGAGAAAACTTTTTCTAGGCTAAGAAGTGAGTTAAATGTTCTAGATGCAACAAACGTCATGTAAGAATGCACCTCATATAGGTCTTGCCTAACTCTCAAAGGATAGGGGTGAGCAAGGGTTAGCTTGGGATGGAGGTTCTTTTGGGTTGTCCCAAGGTTTGGAGAGTAGCTCTCCCTGAAGAAGCCTTTGAAAGGTTCAAATTTGGCAAGATAGATTTATTTTATGCCTTGCATGATGCCTGCCATATAGACTTATAATTTCTTGCATTATAAAATGTTTGGCATTGCATACGGTAGATTGTCACAAAGGGGAACCCACCTCTTGAGAAAGAGACTTGTTTGAAATGCAATATCTCAACTCATATAAGGTGGAAAGAACAAAATGTTAGGTGCGTTAATGCCTAGAGGAACATGCTTTAAAGAGATAGAAGTCTTCATACTCTAGCTCACAAAGCATGGGCCTTACATTTTATTTGGATAATTTCCTTCCCATTTTTTTTCTTCAGTGTTCTATTTGCCTTAAGGATTAGCCAAGTTATTGGCAAATTAGTGTTTTTTTGAGGGGTAAGGGGTTGCCCAAAAAGTCCTCAGACATGTGTTTCTCTTTGCTTGTTTGTTTGGTCAAAGGACATATATGGGATGTTGCTGTTTTGTAGTCATCAAATTATCTGATGCCTAGGTCATACCATCATCAAATTAGTTGATGTTCAAAAGCCAAGGGCTAGTTCAGTCAGTATCTCAAATCATCCGACGAGTTCATTCTGAAAAACATTGGTCCATCCGATGTTCACAATTCTGGAGCTATGCCAAATACCACCAATGCTACTTCATCCCACGTCGGACCATCCGGTGTCAACATTCCATTTTTGAATACCCTTACTGTGCCATTCGACCGATGATCCCATCCATCAACATCGGTCCATCCGGTGTCAACGGCATTTTTCCCAAAACCCTTACTGTGGCATTCGACCGATGCATATATCGTTCAACATCGGTCCATCCGGTGTTAAAAAGTCGGCTAGGGTTTGGGACCCACTATTTAAACGGCCGTTCTCCGTTCTCCCTGCTCTCCCCCGATCCTGATGCCGCCACCGCCGACCTCACTCGCCCTTGCGCCACCGCCGCCGCCGCCGCCCTCCGGCCGCTGCCGCCCGTTGCCGCCCGCCGCCTCCGGTCGCCGCACCACCGAAGCTCCATCGCCTCCGCTGCCACTCGCCTCCACTGCAGCCGCCGCCGCCCAAGGCCGCCGCCTCCATCACCAAGCGCCGCCGCCACCGCTCCTGCGCCGCCGACCACCGCTCGCGCACCACCGCCGTCCAGCCACACCACCACCACCCTCAACGGACGCCGTTTCGTTGTCGCTAGGGTTTCCGGCCGCGTCGATCTCCGTGTTGCCGTTCCGTGTGTTCGATGTCATCGACTCCGTTCACGTGCCCGATCGTAATGGCTCGCGACAAGAAGAACAAAGGCAAGGCCATCGCGGAGCCGGCCGCGAAGAAGCAAAAATTGTCGAAGGAGGAGAAGAAGGTGTTGATGGCCGCTCGCACCGCCGAGGAGCGTGAGCGTGGCCGAGGGGGATCACTGAGGATCCGTGAGTCTCGTCCGAGGCAGCCTCCTGTGATCGATGACTCCGAGGCCGAAGAAGAGCCGGTAGAGCCTCTCGTCTGCCGGCGCTCAGCCCGGACCCGTGGGGGTCATCCCGCGGCAGCTCCACGTACGAGACCGACGGCTGCCAATCGTCGTGAGGATAGGGAGGCCCAGCGAGCCATCTACGAGATGGACACCACTGTCCATGTCGATGAAGGAGTCCGATTGACTGACTACCAGAAGATGAAGGCCAAGCAGCTCCGCAGACTCAGGTGGAGTGTGCTGCTTAAGGAGTGGTACCCGCAGCCCAGAGAGGCCCTGGTGGACAGTCGTTTCTGGACCGTGACACAGGCGTCACTATACGAGACCTACAGACGCCGCGGCCACAAGCTATTCCAGCATAACTTTCTGGATTGGCATCAGCTTGCCCTCGCAGTAGAGACGGAGATACGACCCTACTTTGAGAGGTACAGAGGGCTGGTGCACCTGATGTCCTATGAGAGGAGTGCTTATGTGGAGGACTGGGTACGTGTGTTCTACGCTACCCTCTACGTCTCTGAGGGCAGAAGATCGATTGATTTCATGGGACAACACTACCACTTGACGAGGCAGACACTGGCACAGCTGCTAGGCGTGGACCTGCACGACACTTGCGTGCATGAGAGAGTATATGGTCAGGCAGACCCGCCGAGGAGGCCGCTCACTGGAGGAGTGGCACCAGCACTGGAAGAGATCCGTTCTTTGTTTGGTCCTACTTTCTCTCCTGACCAGCCGAGGGTACCGGCATTGCTGACTCCAGCTGCACGCACAGTGCACCTTGCCTTACGCCGCACGCTCTTGCCGAGGTCAGGTTACTTGGAGGGGTTCACCAGCCTACAGCAGACTCTCCTGTTCTACATCATGAACGGGATGGAGTTCGACATAGTGGACGTCCTCATATGCGAGATGGAGGATGTGATCACAGACGGAGTGGGCATGATAAGGCAGCTCGGGTATGGACACTGAATCAGCTCACCATGATGGTCCCTGAGGAGTCCGCCGTGCATGACCGCCTCACTGACGAGAGCGTCACACGGTTTAGCCACTACCGTGCTCCAGCTCCTGGAGACCGCCGCCTTGGTCGTCCAGTCGAGCGTCAGGTCAGGGCTCGGCTATCTGAGGAGGACTAGTCGGACCTGGAGAAGGAGGATGAGAGGCTAGCTGAGGCAGAGGCACAGGGTGAGGACTTGCAGCACATCTGGTCCGAGAGCGACACCGACGACAGTGTCGAGGAGTACTTTCCACCTCCACCCTCACCGAGGCAGCACGACGCGGAGGCTGGAGGCTCTACAGTGCCACCACCTACTCCACCTCTCGTCACTGAGGCACAGGTCTCCCAGACGTCAGAGCTCACATCACTTCTTCAGCAGATGGTTGAGCAGCAGCGTCTGGACAGGCTTGCAGCTGAGCAGGCCCGAGCGGAGTAGGCCGCCCGACTTCTGGAGCTCCAGCAGCAGCAGCAGGAGGAGATGCAGCGTCAGATCACCCGTGAGAGGCTAGAGGACACTGACCGGCTGACTGGGCTGATCGACCAGATTCATCAGCGCTCCCTCGACCAGCAGCAGCAGACGCAGCAGATGATGATGGGCATCCTGGGGTTGATCACCAACCTCGACACCCAGACCGGGATTGCCCTCCCGTCGCAGCTACCAGGAGTTGCTCCACCACCACCAGTCCTGGCTCCAGCTGCCGCTCCGGTGCCGTCTATGCCTATTCCTTCCATCAGCATGTCTCCTCTACTAGCGCCAGGTGCTCCGATTCACTCCCCGCTGCCGGCTACGACCCTGTTCCAGCAGACGCCGGCCTCCGTCGTCAGTGCCCCTATTCCAGCAGCTCCTACACAGCAGGCACCGATGGTGGCTCCTACGGCTCCGGCAGCTACTTCCACCGCTACTCCAGGCAGCAGCTCCGACGACAGCGACGGTGACCAGTTCGTCATCGCGCCTAGTACTCAGGGTCCTTAGGCACTCGGATCCCTTTTTTGGTGTCTTGATGCCAAAGGGGGAGGAGAGTTAGAGGAGTCAGGGGGAGGAGATCTTAGACTCAAGGGGAGTGTCTTAGCCTTAGGGGCAGTTTATTGAGCGGGAGTTTATTGAGTACTTTTGCCATCTTTTGTAATTCGATACTTTTGCTACTCATTTTGTGTTTATTAAGTAATCTTAAGTTATTAATCGATTGAGCTTATTTGATGTCTATCTATATCTTGTGTTCACTTGGTTTTGAGCCTCCAAATTTTAAGTGTGATAATCTTGTATTCATTACATATCCGTTTAAGTTTCATTCTATCAAATTCATTACTATTGCGCTTTAATTGTTGTGTTGTCATCAATCACCAAAAAGGGGGAGATCGAAAGCATCTAGGCCCCCATGAGGTACGGTTTCTGTGATTAATGGCAACCATTGGATTTTACTAATGAATTTGTGAATGCAAGGTCCCCATAATAACTCAGTCAAATGAAATCAATATGTCATTGGAGACCCATATACAATCAAGTTATGAGATCAAATCAATTATATGAAGACAAGAAGTGAAAGCTCTTATGTCAAAATCATACAACTTTAAATTGACAACATTCAATGCTTGAAGATCATCAGAAATGACTTTGCAACATATATCAAAGAGGTCTATCGAGCAAGATACAAAATCACTTAGAAACAACTCGAAGCAAACAAAATCAACTCACCGGATAAACCGATGGTTCCAGAAATATACACATCGGTCGAGTTGATTCAGCTGAAGAAGAAGACCTCAGAACAAAGCACTCACAAAATCATCCGATGTGAATGGCTCATCTTCATCAGTCCATCAGTACAGTTTGCAATATCATTGGACCAAGTGTAGAACCGGATCCTCCGATGTACAAAAATATACACATCGGTCAATCACTCCAGTAAGCATCAAGTTTGAGTCAATTCTGAAGGAAGAGCCACCAGATCATCCGATGAGAAGACAGGATCAACATCGGTCTAACAACGGTCATATCTGACACAATGACGTCAACTAAAGCAAACTTGACCGATGATAACTAAAGGGGAGACATCGGATCATCCAGTGTTCACAGTAAAGTTCTGTCAGCCTACTTTTCCAACGGCTATTTTGGGGAGGCTGGCTATAAATACCCCCTAATCCTGTCATTTCGCCAAGTCTTGATCACCAAACACTATCAACACATCCACAAGCATTCAAGACCAAGAGCAATCACTTCCACATCATTTCGATCACCTATACACCAAGAGTTAGGCTAGAACTAGCTAGAGAGAGAGCTTGTGTGCCTCCATTCTGGGTGAGTGGACTCTCTAGGATAGTGAGAGAGCCTCAAGGGAGTGCCCTTGGTGTTTGTAACTGTGAGGAGACTTCCGGAGCTTGCCAAGGCGTTTGTGGAAGCCCGGAGGGTCAAAGTTGTACAAGGCTTGAGCTCCACCTTGACGAGGTTGGCAAACGGAGAGGAATAGTGAAGATCCCTCGTCTCGGTGACTTGGATGTGGCAAAACCCTTTGGTGGGTGCCACAACGTGGATGTAGGAAGATCTTGACGATCTTGCCGAACCACGGGATAAATCCTCGTGTCTCCTCGGGAGTTTGCATCCTCCTCATTTCACTTACGTTTATGCATTTTATATTCCGCAAAGTTCCTATTTACTTGAATGCATAGATAGTTTGCGTAGGGAATTGGGTTTTTAGGAATTGAGTTTTATTGCTTAGATTTTTAAAGAAGCTCAATTCACCCCCCCTCTTGGGCATTCGATCCTTACAATGAGGGGCTGTCATTCACCTATCACTCCATCAGGATGCAGCGCCCTTACAGGATGGAGTGGTCATGCAAGCTGTTCATCTACTATGGAGATGAGTTACTCAAGATACACCGTACACCTGCTTCAAGGAGCTACCGTCGTTATGCTGAACAAGATGCTAGCTGGGAGGCCATCACTTTCTAGAGTAACTCCTACCGGTACCGGCTGAGGAACACCGTGCACGCCTTCACACCTCAGCATCCAAGTGGTACAGGCAACTTCGTCACCAGATTTGTGGAGGGACCTCTGGATCTTGTGCAGACTCATTAGGCAGTGGATGATGTGGAGCGCCTCGGCATTTGACTCCACAAGGCTCAGCAGGAGATACAGGATGTTCGTGACCTTGCCACGCACTATGAGAGGATGGTGAGGAGGTATCGTCGGATCACCGACAAGGACCCAGATGGCTATGCTTCTGACACCTCCACGTGGATCCCGGACTCTCTAGACCGTTGTGTCAGTCGAGACGATACTCATTCACTGGACCAGACTTCAGATGAGGAGCCACCTTCAGAGGAGCCTTTTGTGCCACAGCCGCCCGCAAACTCTCCTCCACGTGGCAACGAGTCCCATGGAAGCAACCCTGGCTATGATGGAGATGATGATGAAGACCCAGATGAGGACCCTGAGGAGCGCGAGTAGACCTTGGCCCTTCATACAACTCAAGATTAGGCATTTACCCATCCTTTGTAATAAGAGCGAGTAGTGACATATTTATGCATGCTTGAGTTGTATGTTTATCTTTGAGAACTTGTTTACTTATGATGAGTTTGTCTTAATGAAATGATTTTTAGTGCTCATATTCCTTATTGATGCATATAGTGGGAAAATCGTATAGAATAGTTTCTCTCTCATCTTCTTATTCTAATACAACACCCCAACCTCAGATGGCAGGAAGAGGAAGAGGATGTGGACATGGTGCACCACCCAACAATCATAACAATGAAGTCCCGTTACCTTAATGGAATGAAAGAGGCGCCCGTGGAGCACCAGCTGCAAACCAAATGCAACAAATGATGGCAATGCAACTTAAAATGATGCAAAATTTGACGCAGATTGTGAATAATATGCAGCAGGCTCAGCACGCACTGCCACCTCCCCCTCCACCACCACCACCCCCACCTCCGAGGTCTTGCTTAAGAGACTTCATGAACACTCAACCTCCACATTTTTCCAATGCTGTGGAGCCTATGGATGCTGACGACTGGATCAAGACAATTGAAAATAAACTGAGGATTGTTCAATGCGAAGGAAGAGAAAGGGTACTACTAGCGTCGCACTAGCTCACTGGACCTGCAGCTGATTGGTGGACTGCTTTCACAGTAGCCCATGCTAATCCAGACAACATCACATGGGAGGAGTTTAGAGAAAATTTCCGCAATCATCATGTACCTGAAGGAGAAATCCAAGCAAAATGTCTCGAGTTCCTAGCACTGAAGCAAGGGAAGATGAACGTAAGTGGATATTTAAATAAGTTTACACAACTGTTAGCACTGAAGCAAGGGAACATGAACGTAAGGGGATATTTAAATAAGTTTACACAGCTGTCTCGATATGCCCCTGGAGATGTGGACACGGACGCGAAGAAGCAATTATGCTTCAAAGAAGGATTGGACAAGGAGATACAATTGATGATGTCCTCCAGTGATTACGCTACCTTCCAACATTTGGTAGACAAAGCATTTACTATGGAAAGGAAGAAGAAGGAGTATGAGGGAGAAGATCGCAAGCGGAAGATGATGATGGGACAATCTTCAAGCAACAATGGTCCTCGCTTCAACCCACAACAGTCGGGACACATGAGTCGTCCCATGGGTAATAGTCAAGGTCGACGATACTGCAACAATTCTTCATTCAGACCTCAAGCGCAGTATGCTCGCCCACAGTACGAGCAGATGCAACAACAACGCCCCAAATGTATCAAGAGCGTCCAATGTATTCAACTCCTTGTCCAATTGGGCAGCCACAACAAAATCAACAAAGAAGAAAAGCACCAGATAACAGCACTCGAGGAACTTGCTACATCTGTTGTGACAAGGGACACTATTCCAACAACTGTCCGAAGAAGCCATCGCAGCAGAATCAATCCAGAGGTCGGGTCAATCATGTTGTTTTGGAGGAAGCTCAAGATGCATCTGATGTGGTGATCGGTATGTTCTCTGCTGATTCCCACCCTTCTACGGTATTGTTTGACTCTGGTGCAACACATTCGTTCATAGCAAAAGAATTCATAAGAAGACATGGAATGACTACTACACTAGTGACTCAAGTATTAGTAGTCAACTCTCCGGGGGAGAGATGCTAACAAGGCAAGTATGCCCTAATGTAAGTATAAGCATTAGGGGTCACATTTTTAGCAAATCTTATAGTGTTGGAGTCACAAGGGATATACATTATTCTGGGAATGGATTGGTTAACCAAGTACAAAGGGGTGATTCACTGTGCTACCGGAACAGTGTGCTTAACTCATATAGATGGTATAAAGGTTGAGTTTCATCCTGATCAGGCACTAGTTCAAAAGATACGACTCAATCAAGTTGAGGGAGTATAGGATATTAAAGTTGTCTGTGACTTTCCGTATGTGTTTCCTGAGGAACTATCGGGTATGCCCCCTGATAGAGAAATTAAATTCATCATTGAATTAGTGCTTGGAATAGCTCCAATTTACAAGCAACCATACAGGATGGATGCTAAACAGTTGGCAGAATTGAAGGATCATATCAATGAGTTGTTAGAAAAAGGATACATTCGTCCTAGTTCCTCACCCTGGGGAGCTCCAGTTATATTTGTACCCAAGAAGGATGGTACGCAGAGGTTGTGTGTGGATTATCGTGCTCTCAACGCAGTAACTATCAAGAACAAGTATCCTCTACCAAGGACTGAGGATTTGTTTGACTAGTTGAGAGGCGCTTGTGTGTTCTCAAAGATTGATCTGCGATCGGGGTATCACCAATTGAAGATATGATCCTCAGACATAACCAAGACAACATTTGTCTCAAGATACGGACTATATGAGTATACAATCATGTTCTTCGGTTTGACTAATGCCCCTGCTTATTTCATGTATCTTATGAATAAGGTGTTTATGGAATATTTGGACAAGTTTGTCATGGTGTTCATTGATGATATCTTGATATTCTCCAAAAGTGACGAGGAACATGAGGAACACCTAAGATTGGCCTTACAGAAGCTTCGTGAACATCAGTTGTATGCAAAGCTAAGTAAATGCGAATTCTGGTTGAAGGAAGTGTCATTTCTGGGACATGTTATATCACAAGGAGGAATAGCAGTAGACCCTGGTAAAGTGAAAAATGTTCTGAATTGGAAAACACCATAAAATGTTGGGGAAATTAAGAGTTTCTTGGGAATGGCTGGCTATTATCGCCGGTTTATTGAAGGATTTTAAAAAATATCTCACCCATTAACCAGGTTACTTGAGAAGGGAGATGTATTCAAGTGGACACCGGAATGTGAAGCTAGTTTTGCGGAATTAAAGAAAAGGTTGACCACTGCACCTGTGTTGGTTGTGCTAGATATGCAGAAAGAGTTTGCAGTTTATTGTGATGCATCCAGACAAGGGCTAGGATGTGTATTAATGCAGGAGGGACATGTAGTGGCTTATGCTTTACGCGAACTCAGAAAACATGAAAGAAATTACCCTACTCATGATTTGGAGTTAGCAGTCGTGGTTCATGCGTTGAAGCTATGGAGACATTATTTAATAGGAAAAAGAACTGAAATTTATACGGATCACAAGAGTTTGAAATATATATTTACTCAAGCAGATCTAAACCTCAGACAACGCAGATGGTTGGATCTTATCAATGATTTTGATGTTGGAATAAATTACCATCCTGGAAAAGCTAATGTGGTAGCAGATGCTTTAAGTAGATCAGCTCAATGCAACAGCTTGGCACTACAGGGTCAGCAACCGCAGTTATGTGAGGAATTCACGAAGCTAAACCTCAGCATTGTGACTAACACTGAGGTAGTGTCCATGGAAGTAGATTCTACTTTGGAGAAGGATATTCGAGAAGGGCAAAAGAATGATAAGTGGATCTAAAAGATTAAGCGACTAATGAAAGAAGGAAAAGCACCAGACTTTAAAGAAGATGAATAGGGAACCCTATGGCTAGGGAAGAAAATATGTCGGCCTGATATCAAGGATATTCGAGAGTTGATACTGAGAGAAGCCCACGATTCGTCATATTCTATTCATTTGGGAAGCACAAAGATGTATCAGGATCTTAAGGATCGATATTGGTGGCATGAAATGAAACGCAATGTGGCGGAATATGTAGCTCTGTGTGACACATGTCAGAAGGTCAAAGCATAACATCGAAGACCAACAGGGTTACTTCAACCAATTAAAATTCCTGAATGAAAATGGGAAGAATTAAGTATGGACTTTTTTGCGGGATTGCCAAGAACTCAGTCAGGATACGACTCTATATGGGTTATAGTGGACCGATTGACTAAAGTGGCACACTTTATTCCAATTAAAGAAAGCTATACTAGGTTGCGGTTAGCGAAGTTATACATGGCAGGAATTGTATGTCTGCATGGAGTTCCAAAGAAGATAATATCAGATAGAGGTACCCAGTTCACGTCCAGATTTTGGCAGAAGTTGCATGAGTCTATGGATACTCGTTTGAATTTCATCTCAGCCTATCATCCGCAAACAGATGGCCAAACAGAGCGCACTAATCAAATTCTTGAGGACATGTTGAGAGCATGTGCTTTGTAAAACAGCAGAAGCTAGGATAAGAATCTACCATATGCTGAATTTTCTTATAACAATAGTTATCAGACTAGTTTGAAGATGTCACTGTTTGATGCTTTGTATGGACGGAAGTGCAGAACATCGTTGTTTCGGAATCAAACTGGAGAAAGTCGGGTATTTTGGCCTGAAGTGTTAAGAGAAGCCGAGAGACAAGTGCAAGAAATTCAGAAGGATTTGAAGACGGCTCAATCAAGGCAGAAGAGTTATGCAGATACTCGACGTCGTGATCTGTCATTCGAGATTGGTGATTTTGTGTATCTCAAGGTGTCACCAGTGAGGGGATTGAGACGATTCAAGGTGAAGGGCAAATTATCACCCCATTACATTGGTCCTTTCAAGGTATTGGAGAAAAGAGGAGAAGTCGCCTATCGGCTCAAGTTACCATCTCACTTATCAGATGTACATGACGTATTCCATGTGTCACAATTGAAGAAATCCTTAAGAGTGCCTAAAGAACAGTTGCCATTGAAAGCAGTAGATGTGTAAGAGGACCTGACCTATGCAGAACAACCTGTTAAGATTCTCGAGACATCAGAACGAGTTACAAGAAATAAAGTTACTCGTATGTGCAAAGTCCAATGGAAACATCACTTAGAAGAAGAGACAACGTGAGAAAGAGAAGAAGACCTCAAGACGGAGTTTCCCAATATTTTCCTTTAGGCTGTCCAAATCTCGAGGGCGAGATTTCTTTTTAGGGGGGTAGAATTGTAACACCCAAAATTTTGGAAAAAAATGTGTAAGATAAATTTTTGTAAAGCCACAAAAATAATTTTCTTTAGAAATAAAATTCATATAAGGCAATTGCATCATGTTTGAATGATTGTGTGAAATTTTTGAAATCTTAATTCGCTAGAAATTCAGTTTAAAAATTCAAACATAAAAGGGAAGAAAAATAAAATAGAAAAGAGAAAGAAAAGGGAAAAGAAAAAGGAAAAACGCTCCTGGGCCAATTTCCCCGCCTCCGGCCAATTTACCCCTTCCCTCTCTGCTCCGGCCCATTCCTCCCCACGCCCGCGCCTCCCCTCTCTTTCGCTGACCAGCCGGGCCCACATGTCGGCTGCGTTTTCTGTGCTGCGCCGCGCGGTAATGCACGTGCCACTCACGCCGCCGCGCATTCACCCGATTCATTGTCGTCCGTTACACCTCAATCAAGTGCCCCGTTGTGCTCAATGATGGCGCCGCCAGTTACTCCTCCATTCCCCTAGAAAAACCCGTCCAATCCAATCGGATTTCACCATCCCCAATGCCCAAACCCTAGACGCTGATGAGCTCGTTAAAGCCGACCACGTTCCCGTCGTTCCGTCCAATTCCACGCCCCGGGAACTTGACTAACACCTTCGTCGTGCTTCCAGGAGACCGTCGGTCATCTCCGTCGGGGGTTAACGCCTCTGCGTCGCTGACTTCATCAGGCGCCATCGAGCTTCGCCGCTCCCCATCGCCGCCGGCCATCTTCTGCCCAATTTCCGGCCTCGCGGGCCCCTCTGGTGAGATCCCCTCGCTTTCCTCTTCCTTTTGCGCCATTTAGATGAGCTCTTTAACGTTCCTAGCATGGATTTTGGTCAACACCAGCGAGATCGTTGCCGTACGCCGCCCTGCACCGTCACTCCTGTCATTCGTGGCGACGTGGCCCTTTGTCGGCTATTCATTTTGAATGGGCGGCCGGGATTAGATTCCCCCATACCCCTTCGATTAATAAAATATGGACACTCCATTTTAAATCCTACGGCCCATGTTCAAACAACTCTATCCGTTGGTGACTTTAACAGATAACCCCCTGAGCTTTTTAAATTGTTTACAGATAGGTCCAAAAACTTATAACATCAACCCTGGACTTTCTGGGAATTAGAAAATTAATGTATAATTAAGTAAAAAGTGTTTTAAAGCCCCTTGAATATTATAGAATAGCAAATAAATTCTGGAAAATTGTAGAATGACCCTTGGACTTTGTAGAAATATATTTTAAACCTCGAGAATAGTTCTGTATTCACAGAAAAGCCCCTCATAGTTCTAGAAATTAAATAAAAGCCCCTAATTGCAATAAAATAATTATAAAAAAAATTTAAAAATGCTTTTAATTTATTTTCAGTTCTGTATATTTATATTAATTAATTTAAACAATTGATTTAATCATAAAATGCTATATAAGTATAGTTAATTCTTAAAAATTGAGTTGCACCTAGATATAATTATTAAAAATAGAGTAAAAATTGTAAAATACACATCTTATGTTATAAATCTATTTTAAGCATATTTTTGCATGACAAAATTTCTAGAAAAATAGTAATAGTTATCAAATAAATATAAAAATTGTATAAAAATTACTAAAAATAAGTTTTAATTAAGTTATTTCATTTAAACTCTAAATTCTCAAATAAATAGTTTACGCACATGATCTAAATTACCCATAAAATCACTTTTGCGTTGGAATTTATGTTTGATTGAAATGTTTGCATTGTATGTGTTCTTATTGTATTTTATAATTTTTTGTGCATCGTCATAATCAAGAGCTGGGATCAGAACCTACATTCAATCTCCAAGAGCAGCAGTTTCCCGTTGACCACCAGGCTTACTTTGGAGGCAAGTTACTTGACCATCTTGCACCATTTTTGTTAAGTTTTAGTTAGATGCATGCTAAAATTAAAATATGAATCCTATGCTATGTTTCCCTAGTTATTCCCCATTATTCCTTGTCGCTTGGTTTGGGTGTTTTACTATTAATTAGTTCACGCTTAGTCATACTTAATTAACTATGGTCAACTTATCTATATGATATATTTGTATTTCTTTGCTTCATGAAATGTTGGCAAATATGAATTTAGTAGATAGGAATCTGATAGGGGGTTTGGTATGGATTGGTCCATGCGTGCACAAGACCTTGGTATGGGGCTTGACACCTATCGGATTCTAAGGACTGGTTTATGGAGGAAGTTGCTAAGCCTTTTAGTATCACCACAAAATTGTATATGGGACAACTTGGTTTAGTAATTTGGTCTCTCCCGATGTAGCATAGGTAATTGAACGACGCGTGGAATGGGTTCAGAATTCTGCCTTGGGATCCGCATGGCTCAAGAGGGGGCTTCTCCTGGCGGAGGGAAAATAGACTCCAGGTGCCGGAGCAGTGAAACCTTAGAGTACCCATTGCAAGTCGGGAGAACCATCGGAAACACCTCGTAGTGATCTCCTTGCCACACACCTACAGAAGTGTGTAATGTGGTTAGCTATCACGGGCATCAGGGAGGTTTACCTTAGTCCACCTGGTAACAGGGGATGAAATCACGAACTACGGGTAAAGGATACACACTCTACAGAGTTTTGTCAAACGGTCTAGACAGCCGTGCTCACGGACACGAGCGGCTTGGAACCAAGTTCATAATTAGCACATGGTTAAATGGTTGATGGTTTGGATTTGGACATTATCTGGTTACCTTTTGGATTTATGGTTGGGATTCACCTAGATATAGGTGCTTAACAACATTAAGTGTAGGTTGTAACTACTGTAGTGCTTTGCCATTGTTTGTCATCCTTGTTATGAGCCACATGTCATAACTTCCCCACTTGCGAGTACCGTTGGTACTCAAACTTGTTAGTTGCATATTTTTCCCCCAGTCTATGAAGACGAAGAGGTGGAGAACCAGGACTTCTTTGGAGATCCCGATGAGATGTTCTAGGCTGGCGTATCCCCCGTGCAACGCCTGTGCTTGGAGCCCTTTTATTTGATTTCCGCTGCTTATGTACTTTTCTTTTAGACCTAGAAGGTCATTTATGTAATAAGGTGATGTACTCGAACATGGCATTATATATGGTATTTCACTTTCGTCTACACATGTATGAGTTGAACTGATCCTGGCATACATGTGGAAAGCATCTGGTCGTCTTTTTAATACCAAGTGTGACATGGTTACTACTTGCAATTTTTAGAGTGTTCTCATTTGATGCTGAATTGTATAAAAATGCAGACATAACATAGTACTAGTCTACTAGAAATAAAAGTTTGCACACCTTTTGCTGATTACGGTTAATTGAATGTTGCGACTAATGAGTGGTTTACTTAAACCTGCTGCCTCAATCTCCATGCACTTCTTGCGCAGTCTTTCTTTTTTTCTCAAATAATACCCTCTTATGTGAGGCACAAAGGTAAGTTGTTCTTGATAAACAGGAAATGACTACTCTTGTTTCTCTTCTTGCGTCAGTCTTGGTGTATAAATGAAGTGGTCAAAACAGCTTGAGTTATTGGATGATGATGAATCATGCACTATAAATTATTCATCAATTTAGAATTTGGACATGAAAGCATTTTTAACAGTTTCATCTTTTGTTTTCAGGATATTACGGTGAATGTGGGAGAAGGGGAGGTTATATGGAAGTTATGGGCTTCAATTCCCAAGTAAGGAAACAAGTGTACAAAGTGGCATCCCTAAGCTCATGCTCCAACATTTCTGGTCAGATCATCATGAGCCTAGTCATGAACCCACCAAAGGTCAGTGGATTAAATTTACCTCCTTGTGTAGCAATTATCTACTTTGGTAAACCATAAAAACCTTTTGTTTCAGGCTGGAGATGAGTCATACACCTCTTATCAGGCAGATTGAGATTGCATCCTATCATCCTTTTCTCGCAGTGCAGAAGTTGTTTGCAGTATATTTTCAGTTCAGTCGTTTCATCTTTCATTTTGTTTATTGGGAAAACAGCAGGAGCAACCCCTCCTGCACATTTATATTAGATTGCCGACTCCCAAAGGGAGTAATAAGGATTACATTATAAGTGTGTAAATCTAGACGGACGCCTCCCGAGATGGGAGGGTCCAGCAAGAGGTACTACAGGGCAGAGGCCCAGTTCAAAAGTACATCTCTATTCAGGGGATTGAATCTATAGCTTTGGCATTTTAATGTGGTTTCAAAACTACGCTTCCAGGAGATTATCGAGGGGGTTTCCCCCCTGAAGATTTTACCATTCCTTCTTATCTATATCTCCCATGCTGCAATCGAGAAGATCTCCATAAAACCGGGTTGCTGCCAACTATCGTGAGCTTCTAGTAAGGTGTCGAAGAAGTTCAGTTCATGATTCCAGTGTATGCTGAGTATTTGCCAGCATGCCGAGCTGAACGAGCACTTGAAGAAAAGGTGATATGTGTATTCCTCAACACCTTGATTGCATAGGACACAGGAATAATCCTCTCTCTCTCTATGTGATAGTTTTTCCTACTCAATAGATTTCGAGAGTTAAGATGATCCATAAAGAGGAGCCAGGTAAAGATCTTTATCTTCCTCGTGACTTTGATTTTCAAATCCATAACAAAGGTCTGGGAGGTGAAACCAGTCTAAAGAATGAGTTGTAGAAGGACGACGGGGAAAAGCTTACCCCAGACTCAGTTTGCGACCAGCTGTCATTCAAGAGGTTCGGCTCTCTTACTCTGTTGATAGTAGATTGCAAGGTCTCCTGCTCTTGCAATGCCTCGACTGACATAGGTATATGGAAGTTGCGAGTGATACTTGGGTTGGCCAAGAACTGGGCTATAGAACAGTCTGGTGATTTTGTGAAGGAATACAAACAGCTCAAGTCCCTGCTCATGATGTTACTGCCTCCCCACTTGTCCTTTCATAGCAACACTGTGTGACCCGAACCTATATTAACCTTCATTCTATCTGTGAAGAGGTTCCATAGGGACATGACATCTCGCCACCAGAAAAACCCTTTTATTTGCATGTGCAAAGGATGTCCATTTCTTCCGTAAGCTGACCGAACCAATTGGACCTAGGGGATGTCCATCTTATTATAGGCCTTAAAGAGGAACTTCTGCAGAAGGGAGGTGTTTATTTTGGTCAGACATTTTATGCCTAGAACCCCCTTTTTGGTGGGCATAGTGACTTTGTCCTTGTTAGGGATATAATAGTAATATTATATTAGATGATGTATTATTGTGCAGTGGAAGAAAAATGAAGCCAGTCAAGCTACCAAACATGCTATGAATCACGACGACGACGACGACGACCAGTACCAACTATAGATCTTCCATGAGCAACTCCCAAAGTCGTAACCGCGCATACGTGTACGAGGAACCAGTCACGATAATCGATGCCATTGAAAAGCACCAAACACCACACAACAGAAATTCCGGCCGTAGAAGAAAAATTCATCATAAAGAAGATGACAGACGACAGCGAGAGCACAGAATAAGCAGCGGCAGAGGACGGGGAGATCGGAAATAAAAGTGGTGCAAGCAACATCTTTTTTTTTTTGAGGCAGAGGCGAAGCTTCAGAAAGAATCAACGATGGATCAAAACGTCACGGGCAGCCAAAACAAAAGCGTCCAAAAGACATCAATTCCATCCCAGATTCAAAGAAGAGCGACGCCACAAATTTTTTTAATATGAATATGCCTCACCAGCGAATGGGGCAAGGAAGCAGAGGCATACGACGAGTAGACGAAGTGACGAGGCAGCGGAGTAGCTGATAAGGTGGCTGATGTCACAATAACGTCATGCTGACGTCATCCACACGATGAAGCATCGGAGTTGTAGATGAGCAGCGCCGCCACATGCTGCCCAGGAGGCTCAGCGTGAACTTGGCACGCGCGCCCACCGCACCGTTGCAGATGGACACGTACGCCGATGCCACGACGCCAAAGCAGTCATGCCCGTGCAGATCCAGATGTGTGCCCAGCACACGATACCCGCACGATCCAGGGGCGGGTGCACGAGCACGGCTCGGCTCGTTGCCAGCCCGTGATCCTAGGGCAGGCCCCGAGTTGGGCGGACGTCAAATAGCGTTGCGCCGCAGAGATCGACGACGCCGTATGCTGCAGATCACCACGGACGCGGAGATAGATCGAGCACCCGGCCACGATGGCAATGCCACCCTCAATTAATCCCTTCGCTCCGCCCAGCAGGTCGTCCGGTGGCGGCCGATTTGCGCTGGCTGCCGCCGGAAAAAATTGCACTAGTATTATAGAGAAAATGAAACCCTAGCTCTGTATACCATGTTATGAAGATTGGATCTTCTATTATTGAGGAGGCCAGATGCCTCTATAAATAGATGTACCAGAATGACAATACGCGAATAAGTCTCTAATACATCATCTAATACCAGAGTCTGACCGCATCTCGCCACATCAAAGCCTTTCCATAAACAAAGTCTTTGGATTTGATCCAGTCGTTGCAAGACCGTAGGCCTGATTTTGAGGGAGCACATGGCGTAGATAGGAGTCGAGGAGATCAATGTGTTAACTAAAGTACACCTACCAGCCATCGATAGCCAAGATGCACTCGCTGACATTTTCCTTTCAATGTCCATGAGCAAATTTTCAAAGTCCTGAACTCTTGGACGTGTAGGGCTCATAGGAGGGCCAAGATTTGTAAATGGAAATGAGCCAACCTGACATCCGAAGGTACCTGCTAAAATGGATATCTCTTCCTCTGCAATATTGATGGGCACTAGGAAAGATTTGTTGTAATTGACTCGCAAACCTGTGGCACCACCGAATGAATGTAAAAGAGACTTGAGAAAGAATAACTCCCTTTGGGATGGTCGGAGGATGAGGATAGTGTCATCCGCATATTGCACCACTGGTAAATCCGTGGACCCTGTGATAATAAGCCTAAGGAGGAAGCCCGATTGCACATGAGTTGTAAGATTTCTGCTGTCAATACAAATAATAAGGGGGATAAAGGATCCCCTTGCCGTACTCCCCTTCTGCAATGGAACGACTTGCCAGGAGAACCATTGAAGAGGATGGAGGAAGTGGTCGAAGACAAAATATCTAAACACCATGTGATCCATTTCTTCGGGAAATTGAACCTTCTTAACGTTAGGAGTATAGCCTCATGTTCCCTTGTGTCAAATGCTTTCTCAAAGTCTAATTTAAGTATAACCATACCTTCTCTAGAGCGCTTGCATTGATGGATATATCATAAGACCAGGCCAAGCAGTCCTGGATAGTTCCAGCCTTGATAAATCCGTATTGATTCCTATGTATAAGCCGCGAAATGACTTTTTGAAGCCTCTTGGACATGATTTTTGTGATTAGCTTAACCACTGTGTTGAGTAACGATATTGGCCTATAGTCTTTTAGAACTATAGGGGAGCTGACCTTTGAAACCAAGGTATTGAGTGAGCCATTAATTGGACCTAGGCTGGTTCAGCAGTGGAAAAAGTCATCACAAACCGTCAAAACATCCCCCTTAATGATTGACCAGCAGTGTTTGAAGAATTTCGTATTAAATCCATCTAGCCCTGGAGCCTTTTCTCCAGGCATTTCTTTGATCGTTTTCTCAATCTCCGAGACAGTGAATGCCTCCACTAGATAAGAGAGCTCTGTGGATGGGGTGAAGAACTCTTGTAGATCCAGCCACATATATACAGTATTCGGGGTCGCCATACGGGTTGAAGCTATTCCACAAATATGCAGCTTTCTCCTCATATTCAGTTATATCCCTTCAATCATCTGTCTGCAGTGAGGTAATGTTGTTCCTCCGGAATCTTTCAGTGGTCGCAGCATGAAAGTTTCCAGTAGTCATTTTGTTCTTGTAGTATGCGGTCAATATGAGCCTTTAGCAACCTTCTGAGTGCGCGTTCCTGAGAAAACAAGGGTCTGCTTTCTTCCAATTTGTCCAGTACTGCAAGTACCATATTAGACTGTTTCATCATGGAAGACCATATGCTCTTTCCTTTGCTCCATACCTTTAATGCTCTGCGTAGGGATTTGAATTTGGCACTGAGCCTTTTGACACTGTCAGTTTCTTTTTGTCTACGGTCCCATACCGAGCGAACCACTTCAAGGAACTCTGGATGTCGGAGCCAGTAATTCTCAAAACAAAAAATTCCTGCTTTTGGAATGCTAGTTCTGATTTGTAGAACACATGGCACATGATCCGAGGTTGTTTTAGCCAGCGGGGATAATAAGGTATTGGGGAAACAGACAGACCATTGTATACTTGTGAAGCACCAGTCCAATTGTTCAAAGACTTGGTCTTCTTGCATATTACTCCATGTGAACCTGCTCCCCTTCAAAGGTATTGTAACACCCACTCTTTTTGAAAAAGTAAGAAAAAATGTAAAATGAATTCTTTTGCAAGAGATAAAAACATTTTCTTTGGAATAAAATTCATATAAGGCAAATTGCATCATGTTTGAATGATTGTGTGAATTTTTGAAATTTAAATTTGCTAGAAAATTCAGTTTATAAATTCAAAACATAAAAGAGAAGAAAAAGAAAAACAGAAAAGAAAAAAATAAGGGAAAGAAATTGGAAAACCTCTCCTGGGCCGAATTCCCGCCCCGGCCCAACTACCTCCTCTCTCCCGCGCTGGCTCGCGCTCCCCCCTCTCTCTGCCACCCTGGCCTCGCGCGACAGTCCACACCCGCGCCCTCTCACCTCCCCCTTCCACTGACGAGCTGGCCCACCCGTCAGTTTCGTCTTCCACGCACCCGCACCGCGAGCAGTAACGCACGCGCACGATGCGCCGCCGCATTTCACCCCTTCATTGCTGGTCGTTTCCCCTCAATCAATCACCCCGTCGTGCCCCATGATTTCGCCATCCGTTACTCCACCAAAACCCTATGAATACCGGCCGAATCCCCTCTGATTTCTTCATCCGACGCCCCTAACCCTAGCGCCGTCGAGTTCGGTAATGCCGGTCGTGTTCCAGTTGTTCCACCCATTGTCTCACCTCGGGAGCTTGCCTAACTCTCTCGCCGTGTTCCCAAGAGGTTGCTGGACATCATCGATGGGGAGAAATGCCACTGCATTATTGGTTTCGTCGGACACTGTCGGGAGCCGCCGCACTTCACCGTCGCCGTCCTATCTCTGACCCGTTTTTGGCCTCGCGACGCCCCTAGGTGAGTTTGTCTCACCTTCCTCTATCTTTCCCACACTGTAGTTGATTTGTTCCGGTTGTTGCCGCGCAAATGGGTCGTCACCGGCGATAGCGCCGCCGTGGGCGCACTGTGCCGTCGCGTGCCGCCGCCCCGGTCACCGTGGGGTGATGTGGCCCATTATCCGCCATCCATTCTGATTCAACGGCAAAGATTAGATTGCCCCGTACCCCTTCGGCCTTTAAAATCTGGACCGTCCATTTTAAATCTGACGGCCCACATTCAAAACCCTGTGACTGTTGGTATTTTTACAGTAGGCCCCGTGGATTAGTATTGAAAACCCCCTGGATTTTTAAATAGTTTACAGATTGGTCAAGAAATTTATAAAATTGACCCCAGACTTTCTGGAAATTAGGAAATAATTGTAAAATGAAGTAAAAATCATATTGAAGCCCCTGGAATATTAGAAAATAGCAAATAAATACTAGAAAATTGTAGAATAATCGCTGGACTTAATAAAAATTGTTATAAAAATTGTTTTTAGCCTCTGAAACAGTTCTGTTTTTGCAGAAAAGCCCCTGATAGTTCTAGAAATTAAATAAAAGTCCTTAATTTATTTAAAATAATTATAAAACAGATTTAAATATGTTTTTAATTTATTTTCATTTTTGTATTATTTCTATTAATTCATTTAAATTGCTGAACTAATTATAAAATACTTTTTAAGTATATTTAATTCGTAAAAATTGATTTTCACATAGAAATAATTATTAAAAATAGTGTAAAAATTATAAAACGTACATTTTATGTTATAAATCTATTTTAAGCATATTTTGAAGCAGAAAAATTTCTAGAAAATAATAGTAGGTTTCTAATAAATATAAATTGTTAAAAATATGTTTTACCCAATGAATTTCATTTAACTCTAATTTCTCAATAATTGGTATTCTACCTATAATTTAAATTAACCATAAAATCACTTTTGCGTAGGAATTTGTGTTTAGTTGATTTGTTTGCATTCTATGTGTTCTTTTTATATGTTATTATTTTCATGAATTGTCATAATCTAGAGTCGGGACCAGAACCGATATTTAATCTTCAAGAGCAGCAATTTCCCGTCGACCACCAGGCTCAATTTGGAGGCAAGTTCCTTGACCATCTTGCACCCTTTTTGTTAAGTTTTAGTTAGATGCATGCTAAATTAAAATATGAATCCTATGTTATTGTCGGTGGTTTGGAACCGGCAGATCTCCCGACACTACTAAAGTGTTAGAGGAGTTTGATGTTCGGTGTGGGCGCGCGGAGATTCAAGAAGGTGAATTGTAAATGACATAGGAGACACAAGAGTTTACGTGGTTCAGGCCGCCTAAGCGTAAGACCCTACTCCACGGGATGTGTTGATGTTGTATTGGATGTAGCAAGTGTGTCAGTGTGTCTGAACGTCTCTCGAGCGTGTCTCCACGTCTATCTCGTCTATGTGTAAACGTCGTTGGCCTGTCGTTTTATAGTACAAGGGCAGGCCTTTACAAATTAGCCCGGCCCGACATGTGGCCCCGGTGCTTACTAGTGTTGATACCTCTTCAACACGCTTAATTGCCCTTAATGACTGTGTAATGGGCTTTGACAGCACCGTTACTGGTATTAAGGTCGTCCGATTAAGTGTCATTAATATGGTATTAATGACACTTAATCGGATCTTGAAGTCCTCAATTCCCCCTTGAAGATCCAGAGTCGTTGCGGGGTCTTCTGGAGGTTAGAGGGTGAAGATCCGACGGTTGGACACGTGGCAGCACAGTAGCACGCTGTGGAGAACAGATAGTTCCGGTGTTAGCCGACACGTGCCAGCACCGGAGCTTCCCTCGGTCTGGGGTTAGGTCCGGGGATACCACTTCGGTACATAGTTCGGAGCTTCCTCCCTTGCGGGCGGTAGCTTCGGTTTTGTAGTACACGTGGTGACCCTGGGGCTAACCATGTTGGAGAAGCGGGTCCGGACATGTCTGACATGTGGGCCTCCGAAGGTCTTCAAATCAAGTGGGTGACTTTCCCTTGATATCTTTGCAATCCCAAGGGGTATATGGTACCCAGGGTACCGACAGTTATGTCTCCCTAGATTTTCCCCAATATTCCCTGTCGACATGGTTTGGGTGTTTTACTATTAATTAGTTTACGCTTAGCCATGCGTAATTGAAATATGATCTATTTATCTACAAGTTACATATGATGTTTTATGATTCATGAATTGATGACAATAATGGAATTTATTAGATAGGAATCTGATAGGGGGTTTTGTATGGATTGGTGCATGCGTGCACAAGACCTTGGTTTGGGGCTTGACACCTATCAGATTCTAATGACCGTTTTATGGAAGAAGTTGCTAAGACTTTTTGTATCACCACAGAATTGTATATGGGACAACTTGGTTTAGGAATTTGGTCTCTCCCGATGTAGCATAGGTAATTGAACGGGCGGGGAATGGGTTCTGCCTTGGGATCTGTTTGGCTCAAGAGGGGGCTTCTCCTGGCGGAGGGGAAATAGACTCCAGGTGCCGGAGCGGTGAAACCTTAGAGTACCCATTGCAAGTCAGGAGAACCATCGGAAACACCTCGTAGTGATCTCCTGGCCACACACCTTCAGAAGTGTGTAATGTGGTTAGCTACCACGGGCATCAGGGAGGTTTACCTTAGTCCACCTGGCAACAGGGGATGAAATCACGAATTGTGGGTAAAGGATACACACTCTATAGAGTCTTGTCAAATTGTCTAGACAGTCGTGCTCACGGACACGAGCGGCTTGGAACAAAATTCATAATTAGCACACATGGTTACATAATGGATGGTTTGAGTTTGTTCTTACTTGGTTATTTTGGGATGTTGGTTGGGATTTCACCTAGATATAGTTGATTAACAATATTAAGAGTAGGTTGTAACTACTATAGTGCTTTACCTATTACTTGCCTTCCTTGTTGTGAACCCCATGTCATAACTTCCCAACTTGCGAGTACTGTTGGTACTCAAACTTGTTAGTTGCATATTCCCCCACCCCCCAGTCTACGAAGATGAAGAGGTGGAGAACCAGGACTTCTACGGAGATCCCAAAGAGATGTTCTAGGCTGGCGCTCCCCCGTGCAATGCCTATGCTTGGAGCCCTTTTATATGTTTTTCCGCTGCTTGTACTTTTCTTTTAGACCTGGAAGGTCATTTATGTAATAAGGTGATGCACTCGAACATGGCATTATTTATGGTATTTCACTTTCGTCTACACATGTATGAGTTGAATTGATCTTGGCATACATGTGGAAAGCATCTGGTTGTCTTCTTATTACCAGGTGTGACAGGTATCTCCACTGGACTTTGAGATTGTATCCAGGTGTTGAAGAAAATCATGTCCGAAGTATTAGCCCCTGCATGTTTCTGTCTTCATAAGATCTGTAAAAGTTGAAATCTCCTATGAACATCCATAACTCTTCCACAGGAATAACTAGTTGATTCATCCAATTCATGAACTCAAGCCTGAGTTTCCCCACGCAAGGACCATAAATGGTGGTCAACTTTCATTTTGTACCATCTAATGTTGAGGTGAATTGTACTGTGATGACCAACCGGAGGACTTGTATGATCGTGCCCTTGAGGATATTATCGTTCCATCCCATCAAAATTTCTTCTGAGGCCCTTGAGGATGGGGTAAATACAAATTTATTATAACGCTTGGGTGCAATTTTCTTTATAAAAGATTTGTCAAAGGAGTCCCTCTTAGTTTTCTGCAGGCAGTAGACAACACAAGAGCTCTCCTCTATCTTAGCTATAACTGCTTGCTATTTAGCCGGATCATTAACCCCCCGAATGTTCCAGTTTAACATGTTGAACTATCTTTTGGTACTCGCCATAAGAAACACAAACTAGAAGAGGTTGCAACTGCCATGGACCCCAGGTCCCTAGCATAGCAATCAGTAATAATCCTAGCAGACCAAGCTAGCCATAGAAACAGCATAACAGCTAGCTAAATAAAACTCAATTGGAAGTTTAAACAAAAACACATAGTAGCATGGCAGACAACTGACATAAGGGGGTAGCGTAGAGCACTCGACAACAAGTTCAAAATATAAAAAGACCAAAATACCCCTCAGCGCCACACAAAAGCAAGTCTTCTCATTAGTCTTTCCCACCGCATCCATCAGTACTTACTCATTCAGCTGGACTGAGCTGCCCGCTCAGTCAACAGGTCCTTCTCCTATTTTGGAGTTGAACAGCTCCTGGCGCACCACCGCAGGAGGTACGTCACAGGTCTTCTCTGCCACCTCTTCAATGACAGCTTCTGGAATCTCCGGGTACGACTCCATTCTGTCTTTGAGTTCAGCTAGCATTGGGAACTTTACTGGTCCCGGGAACAAGGAGGAGGAACTGTCAGTGAGTTCTAAGTCTTGTGGGATAATGAACCTAACCGCTTTCTTCTTCTTATTCCCTTTATCATCTATGCAACCCTCTAAAACTCGTTTGTGGCCAGCCCATTTGTTCTTGAGACAGGGGCTGCGGCAGAGATCTTCTTGAGAGATAACCTGAATGTCGGTTGTAGCCTCCTTGCCTGGAGTGTCCTTCGTCTTCTTAAAGCGTCTGATATACACAATTCCAAATCGCTTCAAAGATCTAAGTTGGGCTTTTAACTTTGTTAGATTCTTTTTTCGGGCTCATTCCCCCCCTGCTTCACCCTCTGATTATGTACGTTGTACTTCAGCTCTTCCAGGGTTAGCTTGAACCTAGCATGTCTAATCTGAGAACTAGAACACGCTTCTGGTCCAACAATGATGACTGACATTGAGGACCCTGCACCTTGTATCATTGAAGACAAGTTCCATCAGGCCCCAGACAGCTGCAGGCCGCAAGTAGCCGACGGATGGTAATAGAGTCGAAGGGTACGGTCTAGTCCGGCTCCACTGCTATATCATCAGGATTAAAGAAATTCAGCCGATTCTCTGGCTCTGCAGGCCAACCATCCATAACTTGGCCAATTTCCGTCTCCAATAATCCTAAAGGCGGACCATTGGACCCATTGTCCTCTTCATGCAGTCCTATTGATTCGCCTGCGGGGCTACCACTGGAGGGTTGGGCCAACGAGCCCATCCCAAGTGAAGATCAGCCTGCTAATGGCCTATCAGGTCGCTCGAGTCTCTCCCCGTGGTGGAGGGCGACGAGGAGGGCGATCGCGACGCCTGCCACGACTGTCGCCCTGGTCGACTCGTCTGCCTACGTCATCTCCCTCGGCTCTGGCTGTGGACCCCGCTTGAATGTTGCCAGCGGCTGCCCTTCGGTCGGCGAGGCGACCTTCACCGGACTTCCTCCTGGTGTCGTTGCCCCTCTTCTCCTCGCCTTACCCTGCCTCTTCAGCCAGGTTAGCCTCTCTGCCACCATCTTCCCCACGTGCTTCTACCCCGCGCCAGCTAGATCTGGTCGGCTCTCCGTTGTACCTGGCGTCGCCGGTGGCCATCGCAGTTCACCCAACTTCGCCCCAACATTTCACCCCTCCACCAGATCCAACGCCACTGATGGCCGCCTCTCGCCGAACGTCGCCCCATCCTCATCCATCGGTCTCCTCATCGCCCCCTCATCCTCCGCACCACCATCCTCCCTGCCTGTGTCGCCCCACACTATGCCACCTCCCCCCACCTTCCCCCACTCTGCCAGATCCAACACCTCCCGATCCATTGCTGCTGGTGGCCGCCTCTCACCGGACATCACCCCACCCTCAGCCATCGAGCTTTCCACCCCCCTCGTCCCCTGTACCACCCTTCTCCCTGCCTTGGTCACCCCCCGTTACACCCTTTGAGCGATCAGGGACTCAATTGCCGCCGCCTTCCCTGTTGGTCTCTTTGCTACCCTTCACCCCTTCCTCAGTTGATGTAACTTCATCTTCCACTTTGTCGCTTCAATCACTACCTCCTGCTTCTTCCACTACCACCACCAGCTTCTCTTGGATGAGGAAGGGTTGGTTGTCCACATCCAAGCCAAAGATTGCTCCATCGCTGCAATCCCCCTCTTTGTCTGTTGCGCTAGTCACCTCTCTGACTCGATACAACTCTGCTGCTTCTCCAATTTCTGCTACGCTCCTCACCCCGCCTTTTGCGCTCAATGGGCTGCTTGGCCCCAATCCTGCACCCCTTTCACTGCCTACCATCTCCATCGCGTTGCTGCCTCCACCATCTCCACCTCTATCTTCTCTAAGATCGCCTCCCCCAAAGTCGTCTCTCCCTCCTCTCTTACCCTCCCCGCCCTCCCCTCTGAGAATGCTGGGTCAACCGCCTCACTCTTCTGGCGATTACAACAAGCAATCTATTTGTGGCCCTCGTTGACATGCTGCTTGATCAGTCCCTACTGATCTGATAGGTAAATGCTTCAACTACTTCTCCCGCCGACACTTTGCTGCCTCTTGTAAGGAGGCCACGTGTTGCTTCCGCTGCAAGGGAGAAGGCCACAAATCTTGCAATTGCGGGCTTGCCCATGGCCATTCTTCTTCAACCTCCACGACCGCGACACCGCCTCCCCCAACTTCTCTTGGGGCTACATCAACAGCCCAAGACGAAATTTGCATCACCACTAGCTCTGGGAAGCTAGAGTGTGACTGTCGGAGCTGCTCCTTGTCTCTTGCTGCAGCTGCTCTGGATGCTTCCTCTCAAGCCTCACTACAACAAGTCAAAGTTTGTCGAGTGATCATCCACCTTGACAAGGAGCCAAATCTCAAGTCGGCTATGGGATCTTCCACTAAGGATTACAAGTCTTTGTGGTCCCGCTGTTTGGTCATCGATGTGCTTTTGGTTCATCCAGTGGCCATTGAGCGCTGGTCCGATGGTCGGGATCCGATGCTTCATGAAGCTTCCATCTCACCCTCTAGTTAGCTGGATCTCTGTGCAACCTGCTTAGGTGGTCGAGGCTGTTGGTCGCGTGTAATTTCTGTATGGTCGTGTCAGTTTGTATCGGTCATTTCAGTTTGTGTCGGTCGTGTCAGGCGATTGGTTTGGGTTGTTGGTCTAAGCCTCGTTCCCTCTTACCTCAAAAGGGACACACTTTACGCCTCCCAACCAATATTGCCTTTGTTGTCTGTACTGTCATTTTAACACTTCCTTTTAATACTTAATATATTCACTGTCGGGGTTTCCCTTGCAGTTTTGGTTCAAAAAAAAAGATCAACCTGCTACACTGCATGCACTTGATTCCCAGCAGAGTGGGTTCATTCTTGCCCCACCTGATTCCATTGGTTGCCTTGATCTGCCCGCTCTCCCCCCAGAACAGGAGGAAGTGGGTGTTGGAAAATAGACATGGCATGCAATTAATTTGATGATATGAAACAGCAAAACGACCAGAGCAGATCTACTAGCAGTCAACATAAACAGTGCTAGTACTACACAGATCAGAATTGAAACAAATGTGAATAAATTGCTCAACAAGTAAATCAAACCAGCCATAGTTCGAGAGATTCACTTACAGATCGTCCTGCTATGAAGTAGACGATGAAACTGTTGAGGAAGATGGAAGTGCAGCGAGCGGTCGTGCGAACGCACTTCCCAGAAACCTGATCGCCGGCACCCGTGCAGGTCTTCAGATCCCCGGTGTCGGTTCAGAGACACTGCTCTCCCTCAATCCGCTGCACGGCGGACGAAGGGACGGCAAGACAAAAATGCGGCAGCGCAGAGCAGTTAGCAAGAGAGGCGTTCTTTGTCGTGTGTATTTGTACCTCCAGTATATAGGACGTCTCCTTATAAACTCTTGTCTCCAATCGCCTCAGATTCGATCTGCCATAATTTCAGGAAACCGCCCCCTGAAATTTCTCAACGTGCAACTAATGGGAGCAGTTATGAGGCATTACACACTGATAATGTGCGCCTACAGCTATGCCTCTTATTACTCCTTTGTTGATGTGGCAGTCCAGGTGTTGATAAATATTCCCTTTTATACGAGTGGCAGAAAATAATAACTGCTTAGAAGAACACAACTCGTCACGACACGAACGCGCAACGTCGGAAGTCACAAGTTACACGATAATCACACGTAAAATTGCGAAACACGCGCGCGTGTGTGTGTGTGTCTTTGTGTCGATAACAGCAGCCTTTATCCCTCATTATTCTCATGTTGAGAACGTGTACAAGGGCCACTATATATCTTAGGGAACACCCATCTAGGTGGGCAATGTGGGACTAAAGTCCACAGCCACCTCTTCACACCACCTTGACTTTCCACCAGGGGAGTTGGCCCAAATAAATGAGCCCATAAATGGGCTGTAGCAAAAGGGGCCAAATCCCAACAATACCCACCAAAAGCCAAGGTCTACAAGTAACAACTCTGCGCTTTAATATACCAGCTTTGCAGTGCAGACCCGATACGGGTTGAGCTGCACCTAGCATTCCATGATTCACATACTCACAACTTTGCAATGGACATAGTCTTGAATTGCTAGTTTTGTGTGAGCAAGTTTCACATGAAAGCATCACTGATACTAGGCCGCCTAAAGCCATGCCTCAGGTTGGAGCATTACGGTCTTCTCCCGTGCCTGTTCATGAGTTTATTTGAGATTACCCACATCTCATAGACTGCGACCTGATTGTCAAACTCATATAGGTGTGTTCTTACAAGTATACCCTGCAGGACGGTACCTTGCCTATTTAGGCCTCAGAACACATTAAGACATTAAAGTCAACCTTCCATGCAGTACTGAGAGTACACATCTACTAGCAGAAATGAGTAATAAATATGTACTCTCCAGTTATCCATACAACTTGTTTTTCCCAAGATCTACTTCATGGGATCTCCGATCACATAGTTTGGGTTACTACTGTATGATAACATCATTCGGGTCTCAATCCCATTTCCTTTGATGCTTCTTCAACTACAACACGTGCTAATCCCTTAGTAAAAGGGTCTGCAAGGTTTCTTTTAGTATTAATATACTCAACGACAATCTCTCCCATATTTCTCTAATGTCTAACGAATTTGATTCGCTGTTTCACATGTCTTGATGATTTCAAATTTCTTTTGCATTGCCTACAGTTGTGATCACACTTTGATTATCACAATGCAAAAGAATGGCGGCACAGGTTTAACGACCAAAGGCAAGTCCATCAAGAGCTGTTTCAACCACTCTGCCTTAGTAGTGGCTGTTTCAAGTGCTACAAGTTCCGCTTCCATAGTTGACTTTGTCAATATAGTCTGCTTACGAGACCTCCACGAAACTACAGCACCACCAATAGTGAAAACATATCCACTAGTGGCTTTGATCTCATCAGCATCTGAGATCTAATTTGAGTCACTATACCCTTCTAGTACAGTTGGGTACCCTGTATAGTGAAGTCCATATGTTGATGTACCTCTCAAATATCTCATTACACATTCTAGTGCACACCAGTGATCTCTTCCAGGATTAGAAGTAAATATGCTCAATTTGCTTACTGCAAATGAGATGTCAGGTCTGGTTGCACCAGCAAGATACATGAGAGAACCAATAATTTGGGAATATCTCAACTGATTAATTCCTTGTCCTCTGCTCTTACGAAGATTTAGACTAGGATCATATGGCGTTGGAGATACTTTAGAATCTGAGTACCCAAAACGACTCAAAATATTCTCCACATAATGAGATTGTTTTAAAGTAATCTCATTCTCGCCCTTAATCAGTTTGATGTTTAGAATAACATCAACCACTCCAAAATCCTTCATATCAAAATTTTGAGACAAGAATGATTTTACATCATTTGTCACATCGATACTAGTCCCAAAAATTAATATATCATCAACATATAAGCTCAGTATTACTCCCTTACCCCCACCAAACCGATAGTACACACAAGTGTTAGC